>CM033643.1:197305368-197716805 GCA_019512145.1 Engystomops pustulosus | reverse complement strand
TTTACTGTTACTGAATGAATCACTGATAAAGCTGATTACAGGCAGTCTCCGGGTTACGTACAAAATAAGTTCTTTAGGTTTGTTCTTAAGTTGAATTTGTATGTAAGTCGGAACTGTATATTTTATAATGGTAGCTCCACACACACACAAAAAAAAAATTGGTAACAATTGGATTTTCACATTTTTTTTGCTGTAATGGGACCAAGGATTATCAAAAAGGCCAATTACAGACACCTTACAGCTGATAATTGCAGCCCGGGACTCAACTAAAGCTTCTAGAGAGCTTCACCAGAGGTCACAGTGGTGAAAGAGGTCCATCTGTAACTAGGGGTCGTTTGTATGTCGGGTGTCCTTAAGTAGGGGACCGTCTATAGTTTCAAATAAGATGATGTTTTCCTAAAACATGGGATATAAGTAGCCTATTATTGTAGGGGAGGCTTCAGAAAACTTGTGGCATCTCTGCTACTGCTGTTTCAGTCAAGTCGGTCCAAGTATTTTTATTCTCTGGACCCATAAAATAAATGTTTTTAACATCAGATTTATTCCAATTATTATTGTAGCAGTATAGTAATAATACAATGCAAAAGCAATAACAAGTTAATTTTCATTTTTCAGTTTTTAATTATTCTGATAAAATAAATTACTCTGAATAAAAATGGTGCAGTTTAAACTACAATAATAAGTATTTTATTAATATTTAGAAAATTGCAAAGTGATTTATCATTTTTCCTAATGTTAGGGGCAGTAGAATGATGCGTGTTATTGATGCTTAGTGGAAAAGTTTATAATAAATCCTTAATTACAGAATTACTTATATTATTTTTATCCATCACTTTTTTTCCACCAAATGTACTTAATCTATCCAGCTGAGGAAAACAAAATGTAAGAAGCTTTTTTATGACTTGCATAAGGTTGTTCGATTGATTCTTAAAGAGAACCCGTAATGCAAAATAACCCCCCTAAACTAAATATATTTTCATAAACTGCCATTAGAGAGCATTGCCTCTATCCCTTCATTGTCCCTCTGCATGCCTGTAACCCTAAGCAATGAGGTCCTAAAGCTGTATGCAAATGACCTGTGAAATGTCCAATGAGTCATTAGCATATTCAAGCTGTCCAGTTTATTCATGAGTGGGAGGCACAGCCACACCCCCAGTGCTTGACTGACAGCCTGTATAATAGTGTGAGGCTGTATAATGATGTGCTTCCTGGTGCTGGCGCCCCCTGCAGCCTGTGTGTGTATAGGAGAGATACAACAGCTCCAGGCTGCAGCCATGTTATAGCAGAACATGTCAGGTACTTGTGTAGCTGATGTCTGTGTCTCTGTGTATTAGGAGGATGCAGCATGTCAGCAGATGCAGCACACACACCAGCAATGCTTTACTATACATTACACACAGACATGAGCAGGGGGAGGAGAGGGGAGGGGGAACAGGGGTGACATCACTGCCTCTGACCATGTGACCAGCCTCATTTACATAATAAAGAAAATATGATTTTACAATGATTAATATATGAATTGACTAGATTAAGGCTGGGATGGGATCCTTTTGAGCTGCTCCAACAGGAAGAGGTGACAGGACAAGTGACACAGATCTGATGACAGGTGTCCTTTAAGGATTATGAATATTATTTGGATTTTATCAAAATTGTCTAATTTTATATATTTATTGTATATAATATTATGGTTTAATATAACAATGATAACAATATATTAAATTATTATTATTATTGTATGTTCTCTCCTTGTTTTTGTGTGGGTTTTCTCCGTGTCCTCCGGTTTCCTCCCACACTCCAAAACATACTGGTAGGTTGTCTAGATTGTGAGCCCCATTGGGGACAGGGACCAATTTGACATGCTTTGTGCAGCGCTGTGAAATCTGTAGGCGCTATATAAATAAAGAATTATTATTATTATTTCTCTTTCTTCTTCATATTTTTGATGTTTTTAATTATAATCAATGTAATTATCATTATTGTTTTCCATGTTTTTCTTGTCTTACTACTAATATCATTATTATTTTTTATGCTTTCTTGTTTGTCTTCTTGTTATTAATTTCATTATTATTTATTTCTTAATAATAATAATAATAATAATAAGAAGAAGAAGAAACTCATCATCATTAAAATGTTGTTCCACTTCCTGTTATGTTATTATTATTATCATCATGTTATTATTATTATTATATTATTATTATTACCATCATCATTATATTATTATTATTAGTATTTTATTATTATTATTTTATTATTATTTTTATTAATTTTAAATTATATTTTGGTTATTTATATATTGTAAAATGTACCATTATTATTCTTTGTTAAAAATGTATATAATCTGAAAAGATGAAGATAAAAAACAAACGCACAGTAATAGTCAGTCTCGATCCTGATAATACAAGGATTATGTTTCGCTTACAATGACCAAAAAAAGATTCCTCTGACCATTGTAGCCAATAGATATAAAATATGAAAATTGTGAGCCAACGTTTTTATATCTTTTTGGACGCCATTAAGGCCCTGCAATATCTCTGATAGGATAAGCCGGATGCAGCCACTGTTTAATCCTCCGGCTACTACACAGATACTCCATGACTTGGTGGGAAGATTGTATCATGTTTTCTGAACTTTCAGCTTTGTACCTCTTCCCCCCATCTCTCATGGTGCTGCACCAAACACTCTGCTTCAGGCGATCTCATGAATTAAAGCTGACAGATATGTTTAGTAATGTGAAAAGGTTAAAACAGGGGCCAATGAGGTATTACTGAGGCTCCATTGTATCTAAGCAACACACTTCATTCAGCTCATGTTATTTGCTAATATGTTTTTCTTGTGGCTTCTTACAGTATATTCTGTTCTTTTTATTCTCTATGATTATTTTATCAGGCTTTTTTCGTACCTTTAGATGATTTATGGTAACACATAGACTGGATGCAGGGGCTATAACACAGCAGGCGCATTGAGAACCTGGAAATGTTTTGCATCCAGTAGCCAGGGCCGGATTAAGGGTGGTGGGGGCCCCTGGGCACAAACTGGTGGGGGCCCTTCCAACAATGTATTTGGAAGTATAAAGCCTGCCAGACTCTTTAGTATATAGCCTGCCAGACCCTGTAGTTTATAGCCTGCAGCCCCCTGTAGTATACAGCCACCAGTCCCCTGTAGTATACAGTCACCAGTCCCCTGTAGAATACAGCCACCAGCTCCCTGTAGTATACACCCACAAGCCCCCTGTAGAATTTAGCTGCCACAAAATGGCCACAAAATAATAAACTTCATACTTACCCTCACCTTCCCTTCCAGTGATCCCATGATGCTGCAGGCTCTTCCTCGCTCTTCAGGCACCCGCCGGCCACTGAAGACACAGCTGCCATCGCTGGGGGAGATCGCCGATGCATTGTTTTGGCAGCAGCATGTAGTGATCGACTGACTGTTGGAAACTGGTGGGGGCCCCTTAAAAAGTGAAAGTGGTGGGGGACCCGGGGCTAGAGCCCCAGGAGCCCCTCCTTTAATCCGGCCCTGAGTACAGCCATTGGTGTGTGGTCAATGGAGGTAGGCAATACAGCAGCTATGGCGTTTGGGGGTGCCCGTGCCCCAGAGCCAACATCCATTCCAAGTATGGGGCTGCCAGATGCTATAAGTAGACCTGTACTGATAGTAATAGAATCAGTGGTATCTGCGTCTTTAAGAAACTGATACCATAGAGTGGAACAAGGCGTCCACAGAAAGACCTTTGCCCACACTTTATCTTTGCCCACACTTTTAGACACAGACAGCACAATCTATTACTCATGTATAGTGCCATCTTTGTCTTCCTTACACTTCATCCGGGCAGATGAGCCGACTGCAGATCTTCTAGTCAGGGCTACTGGGGATTGCAAGGAGTGGGGTTCAGTTTTTTTCTTGTTATCGGATGTATTAGAGGGAGTTCTGGACAGAGGGGAAAGAGGGTGTATAAAGGTAGATAAAACTGGCATCTGGATTGATGCTTCTCTTTCAGCCTCTCAGCATGCTTCATCTTAGACAGAAAGTGACTCTTCTCAGCTCATTTTGCGAATTACTTCGGAGGTCATTTTTATAGGTAAATTCGAAAAAGGACATTTCATACTGTACCCTAGCGGACTGTTGGTTTAGTAAGGTAAAAGTAGGAGACAGTGTGCCTACTATTTTATTATATAATACCCATGAGGATGCAAGATGCTTCTAATGTAGATTATATCTAAATATTGGATAGCCTTGTTTAAAGCCTACTAAAAAAAAAAAACTAGTATAGTATGTTACATAGTGTGACCCAAACATTGTAATGCTTCATTGGTACAAATTCACTAATAGGTAAATGACATTCACATTAGTCAGTGATCACTTATTACTCATGCAAGGAAATGAATGACATTAATGACTTGATTTGTATTCTGTAGGTTTTGACTATTAAAATGTTAATAAACTTGTGGTTTTTTCACTTGTGGTTTCCAGGACATTTGGATACTTTTTGTAAACCCCTTTATGCACTGTAGACTTATTAGAGCATAAAGTAGGTTGCATGCTCTGTTAGAATTAGTAGTAATGAAGTCATTAATTGCATTGCTTGCCGTAAACATGGTGCTTCAGAGCAGCATTCATTACAGATCATTGACTCCGAAGGCAATACAAAGGCTGAGCTTATTATAGCAAAAAGCGCCACCCAGGAACAGCCAATGATGATTATGTAAGAGATCATACATACCTATAATTACATACTGAGTATTACAGGAAGTTCATACCAGAGATGGTAAAGATATGTATTAGGTTGTGTTCACACACAGAAAAAAATAGCGCAGTAACCCACGTTTTTGTTTCAGCTATCATGATGAAATTATAATGGAGGATAACGTTCCATACAGTATAGTTATCTGAAGGTGAACGGAGATCTCCAATTCTTGGTTTCCATTATGGAAATGTGTAGATACATTTTTTAGTTTGGGACAAGCAAAACATTGCCTCTTAGCTACCTTGTAAGGCAGCCACCTTAACATCAAGCATGACTTTCAGGGAGCCTAATAACATGATGTGGGATTAAAGCCAAACCAGTATCTCTATTCCAGAAGTAACAGACTCCCAACTTCAGACAGCACTGTTTCGAGGTGGTTGCATCTCTTCAATACAGCGTAGGGAAGTGAGAGGTGCTGTCCACAGTTGGGAATCTATTCCTTCTGGAATAAATATACTGATCTGGCTTCCTGAAAGTCATGATGCCTTACAAGGTAGCTAAAGAAGCATTGTTTTCCTTGTCCCACCCTGGAAATCTTATTTGTATATTTCCTAAAATCCCCTTGGTGGAGCATCAATGGCTATATGTCTCCACATACCTGCAAGGCGGCCTTAATTGGCAAAGTATCCATAAAAAGAACTCTCACTTCCCAACCCTAGGTTCAGGTGTGAACTGAGCCTTATTGGTAAATTTTAGAATGTTGTTTTCTCATATAGAAGACCCCAAATATAATGTCAACCTGAGTTATTGAGACTTTTGAGAATTGAGGTCTTAATCCCAATTCCACATTATTCATGGTGGTGGTTGTTATGACCTATACAGTAAGGGATCTACAAAGCTGCTCCATTCATAGGTATAATAAATAATAGAGAAGCAGCACAATAAAAATGAAATATAAAACAGGCACATATTAAAAAGTTGAATATATATACAGGCAGTCCCCGGGTTACATACCAGATAGGGTCCAGAGGTTTGTTCTTAAGTTGAATTTGTATGTAAGTCAAAACTGTATATTTTATAATTGAAGTTCTAGACAATTTTTTTTCTTTTGTCCCAGTGACAATTGGAGTTTCAAAATTTTTGCTGTAATTGGACCAAGGATTAACAATAAAGCTTTATTACAGACACCTTACAGCTGATCATTGCAGTCTGGGACTATAGTAAAGCATCCAGAGAGCTTCACAAGTGGTCACAGTGGGCAGAGGGGTCTGTCTGTAACTATGGGTTGTCTGTAAGTCGGGTGTCCTTAAGTAGGGGACCGCCTGTATTGGTCTTTGTTGTGAGATTGTGCATCCAGCAATGTCTGCGTCATTGTTGTAAATTCTAATGTTGTACTTTGGCGCTTAAATAAACGCCCTGTAACCAAAATTTGAGATAAAATAATGGAGGCGCAGTTCATTAGCAGACCTGCATGTGCTGCTTCACAGTGCGTTTGTTTTCGGTGAGATGTGGAAGATGAGGGTGGTAATTAGTTATAATTATGACATGTTATGAAATGTTATACACAACTGACAAGTAGGAGCTTGATCCACGGTTCTGCTGCTTTTGACCTTTCATGTAGGAGACATAATCTCCTGAGCATCTCCTAGTCATCACATGAGGATAAACCAGAGGATTTTCCCATCTAACTTTCTATGATGTGTTTTAAAGGAAATCTGACATCAAAATCCATCATGATAAACCAAGGACACGTACTCATAGATCCAGGCACTGTGACTTCAGTTCTCCTTCAGTTTCTCCTTCCTTCTAAAATCAACTAATAAAATTATACTAATGAGCCTGGTGAGACTGAAGGGTTCTGGGGTGTTACCAAAACTCCTCCGTGCTGCAGCTTCACAGGCTACTACAGTGTCTCCACCTCTACTCTGCTTGGTTGGCTTGTTTTCCGCATAACAATTTGTACTTCCTAGTGACACCATTTAAATTCCCGAAAAGTCCAAGCTGGAGACATATTCCAAATGCAGAGAAATTTATGAAAAAACACAAAAGCACCATTTTCTTGTGGCCTTGTTTTTACATCTTTCACTGTGCATTCCAAATTACCCCCCTCCTTTATTCTTTGGATTGCTACTATCACAGAGATACCAAAATTATTGGCACACATTTACTAACGGCCGTGCATAAGTTTTCTGTCGGACTTTGCACGTTTTTTTTGTTTTCTTTTATGATAGATATGGCATTTTGGGACGCGGCGATACCTTACATTGTATTTGTTCTTGGGCAAGGGAGGTGATCTGTTATCTGTATGTAACTCCTCTCCTTGGCTCCACTGACACTTCTAAGCCCTGACCTCCTTGCTTGTCTCCCTCAGGGCTCACTCACTACTCTCTAACTTTCTTCTTTCCCAGCATCCCCCTGTCCTGAACTGGTTACCTTGGTAGCCGGACGCCATCTTTTATTAAACACAAAACAATTAAAGGTATATATACAGTGGAAAATTCATCATAAGTCTCTTTGAGCAGAACTGTTCGAGTTGCCCATGGCAACCAGTCAGAGGTCAGCGTTCATTTTTCCACAGCTGTTTATAAAATTAAAGCTTAGCTCTGATTGGTTTCCATGGGCAACTAGAATAGTTTTACCTCAGAAACTTGATGATAAATCTCCCCCAGTACATTGACATGCTATAGGACCCGACATTTTACACAAAGTGCAGGATTCTACAAACGCATGCGATCAGTGAGGCCCCTTCCGCACTAAACTCGCATCACATTCGCAATGCATGTTGCTCGGATTGCACGGCCCGAACGCTGCCAAACGGAACTGAATTGACATGCTGAGTTCAGTTCCGGTTTGCAGCGTTTGGGCCATGCAATCCGAGTAGCATGCGCTGCGAATGTGATGCGAGTTCATCGCATCACACTCGTGAGTGTAGGAGGGGCCAAACTAGAACCACATGGTTCGCATGAAAACAATTCTAAGTCTGCACCCTTAGGCTACATTCACACAAACATATGCCCGATGGGCGTACATTTGCCTCGATGGAGAGGAGGAGTGGTGACCCCCTCACCTCTCCATTGCAATGCATGGTGCTCGGCGTCGTAACACAAGGAGAAATAGGATGTGACCTATCTTTTCCCCGTGTATGGAGCGGTACGGTGCCGCACGTGCGTTGCACCGTATCTCTCTGTGCGCCCAAACTTGGGGCCGTCTATATACCTCCCCCTACGGTCGTGGGAATGCAGCCTTACTGTTTTTAGGCCTCCTAAGGGAATAATTTAGACAAAAATAGCAGCTTTGCCAGATCCAATTGCAGGTGTTAGCAGTGGATGTTTGATGACTTATGTAGAAAAAAGACACTGTCTATGAAGAGGGATAAGCCTGAGAACCCTCTTCAAAAATCCCTAACACCATGGCAGATCCATAGATCCATCATGTGAAGTTAAGGGGATTTAGTGTCTGAAATCTCCCTGAAATGTTCCCCAGCCGGTATGCTGACTATCATGTCAGGCAGCCATATTAATTACAGTGATGTCACTCTTGGCTCCTGCCCCCTTAAAAGGGAACCCATCACCACATTTTTCACAAATACAGCTGGTGACAGATTCCCATTGAGCCATCATAACTAACTGACACCTTTATTTTAGCTAAAAATTGTTCCCCTGAGATTCTCATATATTCAACTTAATAGTTTTACCTGGTATCTAAGCATGGCTACAGCAAATCAAGGCGGGCATGGCCTCTGCGGGCTGAATCCAGCAGCTCCGCTCCATCCTATGGCTATATTCACACTGCCGTTGCCCGCCCGTACCGTAACGGGCAATGGCAGTGCACAGGGAGAGGAGGAGGAGGTGAGCGCAGCTCACCCCCGCCCCTCTCCATAGCAACCTATGGCGCACAGCACGTACCGCTCCCGTAGGGTGCCGTGCGCCCATTGCTGCCTATGGGGGACGTATATCAGCCGTATATACACTGCCGTCCCCCATACGGCAGTGTGAATGTAGCCTATCTCTGTATGCACCTGTAATTTCATGTGACAAGGGTGACATCATTGCAGGTCATTTTTAGCATTAGAAAACTGTACACAGCATATTGTATCACATGAAATCACAGCAGTCCATGGAGGCTGCTATGATTGTTTTATATGGTCAGATATGTACATGAGGTACAGTTTGCTAATGTTAAGTAGCTTAAGGAACTGTGATGATGTCACCCTGGTCTCATGACATAGGCCACGCCCCTCGTCTTGCTCCAAAGATGCATAGATATTAGGCAAGATTATAACTTTTTATAAATTTTATGGGGATCTGAGTGAAACTATTTTTAGCTAAAATAAGGGTTTTAGATAGTTACCAGGGCACTATAGGGACCTGCCACTACCTATATTTGTGAAAAACATGGTGACTCCCTTTAAGATGATTCCCTCTAAGGAAGACACCACATTATCAAGTATGAGTACAAATATAGATATGATGGAGTACCCCAAGGTAAGGATGCATTGTCAATACATAAATCCCATGATGCCTTTTATAACCCTCAATGTTATTTTCTCCAGTATATGACATAAAAAAACAGTAAAAAAAATATACTATTGTACCCTTATAACAAATTAAGCAAAATTCCATTTTTTAGTGCTTGTAAAAAGCTGATGTCATAGAAAAATAGAACAGTTCCGGAACGGCCTCAGCAGCAATTACTGCAGATTTTGAGTAATCATTTTTTTTAAATACCTATAAGTTGACAATTCCCATAAAATTACTAAATGTTGACTAAGACTCCCCTGAATTTCCATCATTGTTAAGGTGGGGAATGTTTACCTCCTCTTCCCAGAAAAAAAAAACCTTATGATTTTGGTCTACCTCAAATGAAATTGTGTTTCTCAGCTGAACCTGCCATGTACTATTACAAGACTTTTTGTGGAATTCCATGAACCACAAACCAACATACATAGCGCAGTCACATTGCCACAGTATAGACATTATTTAAACAAACCACAAACCCATTATGTAACGCCAGACTTCTGTACAGTTTGCTCCGACTAGCTTTAGTGCTGTCCTATGAGTCACCATATCCTGCCACCTGCTGCCAAAACTACTGCAAAGTCCTGCCTCAAATTTCCCCAAATAATCTGCAACACAACACAAATGCCAATCTGAACACTGTCCAGGATAAACATGTATACCCTGTGGCTGACCTTGTTTTTATCTTAAAGGACATCTACCACCAGGATGAAGGATTATAAACCAAGCACACTGACATACTGGTGTGTACCGCCTCTGGCAGGATCTGCTCTTCTCTTAGCTTCTTATACCAAATATGAAATTCTTATGAAATACCAAAGAAGGTATTTCAAATTATGCAAATGAGATTGAGGACCTTTGGGCTCCATAGATGTGAATGCAGTCTGAAGCCCCTTAGGCTCATTTGCATAATATTGAAAGTCTGTTTTTTTTCTTAAAAACAA
Source organism: Engystomops pustulosus (assembly GCA_019512145.1). NCBI lineage: Eukaryota > Metazoa > Chordata > Amphibia > Anura > Leptodactylidae > Engystomops > Engystomops pustulosus. The sequence continues at coordinate 197,706,660 of CM033643.1, read as the reverse complement.
GGGCATCTGAATTTTAAGAAGAATGGATCCAACCAGAGCGGGCACACACATGTATGTCAGTGTGCTTGGTTTACAAACCTTCTTCATGGTGATAGATGTCCTATAAACTTGTTGCTGTTTTCTTTCAAAATATTGTATTTGTCTCTATATTAAAAAAAACATGTCAGCAGAAATTGACGTAAGGAACACTACTAGTATTACGCAGTTTGACAATATACTATTAGTGATTTATCAGGCCAGTTGCTTATGATAGGTTCCCTTTAAGTAATTAGACAGATAGACAGATTTGTCTTAGTGCACAAGAGGAGTGTCCTCATCAGCTGTATTATTTGGTCACTGCATTCAAACTGTTCTAAAACCCTTTCCTCTGCTGTAATATTTAACCAGAAGCTTGCTACAGCTCTTACTCAGAGCAGAGGGGAGGAACTGTGCTGCAATATCACACACATGAAAGCGCCAAGTCCAGAAATATAAACAGATTTTTAACAGTCTTGCTGCTACAAACAATAAACACAAACCTATGGTTACACTGATCTCCAGGTTCAATACCCAACACTGTCTGCAGCATTGCATGGTCACAATTTCTCCTAGACCCTGTTTAAGGGAATAGAGTAATGGTGTGTGATACTTACAGACTAAGCACCAACGTGTCTGCTGCTCAATCCAGTTATCTTGCCTGCCTGCACTTTTTGGACCAGGAAGACAAATTAGAGCAGGAGGGTTAGATGATAGAAGATTGTTTGACAGAGGAGGAGAACAATGTGAAATCTCAGATCAGATCAGAGAAGATACATCTAGTCAGGGACAATGCTGTACTAAAAAACACCATATTGTCACTGATTTCATGAAAAGAGGCATATTACCGTTTCAGGAAAAATAATTTCTACCACCACCTATGGGGCGTGTACCCATATCCATTTCTATGGAGAGTTGATATCATTGTATCAGGAATTGCAGAAACAACAAGTATATAAAAGATCAGGTTTGTTGAATATCTTTTCTCGAGAGAAGGAATATCATGTTCCGTTTTACACTTACTCTGTTACTCGGCATTGTATTACATCACACATATCTCAGTTCGGTACATACAATAACTTATGCTGTTACAGTATTTAAGAAAACAGAAACCACATGTCATTTTTAGAATTCCAAAGCCGTTGACCTAATAGCAGCTAATGTTACATTATCTTGTGTTTGCTAAAAAATACCCTATCATTTTTTTTCTTACAAATTGAAAACCCACTGAGTTTCAGTTCCCAAAGGCTAACTCCCAATGTGTTACTAATTTACTATTGTTTTAAACTTGGAAATCACAGGTACGAAAGAACGAGAGATGGTAAAAGTGGAGGAACTCGGTATTCAGCACCGGTGTCTTGTAGAACTGTGATCCAGGGTTTGACTTTGTCTCTTAGGAGTATCTTTATTGAGTGTCTACAATTCACCACAATGGGGCAGATTTACTTACCCGGTCCCGTCACGATCCCGCGGTGCGTTGTCCGACGAGGATTTGGGTCCGGCGCAATTCACTAAGATCATGCGCCGATGCGTTCCTGCATGTATCACTGCTGCACCAAGGTCCACCGGAGTTCACCTGCTTCTTCCTGGTGCATTTGAGTGCTTGATCTTGCGACACAAATCCTTTTTTAAATTCCGCAGTTTTTCAGAATCCGTCGGGTTGTTCGACGGCCACACCCCCCGATTTCTGTCAAGTGCAAGCCGGCGCCAATGCGCCAAAATCCGATCACGTGCTGCAGAATCCCGGGACAATTCGGCGCAAAACAGTAATCATCAGGAAACCCGCCGAAAATGCGTCCGACGGACCCTTAGTAAATGAGCCCCAATGTCCCAACATGCCAACACACTCCTTGGCAGGTAGCAAGGCATAGCACTGCTGGTTTGATATAGACACATATAGAAGAAACATCTTGTAAAACTGTTGGAGTGGATCCTCTGGAGTGGATTCTGGCTACAAAGTTATGAGCTTGATAACCACACCCAATCAGAGTTGTGATTGAAAGCTTCCTTGCAGAGTTGTTTCCCTTGGCTGAGATGGTTGCGTATTTTGTAGAAAGCTGGGTGGCTGCATCTATGCTTGCAGTAGTAGATTGAGTGGCGGATGGCCAAGCCACTAACCTGTGAGAGTGATGTCCAGTAATGGCCTAAATAACCTCAGCTCACTCACTGCTGGTTATACTTTCTCCTGTGATTTGTACTACTATTGCCTGTTTGTGTTTTGCCAAACTGAACCTTGTACTTAAACCTGAATTCCATCTGATCCATAATATTGAACCTCCACCTGTTCTGAAACCCCAAACCTGAAGCTAAACCTGCATGCTGTCTGATCCAGAGTATTGAACCCCAACCTGATCCAGAACCCCCAAACCTGAAACTGGATCATGCTTGATCCAGCAGCTTGAACCCCAGCCTGATCTGGAACTTTGAACCTAACCAAGTATCCTTCATGATGACAATCCAAATACTTTTAGGAAAGCAACACCATAGATCTTAGGTGGTCATTTTGGCAATGGGAATGGCCCATTCTAAGGTTGTACAACAGCTGCATGAAAATATCAAATATCTGACCCAAAATGGTTAGAAGTTTACAGCTATGTGACAATAGTGGCTGAGTGAGAATTAGGTTGAAATGGTTGTCCAGGATTAGAAAAACACAGCTTTACATGTCAATGGATTGTGCTTGGTATTGCACATGAACCCCTTTGATATTGATGAGGCTGAGCTGCTGTGCCCGATACAACCCATGCACAGGGGTGACACTGCTTATAGAAGAATATGGCCATTTTTTTAACCCTGGAAAACCCCTTTCAGTAATAATATCTCTGACTATGTTAGGTTAAGGATTAATTTTTAGCTTAGACTTCTTTCTTCCTAATAAAGATGAGAAATGAAGGTCAGAGAACAATTATCCCCATAAAGATATTTTATTTAGGATACTTAATGCTTAATGGGGTTGTAAATGCCAACTTATACTTTATCAAAATCAATCATGATAAACCAGGGGCACTTACTCATAGATCCAGACCCCGTGACTGTGGTTATCTTATTCTATTTGTTATTCATGGTCCCCTTCCTTCTAAAATCAACTTTTAGAATTATGCTAAGGATTTGGGCATTATATCAGAGCCCCTCAATTTTTCAGATACACAGGCAGTTATATTCTGAAGGAACAAATCCTCCCCCCGCCATGTCCTCATATTACAGGAAGTGTTTGGGGGGGGGGGGTGAGACTGAGACCTGCTGCTGCAGTGTAACAACAGCTTGTGGAGCCAGAGCACAGAGGCCTCTAAAGTTGATTTTAGAAGTAAGGAGGCCATGGAAAACTAATATAAGAAGATTACCTTCAGGGACGTAACTTGGAGTGGCAGGGCCCTATTGTAGACTTCAGAATGGGGCTCCCCTACCCCCTCCGAAAATATCCATATTTGTATGTTCACACATTTATACACTTGTGTGCACATATTTATGCACTGATATATTTTTACACTATTGGTACACTTATACAGTTGCACAGATCTGTCCTAGTAGCTGCTGACCACATAGGGGAAGTCCATAGTAGGAATAAGAGATGAGAGATCTCTAGTCCCGTCGTTCTGCTGTCCCCTTCCTCTCCCCAGACATTTTTTATGTGAGTTGCTGAATTATGCTACTTACTGTGGAAGATGTGCACTGTTATGTACATATTTTGCTGTAGGATGGTGCACATCCTCCATAATTTAGTGTGTCAGGTTTGATACCAGGGCCCCCTGAAACTGTGGGCCCCATAGCAGCTGTTATGGATACTACCCCTCTAATTACCCCCTGATAACCACAGTCACAGTGCCTGGATCTATGAGCAAGTGTTCCCGTTTTATCATGCTTGACTTTGATGGCAAAATTCCTTTAAGAGATAAGTATAAGGCTACATTCACATCACTGTTTAAGCCCTTTTTTTGTAAGGATATCTCAGCCGAATTCCCAATGTATTCTTACAATGGAGGGCTATGACATAACCCAGTATTTGTTTATACAGTGAGATACATCCTGCTGGTCCACCCCTACTTCTGAAAGTGGGAGGAGTGAACATTGGCAGCAGCCAATCACAACAATTATTACTTGGATGGTTAGATCACTGGGTAAACACCCACTGTATATGCTGGTGGGGGATGGATTCAGTACAGTTGCATCCATAGGCTTGTATGACCCCTTACATTGATTGGTAGCAGAAAGCAGGACGGAAATATGTAGCTTTCTGTGTGAGCAGACGGAGGCAATATGGATGCCAGTACATGTCAGTGGATATATACAGAGTAAACGCTGGGAGCTTTCCTAATACACGCAGTCCCCTACATAAGAACACCCGACTTACAAACTTACTGTACTTTAGCCTTAGGCTACAATAAACAGCTGTAACAGTTATCAGAAGTGTCTGTAATGAAGCTTTATTGTTAATCCTGGTTCTTATGACAATCCAACATTTTTTTAATCCAATTGTCACAGAGACCAAAAATTTGGCTGGGGCTACAATTATAAAATATACAGTCCCAACTTACATACAAATTCAACTTAAGAACAAACCTAAAGAACCTATCTTGTATGTAACCCGGGGACTGCGTGTATATATACTAAACTTATCAAAGAATATTGGTGTGAATGTACCTTAAGTATTTTGCTATTTTGTTATTATTTTGGGCCCCATAAAATAGTTGTTATCCCAACCAGCCCCTTAAATTACTAAGTCTAAAGGTATTGATGAGAAGCTTTGATAGAAAATACTCCCCTTAATAATAATACTCCCCTTAATAATGCTTTTATGATCTATTTTATACATTGAATCGGATTATATTTTCATACATGAAACCTTAAGTCCAGGGATTGAACTACAGCAACACCAGGACTTCTTTCCTCTCATTACTGCTAATGAATGAATTACACGTGTACTTTGTGAGCATGTAGAAGGTATATCCCTATTTGTGATAATAGAAACAGATTTCTCATAGTCAATGATGAATTAGGGTAAGATGGTGTCCAGAAATTGGGTCAACCCTTTCTGCTTTCCGTCAGCCTGATTTAGAGATAGCCCCGTGACAGGTATTATTGCTTGCAGGGAATGCGGCCAACATTACAATAATTTTTAAAGACACAGAGAAAGAAGGTTTGGCATAATTCACAGAATCACAGAAACTTTTATACCGATTCTTTTACTATATAGGGGATTATCAAACAAATGTGAAGTGTTTCTTCAGCATTGCAAACGTTTTGGGCTTAAAATGATGATATTTTTGTGTGTGATGATAATGTCATCTATCCATCTATCTATCTATCTACCTATCTACAACACCCCTGCCAATGCATAGGCAGGTGGGAAGTAGTGAATAGCGCCCTCTCTAGGTTAGGAGCTGTTAGGGAGACTGACCACCTCTCTTGGAAGGTTATGGAATTTAGACATTGTATAGTTGCAGCTGTGGGTTCTGCCTGGAAAGGCAACAGTTAATGCTGTTATTTGTATTATCCAATTACGTACCTGTAAAGCAAGCTGGAAGCTGGTTGGAGGAGTGCTACCACCTGACCAGGGGAGTATAAAAACCTCTGCTGGGTGGAAGCACATGGTCTTGGAATCCAGTCAGTAGAAAGAGAAGCAGGTTCAGTGTGCAGCTCCCTCCAGAGCTGCTCTCCAGACCCACTACCAGGAAGAAGAGGTATCTCAGGCCGCTGTCTGATACCTGAGGGCGAGTAAGGAGACTCAAGCCTAGAACAGTTTCCACTATTGGAAACAGTTTCCCCTACATCAACCCAGCCTGCATCTTCTACCAGACTAAGAGTAACCTAATAGCGGACCAGCTACCTCCCACCAGCTCACCAGCTTGCTGAATCTACTGCTGTTACATTTGGCCATTGTCTGCTGTTCAATAAAGAACTGTGAGTTGATTTGCACAACGTTGCCTACGTCTGATCCCTGGATACGGCTGTTACCACCACGGGCTTCCCTATCCATTACCCAGGGATGCATCCTACAGACACCCCAGGGGTTTCCCCAGGGAGAAACCACTGCATCAGCTTCTGCCTCTTTATTTCTCGCGCACACCCCCTGCTGGAGACCTGCCAGGTGCTTGAAAAGGCACAAAAACAACAGAAAAAATGAGTGATACATCTGGCCCTCACTGAGCATACAAAGGCCTCAGTGGACAAAGAGGCCCATCCACATGACTGTAAATGTCCTCTATTTTAAGCATGAAAAAATTAGAATACAGGGCTATCGATAAGGCTTATACATCAAGACAAAATAGGTATATTTTAGCAATAGCAATAAAATAAACAAAAACAAATGGAATACACCACCGTGCACCCACAGCCCATCACTGCCTCAGGGTCCAAATCCCACCGTAAGACACAATGGACATGGCAGAGCCTATAGTAAAGATATAACTGTGTAACGAAGAAGGAATCCGAGAGGCAGCTGTAAATGGTGATTAAAGCCATTTGTCCCAAATAGCATGACATTTCTTTAACTTTAACCAGAATCTGGCCACTGTTTTCCTGGCACAGTACATGGCTCCAATAAGGGAGGCACGGTCTGTGGTAGAATGAAACAGTTCTGTATCCATCAGGAGTATGCATAGACTAGGGTCCTCAGGGACTGCTACCTTTACGAGTACCCCTTATCCACAGGACAGGACCACATCATTACATGTAGAAAGCTACCAGAGGCTGTGGAGCACTCGGGACACAGGTCTGGGAGACCAGGGCAATATTTACTAACTCTGGCAGTCATTAGATATGTTTGATGGAGTATATATATATCTCTCAAATGGTCTCTAGGTTAGGAGAAAACAATTTAGGCATAGAGACAGCAATGTCCCACTCCTCATCAGTCAGTAGGCCGAGTTTCCTCTCCCAGAGCTGGAACAGGTGTTTGCTCAATATGGGTAGATAAGAGCTCACAATACAGACGAGAAATAAGGGAGAAGGAGAGGAATGGGAAAGAATTATCTACCAGTTGATCCCCGTGGAACTGGGAAATTATGTTGCATCGTGGCTAAATGTACAATAGGTGAAAAGAGTTTGGTAGGTCATATGAGTCTTTCAATTGCTGGAGTGAAGAACACCATCCTCGCAGATACTCCCCATATAGTGTACCCCTTCAGAGCTCTAGCTAGCCACATTAGGCAGGAAGGGCCGGATTATTTCATAGGAGGGTGTACCTATCAAACCCAATAGAATACTAGTGGGAGCGCACTCTGATGATGTTACTCTGGGATCCCGTATAATTTTAGCCTGGACCCACCAGAGGATTATCTGGTTCTCTCACGGAGCAGTCCAACATAGAACGTTGACATGGCACAAATGTTGTTTTCCTGCCCTACTGCAGCATACAGTAATTTTAATCATGAAAAATCTTATGAAGGTGGTAGGGAAGGAAGAGCTCTTCTTACAGAGACTTTGCCGATTAAGGCAAATCTGATGAAGTTGTTATTTTCACCACTACCATTGGCACAATGTTTGAAGAAAGTGAATAAGGGCTCTTCCACATTGGCGTTGGTGCTCAGCTACAGTTGCCCATCCGTTGGGTTTTGTCTCTGCTGTGTCTTCCATTTTGTTTCTGTGTCCGCAAAAAAGGTTTAACATTGCTTTGAAAACATCACATCTGTTTTTCCAGCCTCAACAGTGAAAAAAATGGTTGTTTTATCAGTTGTTTTTTTTTTTTGCGGACCCATAGACTTCCATCATCCGCATCCATGAAAAAAATACAATGGGGCAGATTTACTTATCCGGTCCATTTGGGTCTTCCGGCGGATTTGGGTCTTCCGGCAATTCACTAAGGTCATGCGCCCGGTGTCCACCAGGTGTCGCTGCTGCGCTGAAGTCCGTCGGAGTTCACTGGAGCTCACTATCCTATTCCTGGTGCAGGTAAGTGCGTGTCAAGCGACACATTTTTTTAAAAAAATTCCGTGGTTTTTCCAAATCCGTCGGGTTTTCCAATGGCCACGCCCCCAGATTTCCATTGCGTGCATGCTAGCGCCGATGCGCCACAATCCGATCGCATGCGCCAAAAACCCAGGGCAATTCGCTGCAAATCGGTAATTTTTGGGAAACCCGACGAAACATAGCGATTCGGGCCCTTAGTAAATGACCCCCAATGTTTCACAATTTTTTCCACAGACAACGGATCAGTGAAAATACAAGCCAATGTGAAAACACCCATAGAAATCAATGGCTTTGTGAGGCGTCCGTGGAAATCAATGGACCGTGGACGTGAAAAACAATGCCAATGTGAAAGAGCCCTGAGATGGAGGTCAAAAGACACCTAGGTTAGGTATTTCCATAATAGGTTAGGCTTTACCATAATAAGATAATCAATCATTTATATCTCATACATATCAAATAACCAAACAGTAATCATTGTTACATGTGTAACTTTGCGCCGGTCATGTCATATTTTGAATATGTGGAGGTCACTTTAAAATAAAAGAAGGTTCGGGGCATTTTTCTTGATGCTGTTAATTAAAACAATTAAAATGATATCACAAGGACCTAAAATGAGAATGATCTCAGCGCAATCACATAATCGCTTCTATTGTGCTCCAGGTCACGCATCTACTCCACAGCAATATTCAGGAAGCACATTTCATTAGACTAAATAAAGCTTCAATCATGTGTAAAATTTCCAGCTTCAATAGCCAGCCATCATATCAGTCATCAGTCTGGATGTATTTAATGGGTGTAATTTCTTCCTCATATTTCTATGTGTGTATTGTTTCTTGTCTTTTTATAGAAATTTGCACCTTATTTCCACCGTTGTGTCGCTGGGCGCGGGCAACATCGATTCGCAAGGGTGGATGCAGAAATATGTTTCCCTAAGATTATCGGGAGAAGGTAATTATTTTAATGCATTAAAATAAAAATCGCCAAGACTCCATCGAAGGAACTGACCCGTAAAATGGAATGTACAGGCTTAGAAAAGCATAGCTGCTTAATTACAGCAACAGCGCCACACCTGTCTACAGGTTCTCCGCGGTATAACAGCTCAGCTTCTTTTAACCCTTAGAGAATGCAGCCTTTTGGGTTTCCCCTTTTTACTCCCCAACTTCCAAAAGTTATAACCTTTCATTTATCCATTTCCAAAGACGTATGAGGGCTTGTTTTCTGTTGGACAAATTGTACTTTCTAGTGCTAATATTGCATGCTATGTACTGGAAAGCTGGAAAAATTTCGAATGCAGAGAAATTGACAAAAAAAAGCATACTTGGACATTTTGGAGCACAGGGATACCAAAATCTTTATGATTCTGTTTATTTATTTGTTGTATATGTTCTAAATATTTTCTAGGGAAAGAGGATGATTATCATTTTTAACATTTTTAAAAATATTTTATTACTTTAAATATTTTAAATCTTTTGGCCTCCTACGGAAGGCTTATGCAATATAATACAATATAATTGCTAATATAATTTACTGCCATCGACAGACTGTTATAGTGGTCACTCATAGAAACCTCTCAGAGTCAAAAAACAAAATCATGGTAGGACCATGTGCCATCCTCATTTGTGCTGTGGTTGCATTCCAACGTGGAACTTAAAGTGCTAGGCCACTCTTTTACATAAGTTGACCATGTGCCTTTACTGCCTTGTGGACAAACCGTAAATGTTTGTCAAGTGATTCAGCAGCCCTGCTACTTATTTCTTTATTGTGTGCAGACTCTCCATGCTTCTTTGTTTACTTCTGTGAGCTCTGCTAAATAGGAGGAGCTGCACCTGGAGATTATCCTGCTACCTCCCCGTCTACTCTTCCTGTTTCTCTTAGTAAGGACGGACAAGAAAGTTACAGTCTGAGATTCTATAAGGATGGCCTAGAGCAGTGAGTGAGAGGAAGCTGTGCATATAAGAGACACATCTAATGGAAGAGATTTATTGAAAAATGGACAACCCCTTTAAAAGTTTAAAACAAGTACAACATTTAGCAAATACCAAATAAAACCAATGGGCTGGGATGGCACTGAAAGAAAGTGACCTGAACAGCCCTCTTAATAAAAGTTGTAGCAAATCTTAACATGACTATTGAGACCCTTTTAATTTTTCTGTTGGCAGACCTGTAATACATAGCAGGTTGAAGGGTATCATTTATGGAGTACATTGATGTACTGAAGAACATGTATTAACCATTTGTGCGGGAAAATGGAAAAAACAACAATTCTACAATGTTTTCAATTTTTGTAAACCACAAAAAATACCTTTGTATGTTACCGTTGTATGTCCAATTTCTAAGTGATATGTGTGGAGAAAACCAGACACTGCTCATCACCCAAATACAATCCCAACAATGACACATGGTGGTGGCAGCATCATACTATGGGGGCAGGACGACTGGTTGCAATTGAAGGAAAAATGAATGTGGCCCAGTACAGAAATATCCTGGATGAAAACCTCTTCCAGAGTGCTCTGGACCTCAGACTGGGCCGAAGGTTCACCTTCCAACAAGACAATGACCCCAAGTACACAGCTAAAATAACAAAGCAGTGGCTTCAGAACATCTCTGTGACCACTCCTGACTGGCCCAGCCAGAGCCCTGACCTAAACCCAATTGGGCATCTCTGGAGAGACTTGAAAATGGCTTCCACCAACATTCACCATCCAACCTGAAGGAACTGGAGAGGGTCTGCAAGGAAGAGGCAGAGGATCCCCAAATCCAGGTGTGACAAACTTGTTACATCATTCCCAAGAAAACTCCTGGCTGTACTAGAACAAAAGATGCTTCCACTAAATACTGAGCAAAGGGTCTAAATACTTATCAATATTAAAGAGCAAAAGAAAAAAAACTTTTTTTCTCTTACCAAGTGGCTGCAATGAAACAAAGAGTGAAAAATGTAAAGGAGTTTGATTACTATTCATACCCACTGTATTTTATGTACCAAAATTAAATGTCTGAAAGTAATCTATTTCTTAAATTCTGGTGACTAGAGATGAGCACATCATTAACGATGATTGGTAGATATTTCCTGAATTTTTCATATGATTCCATTTGAATCCTAATGGAATCAGTCCAGAATGATGCTGCTCCAACTGTCCTGGAAATTGGTTATTATTCCCTCTAGTTCTCTAAAACGCTAATTTTTCACTTGTTTCATCCTCTAGGCTTAGAGGAGAGACGGTTTTACTGTGGTCATAGACAAAAGTTCTTTACTGTAAGAGCAGTGAGACTATGGAAGTCTCTGCCGCAGGAGGTTGTTATGGCTGATACCTTGTACATGTTCAGGACGGGACTTGATGTCTTTCTAGAGACGAATAATATAACATCGTATGGGAATAAAACTTTTTGTTAGTAGTTTCTGTTGATCCAGGGAGTTATTCTGATCACCATATTAAGGGTCGGGAAGAAATTTTTCCCTGCTTTGGGCTAATTGGCATCAGCCTTGCAGGGTTTTTGCCTTCTTCTGTATAGGTTGGACTTGATGGACTGATGTCTTTTTCTAACCTTTTTTTACTATGGTACTATGATGAATTTTTTATGATTTTGTGAATTTTCCCTTGACCATCCTAACTTCTTAACCTCTGGGATAAATACCATCAGTAGTTAGCCAAGGGGCAGATTTACTTACCTGGTCCCATCGCGATCCCGCAGTGCGTTGTCCGACGAAGATTCGGGTCCGGTGCGATTCACTAACATTGTGCGTCCGAGTTCCTGCATATGTTGCTGCTGCGCCGAGGTCCGCCGGAGTTCACCTGCTTCTTCCTGGTACATGTGAGTGCTTAATCTTGTGACACAAATCCATTTTTAAATTCCGTGGTTTGTCCGAATCTGTCGGTTGTCCGACGGCCACGCCCCTCAATTTCTGTTGTGTGCAAGGCGGTGCCAATGTGCCTAAATCCGATCACGTGCGCCAAAATCCTGGGGCAATTCGGCGCAAAACGGAAATATTAGGGAAACCCGACGAAGTGCGGCGTACTGACCCTTTGTAAATGAGCCCCATTTTGGCGATTGATTCGTACCAAAACTACAAGCCAAGGATTAGATTCACTCATCTCAAATGGAGACATAGGGACAGTTGTCTCCCTTCAGGTACCACAGCTCATGTACAATTCTCTTGTGTTTCATATTGTTGTGTAATATTGTAACATAACCAATAAAACATATCCAATTACATTAAATGTGACTAATCTATTTAGTCTTAAAGCGAATTGGAAATACTTTCAAAATATAACAATGAATTGACTGTGAAGTTCAAAGTTACTAAATTATATAAGGAAATGAATGCATTGTTTTGTGTCAATAGTTGTTTCACTTGCCTAACAAATACATCTTGGACGACATTCAATAGAAAAATTCTCTTTCATCCCTTTAATTATTTCCCCTTAAGATAAAATTTTCTTACTTGGTTGCCATTCCTGTGTCAAATAGTAATTCCTGTTTCCGTCCTTTATGCAAACATATTACAGGGAAAGGAAGAATTTTATTAAGGAGCTTGAGGAAATATGGCAAAAGGTTTTTCCAAATATACGAATACTTAGAAATCAATGGAGCCAAGTTGTGGGCGAGCCAATCAAGTGCTTGAAGTGTGAAGAGGACATGGGGTGCAGGAGGATCTGGCTGTGTGAGGACCTGGTGGTGGAGGATGTGTGCCGAGAATGGGGACTTTAAAGCAAACCTGTCACCAGGAGACCCATTTTTAGCACTCCCCAAGTCCCCACAGAGCATAGTACATACGTTGCCAAAGTGTTTTTGTATTAAAAATAGGTTTTACAGAAAAAAAAGATATGTTATATTATACCTTTCATTAGCATCTGCTGTGTGACTAGACAGTTGCCAATTGGGAGGGTCTGGAAAGGAGCAGTTCCCCCCACCCTTGGGAAACTGCTACTCCATTTGACCTTTTTAAATATATGAATAACTCCCATTACTTGGCTTAGCAACGCCCCCTGCTCCTCTGCAGCCAATCCCGAGTTATTCATATATTTGAAAAGGTCACATGTTTCCAAAGGGTGGGGGGAACTGCTCCTTTCCAGCCCCTCCCATTTGGCATCTGCCTAGTCACACAGCAGATGCTAATGAAAGGTACAATATAACATATCTTTTTTTCTGTAAAACCTATTTTTTATACAAAAACACTTTGACAGTGTATGTACTATGCTCTGTGGGGACTGGGCGAGTGCTAAAAATGGGTCTCCTGGTGACAGGTTCCCTTTAAGATGCATGGTGTCTGAGGAGAATGGGAACATAGGGGATCTAGCTGTATGTGAATGAGGTAGACATGGGATCAGGCCGATTTTAGCCTTTATGCTGCCTTCAGCGAAAATTGAAATGACGCCACCCCTCTCTTCCACTCCCAGTAACCCACCCCTCATCTCCTGCTATATTCGGCTCACCATTTGCAGACAAATCTATTGAAAGCATTTACAACCAGATCAGACAATGCTAACAACATTACTAACAATTGTGCCGATCCCCATAGAGCCATCATATCACTGAAACACTATGACTGACACAACACATACTGATGCTCTAGCACACACTAGGATTCAGTCAGTGACAAATACATTAGTTGGATCTAGTACTTTACAGGTGACAATTTTCTCCATCAGTAAGAGGACTTCATTATGATTTCTCCTGGCCGTGACTTATCACTGCTGAATTCATCGCCAGATGTCTTCATCTCCATGCAGAAACTCCCCCACACTGTACACCTAAAAATATCAGTTTTCAGCATTATGTCACCTGGATAGCAGTGCTCCTAAATAATTTATACCCGTAACACCACAACTGACAAAAATAAAGTCTTCTTAGTAAAGGACCCACTATATATATACAGGCCAGACCCCATAGACAGTATATACAGGCAGCCCCCAACCCCATAGATAGTACATACTGGCCCCTTGTAAAAAAAAAAGGAAGCCACTGTGAGTGGCAATACACGTGGGGAGACGTCTGTCTGGCCTGCCTGGTAACTATTCTTGTTCATGATTTTTTGCTGTGATATTGCACATTTCTTGGTCACCTTTTCTATTTTTCATAATTTTGGAGCTAGACAGGCTTAGGGTTTGGGGCTGGGTAGGGAGGTGTTGTTTTGGTGGGCCTTATCATGTGCCCTACCCTCCCTTGGGTTTTGTATAGAGGATCTTTTTCCTTTTTAAATGTTTTTATTGGTCTTTGGTTTGGTGTATATTATTGATTTGTTGTCTAAATTAAATAAAGATTCTATACTTTGGTATAGCACATGGTTGTTTTCTATTTTTGCTTAGTGTGGAGTTTTTTGTGCCAAAAAATGTCGGAAATTTTAGACAATTTGAAATGAAAATGTCATTTGCCACATTTAGCATATCTGAAATAGAAGATAAATGTGTCTTGCAGATGAAAAACAAATGTCCCCAAAAAGACACAAAAAATTGAAAAAAAAATTGCAATGTGCCAAAAAAAGACACAAAAAACAGGAAGAAATTAAGATAAATGGCCCCCATGGAGTTTTAAGCTGTGTAGGAATGAGAAGGACACAGGGTGCTGGATATGTGATGAGGGGGATATTGAAGTAAGGACCTTCCAAGAACCAGGCACTTGGGTGTTCTGGCTATATGAGAAGGACATGGGGTGCTGGATATATGATGAGGGGGATATGGAGGTGAGGACTTTGCAATAAATAAGGACCTGGGTGTGCTGGCTGTATGAGGATGAGGGGGTCATGATATCATGATAGGGGATAATGGGTTGCAGATTTTGTGAGGAAGAGGTGAACATGGGGGTGCAGGTTGTATGAAGAAGATCTGGGGCAGGCTGTGGGAGGAGAAGCTGCCCATATAGAAGCACCCTGTACTCATAAATAAAGCTGGGTAGGAAGACGTTAAAAGAAAGCTGCGCCGAAAAGACTTTGAAACACAGCAATAAGAAATGAAATCTGACATCTCACACAAACGTGTGGTTGGGCGGGCACCCGTATGGTGTGCTGGACAGGAGGAGAAATGAGTGCTGCTCACCCCTCTTCTCTCCATAGAAAATAGAGCCGCATGGTTGTTCTTACGGCTAAGTTTGTGGCAGGATATTCGTGTGAATGTAGCTTCAGTGTAGTAATTGGCCCTGACAGGTTACCTTTAAAATCTATTAAACTTTCCTGACCCAAAAGACCTAATTCTCACATTTTTTATGGCAGATACAATGCTGCAATTCTAAAGGCTCTGATTCTTAAGTAAAATTTTGGAGCCTTAACATTTAAACCAGATCTTAACTTTTTTCTCAGTTTTTGGAACCTCTCTTCATTACAGAGCCTTTTCACAAGCACTAATCTACCTCCTAGGTGTAGAATATACAGAAGAGTCACACAATCCCCCGGCTGCTTAATGCTCTTTGGCTGGAAGCCACAGTCAGACCTGGGACACTGCAAGCATCTGTCTGTGGGACTGAACAGTAACTTTAACCAGCCCATTATCATTCCCATGTATGTCACATTTTTCCCTTTGATTATTATTAGCTTTCAAGTTACATGAGTTAAATCACACGAAAATACAGTTCTGATGTCAAGTGCTATTTCATTTATTTCCTTTATCAAATATGGAGTAGAAAATATCTAGAATGTAGAATTTTGGCGCTACCAACCAAACACTTCCAAAGGAAAACAGTTAAAGGGGTATTATCTACAGCAGGGTTCCCCAAACTACAGCCCTACAGCCTGTTTTGCTCCGGCCCATCTGGACAGGAAGCTCCTGCCCGTCACTGTATAGTGCTCGATGCGCCCGGAAACGGCCGCTTGAGCACTATTACTGGAGCGATGTGGCCGGAAGACAACACTGGCGCACATCGCACCATGAACTAGGCTGCGAGGCTGCGTGATGACATCACACCCCTTCCTGCCCGGACGCGGCACGAAGATAGAAGACGCGCGGGAGACTTAGGTGAGTATAGGGTTTTTATTTTTTATTATAAAGGGCAGTAAAAAGATTGTGGTGCTCGGGGGCCAATAGTTAGTTATGAGGGGCAGCTTAGGAAATACTTAATTATGAGGGGCAGCATAGGGAATACTTAATTATGAGGGCAGCTTAGGAAATAATTAATTATGAGGGGCAGTGTAGGAAATAATTTATTATGGAGGGGCAGCATAGGAAATAATTAATGGTGGAGGAGCAGGATAGGAAATAATTAATTATGAGGGGCAGCTTAGGAAATAATTAAGTATAAAGGGCAGCTTAGGAAATAATTAATTATGAGGGGCAGTATAGGAAATAATTAATGGTGGGGGGCAGCACAGGAAATAATTAATTATGAGGGGCAGCTTAGGAAATAATTAATTATGAGGGGCAGTATAGGGAATAATTAATTATGAGGGGCAGCATAGGGAATAATTAATGTTGGGGGGCAGCATAGGAAATAATTAATTATGAGGGGCAGCCTAGGAAATAATTAATGGTGGAGGGCAGCCTAGGAAATAATTAATGGTGGGGGGCAGCTTAGGAAATAATTAATGGTGGGGGGCAGCCTAGGAAATAATTAATGGTGGGGGGCAGATTAGGAAATAATTAATGGTGGAGGGGCAGTATAGGGAATAATTAATTATGAGGGGCAGTTTAGGAAATAATTAATGGTGGGGGGAAGCATAGGAAATAATTAACGGTGGGGGGAAGCATAGGACATAATTAATGTGGGAGGGGAAGCATAGGAAATAATTAATGGTGGTGGTATAGGAAATAATTAATTATGAGGGGCAGTCTAGTAATTAATGGGGGGGAGGCATATTCAATAATTAATGGAGAGAGGTCCCAGTATATTAATTAATTAATTGGGCCAATATATAAAATTGTTTATAAGGGAGTGCAGTATATTAAATAATTAATTGAAGGGGGTACCAGTTTATTATGGATGCGGTCACATGTACCGCTATTTATTTTTAAACTTTAGTCCGGCCCTCCAACGGTCTGAGGGGGACAATGAACGGCCCCCTACGTAAAAAGTTTGGGGACCCCTGATCTACAGGATATGTCGTGATATTACCTGTTAGCGTTTCGCGTCACGATTGGAGGCTTCATCAGGTCTGTATCTAGATAAAGTGTCCAATCATGATGCAAAACGGGTTGTCTTTTATGCATTGTTTTATTATTTTATTATATTTTTACTTAATAAAAATGGCATCATAAATGCCTTAATTTTAAATCGGGGTTGAGCCAAAGTGAAGTCCGCCTTTTGCCTTCTATCGTCCGGAGAGAACGGAGTCCATCTTCTTCCTCTTGGAACGTCCACATTCTTTATCTGTGCTTATATGCCAATCTAATGTAGAAACACTGAAATAATTGAAAATTCTTGTGCACTGCAAGAATTTGCGGTTATTATCTTGCATACGCCACCTTGGCGGGGAGGACACTTTAAAGGGCGTGGCTGCCGGCATAGTGGGTGGGCAGGGGGAATTCTGAACATGTGCCTGCACACTTTTTTAAAGCGTGAAAACTTTCTTTAGAAGGTTTTTTACAGAAGACTATACCAGGTGGGATCGGGGCAAACGAGTGCTGGATTATGATAATTTCCCCCCATTGGGTGCTAAAAGGAGAGTAGCTGTGAATCCATGCAAAGGGATCAGCAAGAGTGGGTCCTAGGGATGGGACCCACATATTTTATGTATTTATAACATATCACCTTTGAATAGTCACTAACTTTTAATAAAAACAATTAATCAATAAAACAAGCAAAACTCGGATATAAATTTTATCTTCTGGCTTTCCTTTGTTATACTGACATTTACTCTAAAGTCTCTTGACCCGACAAGATGGGACTAAACAGCGCACTAAGGTATGTAAATACAGCTCACAGTATAAGTCTATGGAGAGGGGAGGGAGAAAGAGAAGGGACACAGATATGTCCCTTCGCCATATAACTTCCCCCCATACGCTCTTCAAACAGGTTTTACAAGATTTTAAGAAAATTTAGGGAATAATAAAAATGTACTTTTACTTACGCATTAAACCTCACAGTGACATTACACACATGACTACTATAGAAGTGGTAGAGACCAGAGACATTTTTTTTATATTATACACCTTCATTTTAGTAGCCAACTCTTTAGTGTTATCTGTAGGGTTGAGCGGACCAGAACGGTAAAGTTTATTTAAATTCAGTTCTGGGCTCGGGTTCTGTTCAGGTTCTAACCCTTTAAATTTCAATCAATGGCAATAAAATCAATGGAGCACATCAGGGGGTGCGACAACCCTCCCAAAAATGGGGGCACACAGCGGCCCCGGGATGTTAGTGCATACACAGTGATTTAAAAGTAATTTAAACAATTACCCCCGTGATCAATGGAGCAACAATGGTGTTACTGGTAGTGGTTCAGGTCTAGAACCCAGATCTAAATATATTTTTCAAACCGTGTTCAGCCAAACCAGTATTTTTAGGGGTACTCTCAATTTTCATATAGAGTCTGATACCTGGAAATATGGAGATCATCCAGAGGAGCCACTGACCAGGCAAACTCCCACACGCCAGACTACTATTTTTAGGGGTACGTTCATCACTAGTTATCTAGTGGAATGTGTTTTTTTTTTAATTAATTGTAAAACAGGGTTACACGAAATAAGCTAAAAAATGTAAAACATAAATATTCTCTGCCACGTCTAAATATTCACTAATATTCAGTTATATGTAGTCATAAACTCCATGGCAGGATCACATTTTCTACAAAATTAAAATCCTGCGGTTGCTATGGGTCACATAATATTTGTACCATTTACTTACCTATTATCGATCAATTAATATTTTCTATGTAAACACTGCAGTTGTATAAACCTGGAAATTTTACATTTTCAGCAATGTTCTCTATAGAATTTCATTTTCTTCTACTCTGCCTCGTGAGCGTATATAAAATGTCATGATTTAGTGAAAAAATGTACATTGTAAGAAAATGTAAAAAAAAAAACGATCTCGTCTAGTTTAAATCTCCCCCCGGGAAAAGAAATCTTGGCTGAGTAATAGAAATGATTTTATAAATAAATCATCTTAAAGAGCGATGCTGGCTCCATTGACCACAATCTTGGCCCCGATCCCCTTGTCAAAAGACTTGGCGGCTTGCCCAAATTATTCGACAGCATTTGACTGAGGTTTTCTTTTTTACATACATTGTTTCTGAACAGACATTCCTGCACATTACCATAGTCTGTATAGGGTTGAAGATTTTGGCTTTTTTTGATTTATATATTTTGCTTTTTGGTTGGGGGGGGGTGCCTTAGTATATATTATGGAAAGGGGTTCTCATAATGCTCAATGAGATGTAATTTACAGAGAAATAACATGTAAGAAAATTAAACAATTGGAAACAATTTTATGATCTAATTGATATACAATGTACATACAAGACGTATTAATAAGCAACCGCCAAGACCGTATTTCTTCATAAAGGAAAATAGTAACGCTACATTAGCAAAGAAACACACACGCAGAGGGCTTCACGATTTTTTTGGCAAAGGCAACATGTTCAATAAAGAGTCAGCAGCACAAAACAGACAGTCTGTCTGCCTTCTGTTCAGCTTGAAAAAAGCCCACAATGAAACTAATACACAAAAGGCATACCAGATGAAAAGCACTTAAAAAACCCAATACTCGCCCTGACAATTTATGGATGCGTCCACGGAAGATATTAGTTTGAATTTATGTTGGAAAAGTTTGTTCATTTTTAAATGTATAAAAATAAAATCAACTTCTGTGGTTGTTGTCCATGGAGCCATGGTTGGTATTCCCCAGATCAACCCATGCAGAGCCTAAACCGAACGTGCTAGCCAAAAAATGTTCATTGGCATCGTACCCGGTAAGCATAGACTCCTGTCTCTTGGCACTCGTAGCGTGACTTGCAAACCTCTGCATCCTGTGCCCATGTGTGGGAGTGACCCCGAGGATCATATCCAGAAGCAGACTGCAAAGTGTTAAGACATAAAATGAAATCCTCTTTCGTTTGGATAAATTTGTATATCCTGCTTCCAATCCTTCACACCAAATACGAGCCCCCGTATGAAGTGTGCTTCAGCTCAGCACATAAGGGCACGTCAACAGTGCCAAATTTATCAGAGGGAAATATAGGAGCAGTGGGATCGGTAACAGTGGTGTGAAATGCTTTGGCACAGACCAAATTAAAATGTGTGTTGAATTGGCTTCAACAAGATTGAACAGAGATATTAACCCTATAAATAACACACCAATACTCATTTGTTTCCTATTAAAGGAAATAAATCTCCAATTTTCTTATTTTACTTGTTAACATTTTGGTTCTCTTTAATGTGTTTTTTTATGTTATTCTGTTTTTTGTACATGATTGATAAGCTGTGACATCATCTATTGTCAGTAGTGATGTAATGATGGGTCAGTGTTATCTATAGAGAGGTCATTGTACAGGGAGGGGGAGGAGATAAGCTGTGACATCATCTATTGTCAGTAGTGATGTAATGATGGGTCAGTGTTATCTATATAGAGGACATTGTACAGGGAGGGGAGGAGATAAGCTGTGACATCATCTACTGTCATTAGTGATGTAATGATAGGTCAGTGTTATCTATATAGAGGTCATTGTACAGGGAGGGGGAGGAGATAAGCCGTGACATCATCTACTGTCAGTAGTGATGTAATGATGGGGTCGTGTGATGCGGTCATAGATCGTGTCTTTTACCTGGAGGAGGATGAGATAAGCTGTGACTCATCTATGTCATAGGGCTGTAATGATGGGTCTTGTTTATCTAGTATTATGCAATTGGTACCGGGTGAAAGTGAGGAAAAAGCTAAGTGTGACATCATACTAAATTGTCAGTATGATGTAAGCATGGGTCAGTTTTATCTATATAGACGTCTTTGTGACAGGAGGATGAGGAAATAGTGTAAATGGAAGAATAGCTTGCCATCATATATGGGTCAGAGGAGCAAATAATGATGGGTCAGTGGTTCTCTCGTAATAGAGTCTACAATTGGACAGGAGGAGGAGGAGATGAATTAAGGGAACTGTGACTCATCTATTGTCACGTAGTGATCGGAATGAGGGTCAGTGTTATGTATATAGAGGACAATTATCGGGAGGGGGAGGGAGCATAAGCTGTGACATCAATCTATTTCAGTAGATGATGTATGAATGGTCGTCGTTATCTATAGCGGGTCATGTACAGGAGGAGGAGGAGATAAGCTTTGACATCACTATGTCGGTATGTTGATGTATTGTAAGTAGTGTCTGTTATCTATATAGAGGTCATTGTACAGGGAGGAGGAGGAGATAGCGTGAACTGGAACATCTATGTCAGTAGTGAGTAAGATGATGGTCAGTGTTATCTATATAGAGGTCATTGTACAGAAGGAGGAGAAAAGGAGAGATAAGCGTGACATCATTATTGTCAGTAGTGATGTAAGGTGGGTCAGTGTTATCTATATAGAGGTCATGTACAGACGGAGGGGGAGAGATAGAGCTGTGACATCATCTATTGTCAGTAGTGATGTAATTGATTTGTAAGATAAATATAGGTAGTGACAAGGAAAAGTAATAATAAAATAAATGAACACAAAAGTGTCAAGAATGGTTGGTTTTAAAATGGCTCCCTTTCAAGCACTAGGCACCGCTGATGATTATAACAAAATGTGATTTATTCAATAATGGCATTGTACGTATGTAGGTATGTGTGACCATACAACTGATACAGTCAATCAAAACAGACAACTTTTCTTGACACCGCGAAGAAAATTAATGAAAAACATCTGTGGAAAAGTCTACATATATGTCTATCAAATTCCTGTTGTGGTCTATTGAAAGCCAAATCGGCCAAGCTGGCCTTGTCATGATGTGTAGGAGAGGGGACTGAAAGGGATGACTCTAATGTTCGATACTGACGAATCAATGCAGGATGTTGGAGCCAAAGTAAAATTTGATTTTTTTTTATTCCCATTTCTATCAGTATTATGATCATTAATTTGACCCAATAATTTTTGCATCAACTCTAATTTATTGTGACCATAAAAGAATACATGCACTGGCCATATATTTGTGTTCTGAGGGTGAAATAGGGTCCTATATGGTGTGGTTAGACCTATATTTACAGCTCTGATGTCAAGGCAACTAACGCTGATGATAACTGGATGGAAAAATATCATGCAAAATATTAGCAGAAAGTTTGTCAGCACTTTGTGAAGCATGATGTCATGGACGCTCTCACTGCAAATACATCGAAAGATTTATGCTCCAACAATGTAATATGTTTTCTTACTCTAGCATGCATGAAAGGAAGTCGAGAGTAGAGGAGAGATGTTACATACAGCATAGAGTGATAGAGCGCATAACAAAAAAGATGGCAAAGTAAAATCAAGAGAGAGAAGAGGATCGGAGATAAATTAGCGACGTCCTCACTCCCGTATGAATACAGGCTGAGCCAACTTAAATGTGTTATCCCCGATTCAATAATTTAGGACCCCGTGCGGGGAGCGGGCTATAAAAATACATGTGTACTCACCTCCTCCAGGGACAGTGATGTCCCGGCCGCGGTCCATCTGATCCATGCCCCTGTTTGTTTACAGGGGCAACCAGAACGCGCACAGGGAGCTTCCGGTCTGTAGAGTGTGGGGCGGCCGGCCCTCCCTCCGTCCCTATCTCTCAGCTCATCTAAGCGCTGGGAGATGGTGTCGGATGGGAGCTTCCTGTGCAACCTTTTAATCAAACCGATGCACATATTAGATGGACTGCAGCAGGGGACATTGGCAGCACTGGAATAGGTAAGTACATGTTTATTATTTTTAAATAGCTTGCCCCATCCGGTCCCCAATATGTAAACTCGATAACCCCTTTAAGAAAACACCTACTAACAGAGACCCCTAGTTACAGAACAGACCCCTCTGACCACTGTGACCTCTGGTGAAGCTCTCGGATGTTACTCAGTCCCAGGCTGCAATGATCAGCTGTAAGGTTGTCTGGAAGAAATTTATTCATAATCCTTGTTCCATTACAGCAAAAAAAGTGTGAAATCCATTGTCAAATCAATAAAAAGATTTTAAAAAAAACCGAATATTATAAAATATTATGTCTGGAGTTACAATTATAAAATATACGTTTCTACTTTACTGACATACAAATTCAACTTAAAAACAACAATAAACAACCGATCCTGTATTAACCCTTTCACGACCCTGACGTAATAGCACGTCACGGGTCGGGCCGCGGGTGCATGGAGAGGGCTCACGCGCTGAGCCCTCTCCATACCGGTAAGTCTTGCTGCATATTGCAGCAAAGGCTTACCGGTAACACCCGCGATCGTGCTAGCACCGATCGCGGGTGTTTTCACCTCGATCGCGCCGGCAATGCTGCCGGCGGCTTCAAAAGCATGGCGGCGCGTGGCGCCGCCATTTTTCGAGGTGCCGCCCCGGAGTCTCCGGGAGCCGGCGATCAGTCCCATGGTAACCTCGGGTACGCGAAACCGAGGCTACTTCTGGTTAACTCCATGTACATGTGCTATCACACATTGTAATGAGAGGAAGTAAAATCACACATATACTGCCATACTGTAGTATGGCCAGTATATGATAGATTCGTGCAGACCCCCTAGGGTTAAAGTACCCTAGGGAGTCTGAAAAGTACTAAAATAAAAATAAAAAAAAGTTAACAGAAAAAAAATTATAATAAAAAACCCTAAAAACTACAAATCACACATCGCCCCTTCCCTAGAACTGAATTAAATATATAAAAATTACCAAAATGCAAAACACTTAGTGTACTCGCCGCTTCCGAAAATGCCCGTCTATCAAATGTGATAACGTTTTTTCCTGTGTTAATCCCGTAACGAAAAAAACGCGCGCCCAATTCGAAAATGTGCACTTTTTGTCGTCATTTGTAAAAAAAATAAAAAATTCTAAGAAAGTATCACAGAAGGTGCGTACAGTCCTAAATGGAATCACATTGTAAACGTCATACAAATCCGCAAAAATTTGCGAACCACTCACAGCTCAGTACAACACCAAAGTATAAAAAGTTACTTAGCCGCAGAAGATGCACAAGCCAAAAAAAATTTTGTTGTAACAGGATTAATTTTTTTACAGATCTGAAAAACCTGTATGAAAACCTATTACAGAAGTTTGGTATCCCCGTAATCGTACGGATACCACAAAGATAAGTAGACAATGTCCATTTGGGGCGCACAGTGAAATCCGTAACATCCAAGCCCACAAGAAGGCGGCACAATGCGTTTTTTTTTACACACAATTTCACTGCATTTGGAATTTTTTTTCCCGCTTCCTCCTAGTCACGCATGGAATATTCATACCATCCTATGAGTTCAATTGTGTACGCAGAAATAGCCGTCACAGCAGCTCTGTAACCTGGAAAAATAAAAGTTATGGATTTTTGATCATGGGGAGTAAAAAATGAAAATGAAAAAACAAAAAAGGGCCAGGTCCTGAAAGGGTTAAACCCGAGAACTGCCTGTGTTGCCTTGTCCATTCACAGACCTTGGTGTCATCCAAATTTGATGGTGGATGAAGGTTGATATCAGAAATGGATCCTTAAGCTGGCCATATCAGCACCAGTCAGTTGTTACAGCAATCTATAGTGTAAGGGGGGCCTAATCACTTTCATCAGCGGCAAGTGTTGAAGAGATAAAAATAGAGGGTGTGTTTGTAAATGCTCCATTTTGCTGCTCGAGCATGTGGCAGCGTCTGCTCTTCGTTCCGGGTCATCCGAGCCATGTTATATGTGTCTGGGACAAATGGCTTGGAAGACAAGACATTTTTGAACCAAGTATAGCTCATAATGACATGTAATTGTATGGGCAGTTTTATACCACATCAGTATTTGGCAGTAGTAACTGTAAGCCAAACACATACATGGAGATTACGGTACACTCTTCTGTGTGCTTTCAGCACAGAGACTGATGCAATATTAACCTATTGTCTCAATATACCTTAAAGGGGTTGCATATAAAAGATTGAGTACTGCTTCCTCCTCCAATAGGTGATTGGTGACGGTCCTACTTAACCCCCAATGCCCCTCACTTTATTGGACCCAATGGGGCTTATTTACTAAGGCCCCGTGGCCGCATTTTTCTCTCTGGTTGTCCCTCCCGACTTTTCGTCGGGAATCACCCCGGGGATTGTGTCGCACAAGATTGTTTTTTCACACAATCGCGCCGGCTTTCACACGGCACAAATCAGAGCACGGGACGTCGGAGGGTCCGACAGATTTGGACTACGTGCAGGATTTAACATTTAACTTTGTGTCGAAGCCAAGCACTTACATGCACCAGGAAGAAGAAGGTGAACTCCGGCGAACCTGATGCGTCACATGCAGGAAGTCGGGTGCACGATCTTTCATGAACTCAGCAGAGTTCATCCTTGTCGCATTCTGGATCGGGTACATCATGCAGGACAGGGTAATAATGTTGCCCCAATGTCTCTGTGTCAAAGATACCAGCTATGCCCGGGAATCTCTGACTGCTCCCATCAGAATAAATGTATAAGATACTGCATTCTCTAGGATACTGGGGTACTGTTCCCATTATCGGTGAATAACCCAGAATAAGACACTAAGATAAAGCATTAGATAACAAATACCATTTGGCTAATATAGCCATTGGACAAAGTAACTCTGTAATGTCCGTGAAACTTGTAGGACCAATTCATCCTGCATATATTTTGAAAACACTGGGATTGAACCAAAAGAAAAACACAAAAGGTGACTAGCCCCAAAAGCATCGTCCTAAGAAAAAACTATTGGGATCACAGCATACACAAACTATCTATCATTTCCATAATAGTCACTTTCCACAACATGATAAACAAATATCAAACCATTCAAGTCGAAACGAATTTCAATATTGGTCACATGAAAACTGTGGATTCTTGGCAAGCACAGTTACATGTTTTTATATAATAATTCTATTAATGTACTGGGTCTGTGAGACAAGATAAGTTTTATAAAGTATCTAAGATCAGAAGAAAAGAGAATTCCCACAAGTGGCTGGGTGAGGGGCGTACGATTTGGCAGAGCCTGGAGTAACCCATCATCACACATGTTCACATGGAAAATTAACTCTGTTCATCCTCTGAATTCACTCGAGTGCCAGTCAGGAATGAGAACATTTTGTGAAAAGTTTGAGACTTGTTCAGAATACGTTATCAAGACAGTGCCATTGCCAGACTCTGCTCGCATGATATTGTTTCACAGAGAGAGACGGTAAATTTATCGGGTCATTTGTAGACTCTCCTCTGACTGTATGTCACTTGACAAAATTGTCTTCTTCTCTGTCACTTCTCACAGTCTGTCACTTTATGGTTTCTGGATTCAATCCACCAATACATTTCCATCCTTGTGTATAGAAATTCTCTATATGCTGTGGTCATTCTTCTAAATAAGTGTGGAAACTATGGGAGTAAAATTAAACTGAAAAGGGACATCCACGTGAATCCTCATGGTCCAAGTAGAAAGTACCTGAAGCAACTTGGCCTAATTCAAAATCTGTACCAGGGCCTTCACTATGATTATTATGCATAGTCTGGTCTCCTCATCTGGAAGAGACACCTTAGGAATCCACTAAAGCCCTTTAAGTTTCAGCACGGTGGCTGAGTAGGTAGCACTACAGCCTTGCAGTGCTCGGGTCCTGTGTTCAAGTCCCGTCCAGGTTAACATCTGCAAAGAGTTTGTATGTTCTCTCCATGTTTGTGTGGGTTTCCTCCGATTTCCTCCCACACTCCAAAACACACTGATAGGCTGATTAGATTGTGAGCCCCATGGGACAGGGACTGATTTGGCAAAGTCTGTCCAGCACTGCGTAATCTGTGTGTGCTATATAAATAAAGGATTTATTATTATAACCAGAAGTGCTATTGGCACATACATGTTTATTTTTATTTTTTTTAAAAAGGAAATCACAAATTGCCAAATTGGACTTCCACAGTGCCATCAATACATTGGTATGACTTATTGGCACAAAGTTATCGCTGCTCAATCCCCATATACATGCCACCCAAGCCATGAGGAGGGGGTGACTGATGGACAGCTTATCTAGTCATGGGGAAAAATAATGTGGCAAGTTGGGATTCTACATTCCCAATATTTCTTTACCCTTCCACTTGGGACTACAACCTTCCCTGGTTGTACAGTCAGTAACTTTCTCTATTTTAACAATATTAAATCTCGGTTGCTTTTCTTTACCATAAAATGTTGACCTATTCAGATACCTCCGATAAGCATTTTCTACAAAAAAGTCACTTTCCTAGAGAGACATCGAGAGCAAGAAGACTTTTTTCAGATACATTTTATATGATTGTCTCCACAAGTTTTCACTTTAAAGTACATAACACTCTAAATCAGAAATTTATGAACTAGTACTGTTAGTAGTTATAGGAAACGAGGAATGAAAAGTTCATTGAAGAAAAGGAATCCAAACATAGTGACAACCCAGTCTTTGGCCACTGATATTTATACCTTTTGCAGAAGTTTTCTGGCATAGATGGATGAAAAAAAGTGGACGAGGGGGGGGAGGAGGGGCAGGGCACATGGTGGGCCAGAGTGGGAACAAATTTACTATAACCTGTGCCAATAAACTGGTTATAACAAAAATCGACGCTAGAGGTTGAATCCAGCATGTAACAGGCCGGGTGCTGATGAATAAGACTGCCACACGTCCCATCAGTCTTCATTCATTGCCCCCAATGTGTTCCCCTTCTCTTACTGGCTGAATAACATAAAATTGCATATTTCTTCACATTTTAACAATTCTTTAGAGGTACACATACTATGTACATAGCTCTTTCACTATGAAATATGTATAGAGGGATTTCACACACAGTGGGGGTCATTTACTAAGGGTCCGATTCACGCATTTTTGTGGGGTTTCCCATATGTTTCTGATTTGCGCCGTTTTTCCCTGAATTGCCCCGGGAATTTGGCGCACGCGGCCAGATTGTGGCGCATCGCCGCCGGCTTTCACGCGACGGAAATCGGGGGCATGGCCGATGGATTCGGAAAAACCACCGAATTAAAAAATAAATGTGTCACTTGACACGCACTTACCTGCACCAGAAATAGGTTAGTGAACTCCGGTGAACACCAGGAAGAAGAATTTTTAAACATGTCCCATTCCATTGAAATCCACATATATGGCCTTGGCAATATCGTAATATAATATAGCATTGTTTTTTTAAAGCTTTGTGTGAACCCAGCCGTAAAAGAGAAAATAATGAAGCCTGAAGGGTTCAGATATCGTAAGTGGAACGTGGTGATGCTGATTATACTATTATAATATTATACTGATATGATCCCATATACCTGGATACATGAAAGGTGTAGAATTATAACATTTTTTTTAAAATTCCACGTGAATCAACGTGCGGATTATATTGTGCGCAGAACTACACAATGTGAATCACTCAATTAATCATTATCTACCTCCAGGATGTTACTGAAAGATATTATTTCAATTTCATAAAACATCCATCTGACGTCATTGATAGCCTCTATGAAATTACTATTAACCCTTTGTAATGTGATGGTTATACATTATAATAGGTTATTGTATTATAATAGGATATAGTTTGTAGCTTCAAGTAAAATATCAATTAAAAAAACATACATCTTCTTTCCACACAATAACCTATTGGCCATACTCTTTAGATTGAAGTTCCCCGATTTTCATTTTGGTGGGTCCTTACAATCATCTAATAATTATTGGGTCAACATTAGAGATGAGCGAGCACTAAAATGCTCGTTATTCGAGACAAACTTTTCCTGATTCCTTGAGCATTTTTCAAAGGGACCATGGTTCGGGAATAAAATGTGTTATTTAATTGAAAAAGAATGTCTTCTGATAAGTTAGCAGATGTATATGCAAATTCTGCAATCTATTCTTCACTGTTCCGTGCGTATATTATCTCCCGACAAGTTAGCAGATTGTAAAACAGTGAAGAATAGAATAAAAACAGTGAACACGTGAACACAGGATCTTAAGTGAAAACCACAGTAAAAGACTAGTGAGAATAAATTGCAGATGTTCTGCACATCTCTTACTTCTGTCGGGGATACCAGTCCCGGGATCCGCTCCTCTGCTTCCACTGAAGTCTCCCCGATGCGTCTTATAGATGTTTATGTACTGGATGAAAAGCGCACCAAAGGTAGATGAAGAAGGGAACTTGAAAAGAAGACTCCCCGTCGCGAGGTCAGGGATGGGCATGACCCCCGGCTCGGGGTGATCAGGCGGTTATCGGGGGGCGAGAGGCCAACAGCGCTTGCCATTCCTTTTTCTTTACCCTGTGCCATTGCCACACGTCCGCAATCAGTGTCCAGTGAGGGCAAGCGGATCGGCTCAGTTGCTGCCTGCTTGGAAACCCTTCTTTTCCGCCGGCATGACAAGGTACCGGTACACTCCAACAGTCAGCGCCAGTCCGACACCATACAACACAGCGAGCAGGAAGATTCAGCTACATTCAGCGTCCAGTCATCATGTGCGGCGGTGCGGGGCGTCCAGGTTAACATCTGCAAAGAGATTTGTATGTTTCTCTCCATGTTTGTGTGGTTTCTCCATTTTCCTCCCACACTCCAAACACACTGATAGGCTGATTAGATGTTGAGCCCCATGGGGACAGGGACTGATTTGGCAAAGTCTGTCCAGCACTGCGTAATCTGTGTGTGCTATATAAATAAAGGATTTATTATTATAAACGAAGTGTATTGGCACTACATGTTATTTTTATTTTTTTTTAAAAAGGAAATCACACAATTGCCAAATTGGACTTCCACAGTGCCATCAATACATTGGTTGACTTATTGGCAAAGTTATCGCTGCTCAACTTCCCATATACATGCCACCCAAGCCATGAGGAGAAGGTGACTGATGGACAGCTTATCTATCATGGGGAAAAATATGTGGCAAGTTGGGATTCTACATTCCCAATATTTCTTTACCCTTCCACTTGGGACTACAACCTTCCCTGGTTGTAAGCAGTAATTTCTCTATTTAACAATATTAAATCTCGGTTGCTTTTCTTTACCATGAAATGTTGACCTATTCAGATACCTCCGATGAAGCATTTTCTACAAAAAATGTCACTTTCAGAGAGACAATCGAGCAAGGAAGACTTTTTCAGATAACATTTTATATGATTTCTCCACAAGTGTTGCACTTTAAGTACATAACACTCTAAATCAGAAATTTATGAACTAGTACTGTTGTAGTTATAGAGGAACGAGGAATGAAAGTTCATTGAGAAGAAAAGGAATCCAAACATAGTGACAACCCAGTCTTTGGCCACTGATATTTATACCTTTTGCAGAAGTTTTCTGGCATAGATGGATGAAAAAAAAGTGGCGAGGGGGGGCAGGAGGGGCAGGGCACATGGTGGGGCCACATGGAAAAAATTTACTATAACCTGTGCCAATAAACTGGTTATGACAAAAATCTACGCTAGAGGTTTGAATCCAGCATGTCAACAGGCCGGTGCTGATGAATAAGACTGCCACACGTCCCATCAGTCTTCATTCATTGCCCCCAATGTGTTCCCCTTCTCTTTCTGGCTGAATAACATAAAGTGCATATTTCTTCACATTTAACAATTTTTTAGAGATACCAATTACTATGTACATAGCTCTTTCACTATGAATATGTATAGAGGGATTTCAACACAGTGGGGGTCATTTACTAGGGTCCGATTCACGCATTTTTGTGGGGTTTCCATATGTTTGCTTTGCGCCGTTTTCCCTGAATTGCCCCGGGAATTGGCGCACGGGCCAGATTGTGGCGCCATCGCCGCCGGTTTCACAACGACACGTAAATACGGGGGCGTGGCCGATGGATTCGGAAAAAACCACCGAATTAAAAAAATAAAGTGTCACTTGACACGCACTTACCGACACCAGAAATAGGTTAGTGAACTCCGGGAACACCAGGAAGAAGAATTTTTAAAACAGTTCCCCATTCCATTGAAATCCACATATATGGCCTTGGCATATCGTAATATAATATGACATTGTTTTTTAAAGCTTTGTGAACCCAGCCGTAAAAGAGAAAATAATGAAGCCTGAAGGGTTCAGATATCGTAAGTGGAACGTGTGATTGCTGATTATACTATTATAATATTATACTGATATGATCCCATATACCTGGAACATGAAAGGTGTAGAATATTAAATTTTTTTTTAAATTCCACGTGAATCAACGTGCGGATTATATTGTGCGCAGAATTACACAATTGAATCACTCAATTAACATTATCTACCCCAGATGTTACTGAAGGATTATTTCAATTTCATAAAACATCCATCTGACGTCATTGATAGCCTCTATGAAATATTATTGACCCTTTATAAATGATGGTTATACATTATAATAGGTTATTGTATTTAAATAGGATATAGTTTGTGGCTTCAAGTAAAATATCAATTAAAAAACATACATCTTCTTGTCCACACAATAACCTATTGGCCTACTCGTAGATTGAGTGAGTTCCCCCCGATTTCATTTTGGTGGGTCCTTACAATCATCTAACTAATTATTGGGTCAACATTAGAGAGAGCGAGCACTAAAATGCTCGTTATTCGAGACAAACTTGTCTGATTCCTTGAGCATTTTTCAAAGGGACATGGTCGGGAATAAAATGTGTTATTTAATTGAAAAAGAATGTCTTTGATAAGTTAGCAGATGATTATGCAAATCTGCAATCTTTTCACTGTTCCGTGCGTATATTATCTCCCGCAAGTGTTAGCAGATGTGAAGAAACAGTGAAGAATAGAATAAAAACAGTGAACACAGTGAACACAGGATCTTTAAGTGAAAAACCACAGTAAAAGAATAGTGAGAATAAATTGCAGATGTTCTGCACATCGCTTACTTCTGTCGGGAGATACGCAGTCCCGGGATCCGTCCTCTGCTTCCACTGAAGTTCTCCCCGATGCGTCTTATAGATGTTGTATTTGTACTGGATGAAAAGCGACACCAGAAGTAGATGAAGAAGAGGAATTGAAAAGAAGACTCCCGTCCAGCGGCAGGTCAGGGATGCGGCAGTGACGCCCTGCTCGGGGGTGATCAGGCGGTTATCGGATGGGGCGAGAGGCCAACAGCGCTGCCATTCCTGTTTTTTAACCCTGTGCCATTGCCACACGTCCCGCCAATCAGTGTCTGCGTGAGGGCAAAGCGGATGGCTCAGTTGCTGCCGGCTTGGAAACCTTCTTCCGCCGGGCATGACAGGTACCGGTACAATCCAACAGTTCAGCGCCAGTCCGACACCATACAACACAGCGAGCAGGAAGATTCAGCTACATGCAGCGGCTCAGTCATCGTCGGCAGGTAGGCGGGGGGCGCGGGGTCTGTCTGCCGCATGTGGACTCATGCGGTGCACGGTCTTTGGGGGAGGGTTGCAGGGGAGCGGGACACCCCTCTTCCTGCAGCCTCGGTCTCCCCAGATTTCTGCTTCCCTTTACTCTCCACAGCTGCCCAGGAGCTATATATTGTTCTTCACATTTTGTTCGCACCGTTCCGCGCCCTTCCGACAAGTAAGCAGATGTGCCAAACATCTGTAATCTATTCTTCACTGTGTTCTTCACTGTGTTTTTCACTTAAATGATCCTGTGTTCACTGTTTTTATTCTATTCTTCATTGTTCTTCACTGTGTGTATTATTTAAATGCTCGATCTCGAGCAGGGGAAATACTTGTCCGAGCAACGAGCCGTTTCGAGTACCTTAATACTTGAACGAGCATCAAGCTCGGACGAGTATACTCGCTCATCTCTAGTCAACATTCATTTGGCAAATTTTGGGGTAACAAAATATGCAATTTTGTGTTGCTCCTCTCTTTTCATTGAAAACACTCAGCTCAACCATGTTGGCAGCTGTATAAGGCACTCAGGAGGAATAATTGTTGGATGAATAGTTTTTTAACTGACAGCATTGAAGGTGGTGTACAAGAATAAGTTCTACTAAAAGCAAGCTATGGCCTACATTCAGCAAGCCGCCATTTACAGCACACCATATACTTAAGTGGCAAGCAATATTGTTTAGTCATTTTAAAAGGAACCTGTCAGCAGACCACACAAAGCTGCAGGCAGTGTGTTAGCTATGGGCCCTAAAAGCACTGAAGGTGTTTCCTCACAATTCTGTGTTCTATGATCTCTGTATTATGATCGCTGCTCCCCAACCCTTCTTATCTGCTGTAAAATCTAACCAGAAGCATGCTTCTGCTTCTGGTTAGAAGCAGCGGGAAGGGATGTGCTGTGACCTCCCAGAGGAGTATACCATAATGCACCAGCTACAATCCTGGCAGATACAGTTAATGAATTTATCACAGGCCTGCATATTTAGGAACTCTAAGCTCATGACATCGATTGGTATTTTTTTTTAGGAAACACCTTTAAGAACAGGTTGATGCCTTAACAGTTTCAGAGGAATGTGAATAAGAGTTCTGCTTTCTAGCAGGTTATACTGTAGATAAGAATTCAATGTCATGATGAGACACTCCCAAATTGATTATAATAGCGTTGAAACATGCCAGTTCATGGGATATTTAACATAATATTTTGATAGGTGTTACATGCTGAGTGTTATCATATTCATAACAAGATATTACATATTTTCCTGGAATATAATCATTAAACGTCTTCATAAGCTTGAAGATCATGGACAACTTTATTTCAGCTTTAAATAGCTAATATAATATTCCTCAACATTCCACATTATAAGACTTCTGATGGGTGTTTTATAGTGTTTTTATGATGTTTAATAGTGATCATTTTATTATCTATATTGTTCACCATGTTGATGCTGTGGAGCTGAGCTCTTCTCCCTGCACCCATAACCCCCCCCCCCCCCCCCCCCCCGCATTCCAGGATGGAGCTCACATTGATCCACAGACACTCATTCTCTGCTGGCAAATAAGAGCAGCAGCAGCCAGAATAGAGCTACAAGTTACAGGAAAAAAAAA
The DNA here is from genome assembly GCA_019512145.1 of Engystomops pustulosus. Taxonomy (NCBI): domain Eukaryota; kingdom Metazoa; phylum Chordata; class Amphibia; order Anura; family Leptodactylidae; genus Engystomops; species Engystomops pustulosus. The sequence continues at coordinate 197,672,799 of CM033643.1, read as the reverse complement.
GGAATTTATCTGGGGGACGGGGTGGGAGGCACATCAGATCTGATAGTGTGATAGAGAAGAGATAAAGCAGATCTGACTATGTCATTGTCTGTAATATGCATCTCAAGGATCTGGTCAGACGGTCATGTGCCGGGGGCGGTAAGGGGGGTAGAGAGGCAGACGGTGGCATGTCTGTCGGATCAGCGCAGCTGGTCTGATCCGGCGCGGCGGTCTTCGTGTGTCAAGTGTCAGCTCAGCGGTACGGGTGAGTGAAATGAGTAGAAAATAAATGTTGTAAGACAAGCAGTACGAGAGCTGGGAGCCTGTGACCAACGTGGATGTTAGAATAGAAAACTAATCAGGGTCCAGGGGTGGGGAGGGCCAGCAGGCGGGGAACTATGCGCACGGCAACGAGAGAAGGGGAGAAGGGGGGATATAGGGACACGAAGGGAGGCTGAATTCGGCTTAGAAGTCCCGCCTCGCGACGGTTGGGGCTGAGGTGGGTGGTCTGTGAACCGGCCAGCACTGATGATAGGTACTAAAACGCAAAAAAAATGAGTAAATGTAAAGTAAGGGGATTCAAAATATTTTCTTGTGTAAACATCACTAGGCTAATGAGATTTGAGAATGTTGAGGTTTTCTCAGGTCATTACACACAACCATCTAAGCAGGCAGAGTTGAAATGATTTCATCCAATCGGACAAGGACGCAAAAATTTTGACCCTAAAAGTTTTTTTTAAATTTTCTAGACATATTTTATATTCCATCTTTTGCTTACTGTTCATTTCTCAAGAATTAATAATTCTGGGGACCTCCTAAGAAAAATTATTTTTGCACAATAAAAAACTGTTTGTGGGTGTGTGTGGAGTTTTTTTTCCTTCTAAAAATGATATGCTGTATTTCATGTCTTCCATTTCTCCGAGAATCTCCAGTATGTATGTGTGCTCTGTAGTTGGAAGCTTAAATTCGCAGTTTTGACAGATTTACCACCAAAAGTCTGCTTTCTGTATTTGTGTATCCACTCCCACCCTTCGTGAGGATTAGCAACTTAATGTCAGAAGATCCTGGGCATCAATTATGTAAACTAGAGTGGGACTCAGAGCCAAAAAACTAAATCTCTAATATTTTATTTGGAAAAAGGACCTTACAAAAATGAGTACAATGAAATAAGATTTCTCTATTTTTACATATCATGACTCTAATATTTAATCGGTCCGTGGGAGTAGTAATAGTACCCCTGTACAATGGTAGCGGTCTAGTCTAGTTGTAATACTCTTATATATATAGCCATAGGCATGTCTGGTAGATTGTTGCCTTTACCTGTTTGGTGAATCCAAGTAAACCACTAAAGCCTAAAACAATAGCTGGAAGGGTAAATTTTGGTTATTCGCACCCGATTTAATACAAGTGGCGGTCCCAGTCTATGGACAAAGTACGCTGGCAAACATGTTGTGTCAATTTTACTTCAGGACGGATCTACCTGCTCTATGTTTCCTATCCCCACCAAGGATTCGGGAGGACAGGAATAAGGACCATCCTGCAGACTTACAATTTTAAAGTGAATTGTCTTATACTAGAACTTGAGTTGATTTATGCCAACTATAACAATAGAAATCCTTGTTTATAGGAGATCTCGATGGGGATCCTCTTCTGTAGTGGTGGTGGTCCCGCAGTAAGCCCCCAATGATCAGAATTTGTATAAGAAATAATTTTATATATAGGAAATGAAACTCTTGTTACAACCTCTTTAAATGTTAGAAGAATGAAATTCCAGAACTTTCTCCAATTCTTTTTCTCTGAGACGTAGTATCCCAGGTACCTCACTGCTATGATGAGCAATACTTATGACTAGACACATCATGGATTGAGCTATAGCTTAGACACAGTTAATACTGTGATTCTCAGGAGGTCAGCACAAAGCAAATAATAGCTCACCACCTTAGGTAACTGTTTTTGCTCGTGAACACAGGGTTGATCCCTCATGTACTCATCTCCTGTTGAGTTCGTTGATGCTCTACAACCTGTAATCGGCTGGTGACATCATCGGGAGGAGTCAAGTCTGTGTTACTTCACCCAAGGCAGATATTACTTCTCATCCTGGTTCATTCCTGATATGAATTCATGGTCTAGACCTCCGCAGGTACCTGCTGTGTCCTTGTTATTATTTCTCATACAAGAGAGAGACATTGAAGAATGTAAGACAAGGATTTATAGTAAAAGGCCTTACTGGATGAAACGGAACACTTTTCTGAGTTTATGAGGAAAACGTGAGTGCAGGAAGTGGACTAGTCCATTTTATCTGTGTCGAAAATTAGAAGCAAACAGTTTGGAGTGCTTACTGGCGTGGCAGAGGTAGATAAATTATATAAAAGTGAGATCAACAGATTCTTTGTGGTGGAATCATTATCCCTCTGTGAACCCGAGATTCCCATTACCTTTCAAAGGTTGAGCTTAGAGTATCGAAAGCAAATGGCAGATTTACACAAACATAAAAGGTCCTTGCTATGAGACATTTTGTAAGCGCACTGGATTCCACACTTTAGAAAGGGAAATTGTGCGTTCTCAGGGAGGTTTCATCGGGTTGTTTATACATGCCTAATCTATTCAAAGAGAGTGCCATGTGAAGAGTAACCCTGGCATTTACGACTTGTCTATCTGTTCCTATCAACTAGGAGAGAAGGGCTTTTATTATGTGTGTTATCACCAATAGAATTATTAAAAACTACTGTATAAACTTTAAAATACTTAAGTCTTAAAGGGCCTACACTTGAATTAGACTGTGCCACATTTATACCATCGCATTATAACCATATAAAAGGGGTTGTTGACTTTCAACAATAATTGATATTATTTGTGTAAGCAAAAGTTATACTTTTTCCAATATACTTTCTGTATCAATTCCTCTTGGTGTTCTGATCCCTTTGTGCTGTCTCTATATAGAAAGCTTCTATGTATACTTCTAGTGTAGAAATCTGTCCATACTCATGTGATGGATACGTAGGTGCACAACTCTTTATATCACACAGAGCCATGTGATAATAACGAGTGGTGCACCTGTGTGACATCATATGACCATGGACGGACGTCTTTAGAATGACAGCAAGAAGGGATTAGAAAACACATGAAAATTGATACAGAAGAGAGTGGGAATTGTATAAAGTTTCCTTCACACAAACCATCCGATTATTTGCTGAAAGTCGACAAACCCTTTAAAGTATCATTACGTGGCCACCAAAAATTGCTATCCTGATGTTTTTTGAGGGAGGTAAGTCCAACGAAACTGAGCAGAGAAAATCATCTTATAACTATTTTTCACTGATGTACCCATACGAGTGCTTGTTTTTGTGAGGTGAGATGTAGATCTTATTTTACTAATATGGCATTGTGGTGTGTCTATTTTTGGTGCCAAATTTGCAATTTTTAAAGTTCCACATGTGGATGTGGTGTAACAGATATTCATTGCGGGGCACAACTCACTGTTGCTCATGGCTAAAACTTTGTCAGGCGAGGGAAAAGTCGCAAATTTAGGCGCAAAAAATCACATGCACCAAAAAATTGGTAATATGTTAAATTGAGAAAATAGAGAAAACCTTAAGATAAATAACCCTCTATACAATTCTCACGTTTCATACAGAAAAATACGTGTGAAAACAGCTTTGTAAGTATTGGAGAATCTAATCATAGCTTTACGTCTATTTCACCATAATTAAGAGAGTAATTTTTTTGTATGGTTGCTATCAAAAACCAGAGAGAAACGGTTCGACTATTAGATGCGGTGGATTCTTTCTGGAAGGCCCTTTCTCTTACAGTAGAAAATAGGTACAAAAAACCCAATAGGAAAAAGAGGTTTTTGGAAAACTGATTCATGTAAATAGTCTTAAAGGGACACCATTAGGATGAGCGAACACTAAATCTCGGGTACTCTCGTTATCGAGACAAACTTTTCCCGCTGCCGACGTGACTCATCTCGATAAACGCAACCCCATTGAAGTAATGGGAAGTCCGAGCATTTTTCAAGGGGACCAAGGCCTCCTGCACAGGGAAGCTTGGCCAAACACCTGGGACCTCAGAAACGATGAAACACCACGAATCGGACAGTAAACGCAGGGGCCGCATCATGGATGCCTCTGAGGCTCTGCTAAATACGCACCACTTGCCAAATTATGGTCACAAAAGCATGGGCCATGAAATGATGGACAATGAAGCTAGATGCACCATCTAAAACATCCAATAATTGACCCTGGACATCTATAGGAACGGCATGCAGAGGGCAGCGGCAGCAGGCTAGAAGACTGTCATGGCGACATACCCTAAATGGACTCAGCTTCAAACCAATGGGGCATGGCAGAGAGAAACCAAAGGAGGTGAGCAGAAGCGCCTACAAATAATATCGGTAACAGATAAAAGTTTTGCAGTATATTTGTGGGATCACAGACGTTGTAGCGACAAAGTTTAACATGGAAGCCCATGAAAACAACCAAATTCTGCCTTACACGCTCGTTTGATAAGGGACCATGTATGGAGGCAGGTGATTAGTAGTAGATTACAGGTGCGCTGTCTGCAGTTAAAACTATGTTAGTGGGATCTGAGCATGGAGCTGGCGCTCCCTCCAGCGAGCTTTCGCAACAATCCAAGCCCTGTCACTAGGCTACTGCCACAAACAGCACTTCAGAGACCTTTTGTATAAGATCAAGGTAGTAGCGTTCGTATAAGTTTTAAGGATATGCCGGGTTGGGGGAATGGACAGATTGGCAAAGAAGCGCATGAAAGTATACGAGTTAAATGATAAAAATTTGCAAGTTTTTTTAATTATTTTTAATGGATACACTAGCAGCGGTGTCACAAAGTTACAAGTTTATGTGGAATGCCCTGTAATACTCTTGGCGGTGGGTGCCTTTTCGCCTAGGCCAGCAGTTTGAGCCGCCGCTGTCGCTTAGCGTACGGCGACTGCTGCTGTGCCTAGAGTACCGACTGGATGGCGCATGCCACTGATGGTAATCTCGGAGGAGTAGGAGGTGGAGGGGGTTTGGGAGGAGGGTATAGGCCTTTGAGACCTGGATCCGAGGTAGGCCCGCAATTCTCTGCGTCGGCAGTATATGACCAGCCCCAGAGGTCAACTCGGTCCCACCTGCACCAAGTAAGTGTAGTAGCGTTCTTAGTAAGTTTGGGGATATGGCGGGCGGGGGTGAATGTAAACAGAATGCCAGAAAGAAGCGACATGATGCGCATGCATGGAGCTCTGGCGCTCCGCTGCAGGCGAGCTTTCCGCCAATCCAGAGCCCCTCTTCTCAGGCTACTCCCAACACGCACTTTGAAAGATCAGAGTGTAGTAGCGTTCTTATAAGGTTAGATATGCCGGTGAGGGGAAATGTAAACAGATGATGCGCAAGAAGCGCGGAAATAGTTGGTAAAATGATAAAATTTTGCAGTATATTTTGTGGATAACACAGCAGGGTGCGACAAAGTTAACAATTTATGTGGAATCATGAAAACAACCCAAATTCTGCCTGACAACCTCGTTTGATACAGGGACGATGTAATGAGGAGGCAGCTCATATGGACCGATCTTGGGAGAGCAATGGAGACAACCGTGTGGGAGGCTGCTATGAACAATAATTGGAAGAGTTTCCCAGTCCATACATTTTCAACCGAGAGAGTAGTCTCGTAAGAATAGATGGCCTGGATGTGGCCAGTCCAAAAATTTTTCAAACAATGGAGCAGGGTAGGTCCGCATACCAAGTTGCAGCTCTCGTAAAAATGGTATATAATCGGCTATGACCCTGGTACCTGGTGTATGCGAGTCCAATAGTACCAAATCCCCCTTCACCCGTATTACGACGACTGGAGTAACAGCCCTCCTCTAATCTATCGTAAAAATGGGGTGAAGTAATTTGCTTCGAGGATCTGCCTGTATCCTTCCCGGCCTCCCCTCACACACTATCCCTACTGTTCCTCTCTATGTAAACGGCAGGCGCGGTGTGAGAAGAAGAGCTTGGGCCGGTTCTCACAGAACACACTCTGAAGGGATGGGATAGTTTTGAATAATATAATAGCATTGTATTTGGACTTCCAAAATTGTAGAAAAGGGCCCCGGAGTAGTGCGCCTTTCCCCATCAACAAGAAACAATAAATGTCATGAAAGTAAGATATAACCGCTCATGACTGCCAGTGGGCCCTGTCAAAAAATAGACCAGTTTTTTGTTTTCCCGTGCCTTTCTGTACAAAGAGGAGGAGAAGGAGGAAAATGAGGAGAGGAAGGCGTGTGATCAGTATTCAGGTGTAGCGTTCCTTCAACACTGGTGGAGATTGGAATTATGCGAAATCCAGCTTTATCATCTAATAAGCGTTCAGCCTGTCAGCGCTGTCATTCGACAGGCGTGTACGCTTATCGATGATGATGCCACCAAGCTGCACTGAAAACCCGACTCTCGACCCAAGAACGCTAGCGGAGGGCAGGCCAGAACCTCCAAGGGCGTACAACGCCGCAGTTCGTTTCACAATGTCCAGCTTTGAAACCCGTAGTTGTAGGGGAGCTGTGGATTCAATTGAGGAGATGGTAATGGTCAGCTAATACTCCCTCACCATCTTTATGTAAAGATCAGCCCTACTATGCGAGGAACTGGGGACATGTCGGACAGTGTCTTGCTGTGGTGAACTAAAGCTGGCAAAAGCCTTGTGAAAGCGTACCCTTGGCCAGTGACTGGAAGCTGCCTCCTGCTACTCTCCCTGGGCCTACTTGTCCCATAACTACGCACTGCTCTGCGCGCTGCGTGTCAGAAGGGAAATACTGTTCAGCTTGTATCAACAGGGCCTGGTGGTATTACATGCATTACACACTCCCTTTCCTGCTGCAGGGATGAGAGTGGAAGAGTTTGATTGTACACGGTGGGTCCAGGAGAGTGAACACCAGTAATCGTGCTGAGAATAAATCTCTTTGAACGCGAGGGTCACGGGATAGGACAGCCTAGCATGAAATCTGCCATATTCGCAGAGTCACCAACCGCAAGAATTCCACCCCCTCACTGCCTGATGTCCATTCCTCCTCCTCCAAACTCCCCACAATCCTTTCGTCTGCCCAGTCACGCTGAAACAGTGAAGACTCCAACAATGTCACCCTCTGTGTGTCTCGCCAAATTCTCATCCTCTTCCTCCTCATCATCGCCTCCACCTCCACCTCCTCCGATATGCCGCTGAGAAAGAACAGACTGAGGGTCTTGGCATCACAAGGGAATTCTTCTTCCCCCGTCTTGTGACGAGCGTCAAAGCTTCCGGACTTCATGCTGATCAGGGAGTTTTTCAACAGGACCAAGCAGCGGGATGTGAGGCTGATGATGGCGCGGCATCGCCCACTGACCATTCTGTGTGTGACTCCAAAGTTACTACCAGCACCTACAGATATCAGACATCCACGTCCACTCTATTGTAGACTTGAGAAGCTGACTGACTACTACCACGTTTGGTGGAAGTTGTTGGACTCTGGCAGTCTACAATCGCGGTACGCTGCTGGTAAACTCTGGATAAATGGTCAGTGTTAATTCACCTCGTGGCAACGTCGCACAACAGTGCGCGTGAGTGCGGGCAGTTGGAGCGGCGGTACGCTGCCCTGCCCTGAAGTGGCACTCGTGCTGGACTTCCTGAAATGCGCACAGAAGCGGCGCAACCTTCGTGAGGCAAATCAGAGATTGGGGTATTTGCGAGAAACGTCTGAACTATCAATTTAACCACCTGGGCAGCATGGCACTGTGTCAGTCTGCTCAGAGTTGCAGAAGGCCGCCACCAGGTTACCGACGGCCGTTGTCACCAACCAACCTCGGCTTCAGTCAGCCGTGCCACCCCAAAGTCCTAGTCTGCCAGTAATGCCCTGTATAGCTCGTGGCGGCTGTCCCTTTATCGCCTGGCTCAGCCGTTTGAGCACCGCCTTGCTGTCGACTTGCGACGGCACTGCTGCTGTGCCTAGAGATACCGACTGATGGCGCCGTGGCCCACGGATGGTAGTTAGGGGAAGGAGGTGGAGGAGAGGTGGTGGAGAGGAGGATGCAGGTAGGCCGTGAAACACCTGGCACGAGGTGAGGCCCGCAATACCCTCGGCGTCGGCAGTAATATGGACCATCGCAGCCGGTCAGACTCGCCCCAACGCCTCCACCAAGTTTAACCATTTTTCATTTGTTGGCCTCAGCGATAATAGTGGCCTGCCCGGCAGCACTCGGTCAGCTGCGTGTCAGGTGGACCTTGTCAAAACGGCCGTTTGTCAGGGGGCACGGATGATGTTGTCTGACGTCTTGGTTGCAGGGCTGGGACGGCACATCGGCGAAAAAGTAGGGCGCTGTGAACCCCGAAAACGAGGGTGGGTCAGCCGACCATGAGGTTGCTAAAGGACGCGTCGTCTCTACATAGCCTATAGGTTTTTTTTTCAGGCAGCATCTTCCAGGCTAAGCAATCTGGAGTGATGTGACAATAAGCGGCTTGGGCGGTTGCGGTGGGTTTGCACTAATCATTTGCGTTTCCGCTTCCAGCCAGGTCTGGGGTATGGAGAGCTGAACGCGGGAGCTTTGTGGAGGATCGTGGAGGCGACGATGGGGTTTTTGTGGCAGGGTCCTGGGCGGGGGCTGACTATCAGCTGACACGGGGAAGGAGCAGTGGTGTGCTAGCGGAGGGAAACGGGCCTGTGTGCCACAGAGTGGGGCTGTGTTTAGGCATTCATATGCCTTGCGCAACTGGTGGTAGTTAAGCTTACTAGTGGTGGACGAACCCTCTGCGAGCCGTGTTTGGCAAATGTTGCCACACCACGTCTCGGTCATCCTGGCTGTTCCTTAAAGAACATCCCAGAACTTCTGAAGAAATCCTAGCCACTCGCCGCAAGAGCCCTCGCCACGGAGAGCTCACTAGTTGACACATTTGGCGCTGATGCACCATCTCTGGCCCTGCCTCTCCTACTGGCCCCACCCACTTGCCTCTTCCAACACTGTTCTGGCGAGGACTCTCCTCTCTCAGAAGCACTGTGTTCACCAGCGGCCTCTCAACCCAGCTTTGGTTGTCACCCATCATCCTCCGATCCCTCAGATCGGCTCCCCCTCGGACTTTCCTGCCCTGACAACAACTTCCCCACTGTCTACAAACCTGTCTCCTCTCGTAGGGACCCCTCTTTACACAACTTCCATATACCAAGAAGGTCATCAGCGTTTTGTCTAGCCGTGTGTCACCGATCACAGTAGGTCAAACAATGTATTCATTTGAACAATTAGATTTAATATTTCTCCAATATATCACCATCATGATCTCACAAGGCACCTACTGATCCACAATTCTACATTTTACATATAGAAGAACTGTAGAAGTCTGTTATTGAATGTATAAATTAGAAGTTTGACATAGAGGTTTCCATACAAGGGTTTTTGGCTTATCTGTGTCTTTGGAATGGATATTTTTGTCACTCAAGTTTACGTGTATGTCTCATCAAATGTTCTTTATTCCAAATGGTAAAATTGAAATACAATTGAAATACGCCGATATGGCCTCTTCTTTGGGGAAGTATAGGAGGAAAGTGAAGCCGGGAAGATGATTACCTTTCATTTCCCATGAGCTCACGGTCTCATAGAGCGCTGAGTTCATGCACCTCACTGGACTTGAAGGTTCCTGTTCTCATGACCAGCAGCCATAAGACTCTTTGTGCTACATTTATTACAGCTTTTAGACAATTTTCAACACTAGTATGACTAAGGAGACGAGCCCTTGCAGTAAAAAGTCTGTGTGCCAAAAAAATTAAGATGGAACGCCCCATTTTGTAGCCAACTATCAGCCAACTATCGCCTCATACTGGGCCAACTATTAGATGGTGAGAAGTAGGACTCAACAGTCTTACATTGCATCAGGTTTCTCAATACACTGACACATCTGGCGCAGCAGAAGACTAGTCTTGTCTAACTCTGCACTGATGAACCCTATGAAACATTGATACATTTCCCCCTCTATCTTTTATTTAGATTGACATCCCGTTTAAGCTACTGACTTAAAAAATAGTATCTTCAGATTGAAGATACTAAACTCACATTTATTTTAGTTTAGCATGTTTGAAGAGTCACCTAATGACAGATTCTCTTTGAATGTTTTTATACTAATTCTCAGTCTGCTTTTATAATTATCATTACTGCTTCCATTCACTTTTAAAAGTATATAAAAGTATACCTGCTTCCCTGCCAGAAAACAGCATCAAGTATTGGTGACATCTGTTACTAGGCTACAATCATCACTATTATCTCCTCTCTGCTCTGCATGCTCCCTCCTCCCTCCGTCATGCAGCCTTTAGTTCTCCCCATGCTCCTAGCAAATCTCGGTCAGCTCACATCTGCAGGAGGGAGGGGAAGAAGAGGGAGAAAGTTAGCAGAGATGAGATGCTGATGATGACACAGGGACTCCAACGCCCCAGTGACTTTGCTGGCAGGGAGCCAGGTATACTTTTATCAACTTTTAAGAGTCAGTAAAAGCAGTAATGTTAATTATAAAAGTAGATTGGAAAATAGTATTAAAAAGGCTGTCATTTTGTTAAATGTGTGATCCTGATGACAAGTTCCTTTTAAAGCTGTTATTGGATTGGTGCTTGCTATATTGGATTGCAGACTCTAAAGAGTATCCCTCTAAGTTTAAATTTACAGACTCCAGCATCCCATTAATGTTTACTATGGAGAAGGGACGGCATCGCTGAGACACATTGGGGCACATATACTTACCTGGTCCTGTCGCGATCCCCAATCCGGGCGGTCCGCCGAAGATGAAGTCCGGCGCAATTCACCAACATCGTGTGCCAGAGATCCTGCATCTGTCACTTCCCCCACTGAGGTCCGCCGGAGTTTACCTTCTTCTTCCCTGTGTATATGAGTGCATGTCTTGTGACACAATTTGCGATGTTAAATTTGCATTGTCAAAATCCGTTGGATCGTCCGACGGCCCGCCCCCCGATTTGTGTCTCGTGAAAGCCGGCGCCGATGCGACAAAATCCGATCGCGTGCGCCAATAACCCCTGTTAAATGTGGCTCAACACGGAAATCGTTGGGAAACCCGACGAAAATGCGGTCCTCGGACCCTTAGTAAATGAGCCCCTGTGGCTCTTAGCTACCTTGCCTGGACCCCTTAAGTTGAAGCCTAATGACCTGATCCAGGTTAAAAGACAAACCAGTATATCTATTCAAAAGGAACATTTTCGCAACTGTAGGCTGCACTGTTTTAATGTATTTGTATCTCACCAGTACAGTTAAGGGAACTGGTTTAGCTGAGTGTAGGGCTGGAGACTAAGGTCAGAAAGTAAGAGTTCTCCTTACGGAGACTTTGCCAAATAAGGTGGCGTTGCAGGCGTGTAGAGACATTAGTACTCCACTGGTGGATGTTGAAAAATAGGCAAATACATTTTCAGGATGGGATAAGGAAAACAATGGGGGTCATTTACTAAGGGCCCGATTCGCGTTTTCCCGACGTGTTACCCGAATATTTCCGATTTGCGCCGATTTTTCCTGTATTGCCCCGGGATTTGGCGCACACAATCGGATTTTGGCGCATCGGCGCCGGCATGCACGCAACTGAAATCGGGGGACCGTGGCTGAACGAAAACCCGACAGATTCGGAAAAACCGCTGCATTTAAAAAAAGAAATGTGTAGCGAAAATTGCACTTACCTTCACCAGGTATAGGCCGGTGAATTTCAGGGCATTCCAGCGGGGTCTCGGCGGACTTCACTACCTTAGTGAATCCCGGCCGGACCCAAATCCACCGCAGAGAACACGCCGCTGGATCGCCAATGGACCGGGTAAGTAAATCTGCCCCATTGCCTCTTAGTTACCTTGCCTAGCAGCCCCCTTAACATAAAGCATAACTTTCAGAAAGCCTAATGACATGATGCAGAATTAATGCCAAACCAGTATATCCATTCCAGAAGGAGCAAATTCCTAACTGTAGACAGTGCTGTTTTGATGTATTTGCATCTCCCTAGTACCATGTAAGGAACTGCTTTAGCTGAGTTATAGGCTTTTGACTAGGGTCAGGAAGATAACTTTTGATAGCCCATCCTGAGAATAAGCAATCAGTGTTATTTTCTCTGGACAAGCCCTTTAAATCTTCAAAACTAGCACTATACAATTGCAAGCCGTGCACAGTGTTCAGATTTTGCAGTGATCACATGTTAGTTAATGTTGAAGTTCGTGTGGCGGCAATGTCAAATTGAGAACTTGTGATTTCACACAAATTTTCCTTTATAGTGTCAAAACCAATGTTTTATTACAAGAAATCAGGCATGGGGTTTGCATATTTTCCACTGTAGACACGATGCTTTGACATTTTATTGCATCTGTTTGTGCTACATCTGTTTTCCTGAAATGATAGTAATGGAGCAGCTGTCTGTTTGATGATTTGATCATTATTTGATCAGAGAGAATATTAAACTTGTAAAAAAACACATTCAAAGTCAATTAATGTCAGCAGAAGACTACTCAAGGACGCCCTTGCTTATCTCTGCACATTAGGTGTCAAGATTCTTCCATCATAACATCTTCTGTTGTTCCTGGGAAGCATAAGAAATATTACCATAATTCTCTTCTTAAACAAAGGATACAGGGAGTATTATATATCTGGAAAACATTAGAACAACTAGCGGCCATATGCCCTCTTGACCTTGGGTGATCTTCCTCTGTGTGGTGCACCCTGAGTTCCCGCATGCACAGAGACTTCATCAGGACACAAGAGCCACCCAAGGGCAGATGGGTTCAGGACATTCATTTATGGGTTCACATACATTACATGTAAAAACAAATTAGTATAAATGACACAAAATACACTAAACTGGTGCTAGTGGAAGGAGGACCCTGTCTGAGCTTAAAATCAATATTAGAGGGAATATGGAAACACAAGCTGAGGGAGCATTTTGGAGGTGGAGGATAGTCTGATATGTTTCTATACAGCGTTCCAGAGAATAGGGGATGCCTAGGAGAAGTTGTGATTTGGTCATGAGAACTGCGCATATAAAAGGAGAGAGAAGCAGAAAGTCTTGTGAGGAACAGAGATTATGGGGCACATTTACTTACAGGGTCACTGGAGTTCACAGTTCACATTGTCTGACTATAATGCTGCGTGCGGCGATTCACTAAGATTGTGCGCCCGATTGAATGAATGTGACACTTCCCCCTGGGTCGCTGATTTTAAAAATGCCTTTGTCAGCATTCAGACTTATTTCAGTACTTTATATAAGTTTAATTCACATTACCTAGCTCCCTGCAATTAGTGTAGGGTGAATCCCGTGAAGTGCTTGTGTCTCCTGATGCATTCTTCCTCTCTTCCACACATCCCACTCCCTCCCTGCCGGCCCCATGCACATGACAGGTAGTGGGGGGGGCTGGATGATGAGTGTTGAGGAGAGGAGGCACACAGGTATATGTAGCTTATTTGTCACTTAATTACGATGAATCAGAGGATCATAGGATCCAGATCACCAGATATTGGTATTGTTATACTGTTATTCAAAATTCTCCTATGTTTTCCTATATTTCACTTTTAATGCATTAGCAACATCTTAGGAGTTGGAGACACAAACATCTTTGACAGCGGGCGGTGAATGAAAAACAAAGTCCCCTCTTTAAATCCCTCCTTATTACAGTCTCCATGTTTTCAGTCAGTCATATTGGAAGTGATGAATGGAAGCCCATCCGTTATCCCACAAACTGTTTCAGCTGACCGCAGCAATACCTAAATGGACCACTGAGGCCGGTGATGACTGGTGGTACATGAGCCATGGATTATAAATTATTTCTTTTTGGTCCAATGAAATAGGAACCCCAAATACTAAATGGGGGGAGCTTAAAATGAAGGTGTGTATAGAAAGAAATATTGGATTACAATATGGGTACCCGGGCAGCCATCAGGAAATTGGGGCCCCATACAGCAAAAGTGTCTGGGACCAAACACACCCCAAAAACGAACAAGCCATCCTGCCCCCCGACAGTGACCTTCACCAAACAGGGTTTGAGGCCTGTTGCTACGACAAGGCACACTCTTCTGGTAGATTGCCATAGGAGTCATACTTTTGGGTCAAGTATATTTATTTATAGTGAAATATGGCATCAAAAACTAAAGCCATGGTGAACAGTAAACATATAAATGTGTTAACAGACAACATATAACAAAATATAACAAATGTGTTACTGCGGCTGTAGCTCCATGTATGGCGTTGTACTGCTGCTGTGTAGCACCATGTATGGTTGTTGTACTGCCCCTGTTATCTCATGTATGGCTGTGTACTGCCGCTGTGTATAAAGACTATACTACTTAGAGACAGGGCCTCCCCCCCACCCGGATTAGAAATAGGGCCTCACCCCCCACCAGGATAGGATAGAAAAAGGGCCTCATCCCCCACCCCCCACGATAGAAAAAAGGGCCTCACCCCCACCCCAGGATAGAAAAAGGGCCCGCATCCCCACCCCAGGATAGAAATAGGGCCTTCACCCCCCACCCAGGATAAGAATGGGCCTCATCCCCCCCCAGGATAGAAATAGGGCCTTCATCCCCCAGCCAGGATAGAAATAGGGCCTCATCCCACCACACCCAGGATAGAAAAAGGGCTCATCCCCACCCCACGTAGAAAAAGGGCCTCATCCCCCACCCCAGGATAGAAATAGGGCCAAACCCCCAAACCCCCCCCCGGAATAGAAATAGGGCCTTCCTCCCCACCCACCCCAGGATAGAAATAGGGCCTCATCCCCCACCCCAGGATAGAAAAAAAGGCCTCTCCCCACCCAGGATAGAAATAGGGCCCACCTCCCACCCCAGGATAGAAAATAGGGCCTCATCCCCCACCCCAGGATAGAGAAATAGGGCCTACCCCCACCCCCAGGATAGAAATAGGGCCTCATCCCCACACCCCAGGATAGAAATAATAGGGCACTCATCCCACCCCCCCAGGATGGAAATCGGGCTCATCCCCACCCCCAGGAGATAGAAATAGGGCCTACCCCCCCCCAGGATAGAATAGGGCCTCATCCCCCACCCAGGATAGAAAAAGGGCCTCATCCCCACCCAGGATAGAAATAGGGCCTCATCCCCCCCCCAGGATAGAGAAATAGGGCCTCCCCACCCCAGGATAGAAATAGGGCTCATCCCCCACCCCAGGATAGAAAGGGCCTCATCCCCACCCAGGATAGGAAATAGGGCCTCATCCCCCACCCCAGATAGAAATAGGGGCCTATCCCCCACCCCAGGATAGAAATAGGGCCGCATCCCCCCCCAGGATAGAAATAGGGCCTACCCCCACCCAGGATAGAAATAGGGCTCATCCCCCACCCCAGGAAGAAATAGGGCCTCATCCCCCACCCAGGATAGAAAAAAAGGGCCCTTAATCCCCCCACCCCAGGATAGAAATAGGCCATCCCCCACCCCAGGATAGAAATAGGGCCTAATCCCCACCAAAGGATTAGAAATAGGGCCTCATCCCCCACCCAGGATAGAAATAGGGCTCATCCCCCACACAGGATAGAAATAGGGCCTAACCCCCCCCAGGATAGAAATAGGGCCTCATCCCCCACCCCAGGATAAAATAGGGCCTCATCCCCCACCCCAGGATAGAAATAGGGCCTCATCCCCCACCCCGGATAGAAATAGGGCCTCATCCCCCACCCCAGGATAGAAATAGGCCTATCCCCCACCTAGGATAGAAATAGGGCCTCACCCCCCACCCAGGATAGAAATAGGGCCTCACCTCCACACCCAGGATAGGAAATAGGCCCTACCCCCCCACCCCATGAGTACCGACCGGAAGACATACACACACACAGAGGACCTTACCGTGTTCAGCAAGCCGGGGAACGCGCCATCTCAGGTGCAGGCGAGCAACAGGAGGAAGAGCAGGGCATCGGGCGCCGGGGAAACCACGAGGCACAAGAATGGAGAGAGTCCGAGGGCAAGGAATGGGGGCTACTGTGAGAGAGAAGCGGGGCCACAAGGGACAGCAGGCGGTAGGAGGGGTGAGAGACGGGGGGACCGCAATGCAGGGTGCTGAGAGCGCCGGGGCCGCGCAGGGTGTGAGAGCGACGGGGCCGCGCAGAGGGTGAGAGCCGGGCGCACGTGGAGCGGCCGCCTTGGGAAACTCGACGCATCGAGCTGGTGCAGCACAGACCGCACAGTCGCGGCCCACCGGCCGGGCCCCCCCCCTGCGTGTCTTAGAGTCCGGGCCCATAGGGCAGTACCAGTTTGTACTGCCCTATCGGCGGCCCCTGGTGTTACCAGTGATCAATGTAACACCCACATCACGCAGCATTCATCCGGATCTTACTGTCTTACTAATCTTTTTTCTTCATCACAATTCCTTCACAATCACAAGATTGAAAACATTTTCACATCACTTAGTGGACAATTACTGGGCTGTAAGAAAAATTGTTGGCCATTAACTGGAAAAATCTAATAAAAAACCTACACTGAAACAATAAAGGCTGGTGAGAGTGCTCGTAATTGGGGCGTCCTCATTTATCGTCACTTTATGTGTTTTGTATTTGTGGCAAATCAATAATACACCCACACTAGAAACTTACAGTGATCTACTAGCGACAAAAAGTTCCCCGCCACCTCCTAAAGCGAAGAAAGGTTTCCAAAGGGGATATTTTACTTGTTCAGGTTCCCAATATTTTGGACTTTCATGAACAAATCGCTTAGATGTTTTAGTATTGTTCAGTTTCTAGAACTTTTTTATCTGTTAAGCCCAAAACCTTTTTCAGAATTCTTAGGCTCTATAGTTTGTAAAATAATTCACAAAAATTGAATTCTGCCAATAAAGTGCATAATTTTATAGAGTTTGTCCAGGCATGGCTTGGGGGAGGGGGCTTTAAAAATAATAACGAGCAAACACTCAGATACATGTAGAGTGTCTGGCAGTGCCTGCCCGAAACTACTCCTTTAGCAGACCTGCGGCTGTGGTCGGAGCTGCAGTACCGGTCTCTGTATACGAACAGATACCCGCTAGAGACAGGCGAGCGGAGGTGGAAAGAGGTGAGTATTAGCTCTTTTATAGCTCCCTATCCAGTATAACAAAACAGTATTCCCAAACAATACTTTAACCCTTTAATGAACAGGCCTAAAAGGCTTTAATGACCTGGGCATTTTTTAGAGAATTTACATAACGTAGTGGCTTAAGGCCCATAACTTCTTTTTTTTTTTTTTCAGGGTTAAATTTACAAAGTTGAAGAAAAAGATTTTGTCAAATAAATGCACAGTAGTATATTTTACATTTTCAAGTTAACTCAAAAATGTAAATTTTTATGAGGGTTGCTTGATATATATTAGTCACTGGCACTTGGGAGCGGCTAGTAGAGCAATGTTTTTTGTTATAGGTAGATGAAGATTTTTTTAAATTTAATTGGGAAATATTACTCGAGTTATAAGCCTAGTTTTTCAGCACAAAAAATGTGCTGAAAAAACCCTAACCCGGCTTATACTCGAGTCAAGGAAAAAAACAAAAGTGAACTCACCTTTGACGATCCATCGCGGCTCCGACATCGGGCCCTTGGTCTGTCACGTCTTTTGTAACGTCAGCCGCATTGGCACACACTAATATGTCAGAGCGGATGACGTGCAGTCATGGTGCCTGCTATAACACCAGGGGGTGGTGGGCATATATATCCAGGGGGCGGGAGACTATATACAGGGGGGGTGTGTGACCAATGCATTTCCCACCTCGGCTATTACTTAGTCAATAGGTTTTTCCAGGTTTTTTGTGTGAAAATTAGGGGTCTCGGCTTATAATCGGGTTGGCTTATACTCGAGTACATACAATATTAATGTATGATTCTAAATATTTTTTTTTTGTGTTTTTACTTTATATGTCCCCCATGAGGTCATAAAAGACCCCTGCGGGATATTTCTACAGTTTTTTTTTCCTTACAAGTTTTCCCCTTTAACTGCGAAATCTATAGGGGCCCCATTTACACTGAAAATTACTCCCTGTGGGCATAGCTGTCTGGGGCAGTGCTGTACTGCAGCTCTGCTTAACCCTTGCAGAGCTGACCAAGCAGCACCGCCAGTTCCTGTATTCACTGCATAGCACTTCTTCAGCTACTTCTGCACTATTCAGTGAAGAAAGGAAAAGACTAATAGCCAGAGACCCGGCACTGCTTCCACAATATTGATCAAGTTGCATAAGCCCAAAAACCATTTCACAGGGTCCTCCTTTTAGTGGCTCCCTATAATAACTGGTGCAGCATCACATGAAGGTCACCTCTCACTGCAACACAGCATCAGCAAGGACCAAGTACCCATACTGGAGGACTATGCCCCCATGGCTCTTGGCCTTGAGCCCCTCCCAGCACCGCTCCACAGAAACAGTAGATGCCATGCTCTACCGCATAGTGTGAACAGGTCATGAATGCTCACCAATTCATATGGTCTCAGAAAGTGACTGAGAGCAAGTAGGCAGCCCCTATATATATATATATATATATATATATATATATATGCAGTTCTGAGAATGAAAAAATTCCTGCCCTATTTTTCAGTAAATGGGGAAACTAATGCAATAAATGTCAATGCTTAATTCATAAAAGGTGTTTTTTGTATGGTTAAAAATCTGGTGACAAAAATGAAACGGGCAATGGATTATAAAGGCTGAGACTGAAGTGATCTATATTGGGGCACATTTACTAAGAACAGTGCAGTCTGTACTATGTGCAGTTTTCCTGTGTGATGTGCAGGGGGCGCCAGATTCAGGATTTGTGTCTCACGTTCTTCATGAATCTGGTGCCCCCTGCACTGCCCCAACAGAGTGCACCACTTTTTTTTGGTGCACCTTTAGCATGGGGTGTGGAACACAATTCTGTAGGTTTTTGCATGATAAATGTGGTGCAAGGTCCAACTGGTTTGCTCCTTTCCAGTGCAGAAAATTTGTGTTGCATCGGGTATGGTGCAGCTTAGGTTCAATTGTGTTCATGTAGAGATGTAAGCATCTCAAGTGTATATGGTTGCTGGTTTTAATGAAATGTCTGCAAGCAAAGAAGTCTGGAGACACAGCAACGAAAGGGATGGGCGGAAAGAATGAGAATGTGATGAGCTAAGGGAGGACTGCTGAAGGCAGAACAAACACGTCAGATGCTCGCCAACACTTCAGGACAGACAATAGATCAAAGTTAATTTGCTAACGGTTGCTCTGCTTCCTTCTTGACATTCAGTCTAAAAAAACAAGTAAAATTCAATGGGGATATGTGTAAGATTATACTTAGGATGTGGTGTAGTAAACAACAGGGGCTAATGTATATTTGCTCCAATTTTGGGTGGTTTGCTCACTGGAGTCTCTGACATTGATATGGTGATAATCTTCACATAATTAGAAAGTTAAAGTGTAAGTAAAGGCATAACTTTTTGAGAATTGTGCAGGTGATAATAATAACTCTGAAAATCCTCTTGTCTCTTTTCGTATCCTTCTCCTCTTCCAGTTCGGAAGTCCATATTGATGAGGAGAGGAGGATATTACACCTCACCTTCCTTACAGCCTGTAAATTTTCACTTTGAAAATTCAGCTCTGTAAGGAGATAAATAACAATAAGTAACTAGCAACTGTCTGTAAGGAGTCAAGCTGCTAGAAATTTTAAAGGAAATCGACCAATTAAAATTAAAAAAAAAAAACATCTAATTATACTCACCTGCACTCCTCTTCATCTTGATCCCGGCACTGTCTTTCACTAAGCTTGACATTTTGGAATCACCTAGAAAAGAAACTTATAATTAGCAGCACGGAGCACAGGGACAAGATTCCCAGCGCTCCGGGCTGCTAATTCTACACCCCCCCACACCTCCCTCTCGCATGCTCTTGGGAGCGGTTATCTTCCTCTCATTAACCCCTAGTGTGCACTGCCAGCTTATCAGCAGAGCTGTGTGAGGGGTCCTGTAGTCCCACTGTCCGGTACACTGAAATGCTTTCTGTCCTGCTGCCTCAACCTCCTAGAGAGAAGATCTTTGAGGCTTTACCTAGAAAGCTCTTTGGCAGAAGCCAGGATGGAGGTTGGGAAGGTCAGGGGATTGTACACAGAGGCTGATATGTTTTTTTTGTTTTGTGTTTACATTTTTCACTCCACACCTTCAAAAATCCAACAAGACCAGAGTTGTGTGTGGGCTTGTTTCCTGTGTAACAAAGTATACTTAAAAATTACAGTATTTAATAATCCATGCTGTGTACCGAGAAGTGGGAAAAGTATCCAAATGCTGTGAAATTGGTAAAAAAAAAATACATTTGCACCATTTTCTTTTGGGTTTTATGGGTTTCTCGGTGCTCACGAAATGACAAGTCTGCTTTCTTCTTTGGGTCAGTACAATCATGGAGATATCAAATATATATATAGGTTTTATTGTGTTTTAATATTTTAAAAAATGCCAGACAAGTCGATGTTCTCTGTGCTATTATCTATGAGACCTTTTGATTGCTTTTATAAAATTTTTGTTGCAAAATGTCGAAAAAGTGGCATTTCGTACATTTTGGGAGCTATTTTCAACGCTCAACGTTGGGAACAGTCATTATTATATTTTGATAGATCGCACATTTTGGGACACAGCAATAACTATGTTTTGGCAGTCTCTGTGTATGAGATCTGGTATTTGGAATGAATGGATTGTGTTAACAGCCCAGGGAAAATGGAACCCTTAATCCGCCACTACATGGTAGTATCATAGAATGATCACAGCATGTCTCCATCGACTTCTGCTCCTGTTCATGTCTCCATGGAGACATGCTGTGATTTCATATGATCAGATACATACATAGGGTAGAGGTTTCAAATGTAACAGGACCTTAGATGACATCATCCTGGTCACATGACATGAAGTGCCCAATGATGTAACAGAGTTCTCTCTCAATGTTCCACTCAGCAGGATATCCTAGCAGTAAGACCTGTCAATCAGGACTAGAAATGGCAGGGCACCCCATTACTATCAATGGACTCACAGCAGGTGAGTTGCATATAACTTTACAAACTGATTTTTTTAACATTGCAATGCAGGGCAATGCTTTTTAATAATAGTTTTTAATGAAGTATTTTGGGTAGGTTAATTTAAATGGCAGGTTCCCTTTAAATATATCTTCACAATATTCAGGACAAATGAGGCTTTGTCAGAGAAATAATCCTTTGCATACAGTATTTATAAGAAGCACCTTGACTTCAATCTGTTGTATGGGGTGAACCAGCTGCTTCACTAAAGGCATAAACATAGTTTGGGCACTAAATTCATAGGCGATGCTCCGCCGTTGTTTACCATGTTCAGTACCAGCAGATGTGAGGGATAGCATTGGCAGGTTCATAACACGACTTCTCAATGGAGGATATAGCATTGTTAATAATGGCTTAGGGCAGTGTACAAAACGAATATGGAAGATTTATACCAGGTCAGTATCCACTAAGCAAAATGTAAAGAAGGACACACCAGAGACGCGCACAGTACATACTGTCAAGATTATGTTTGTTTCAGGGTCTGAGTTTGTTGCTGAGTTTCTAGCTTTGGGCTCTGATTTCACACATAAGTTTCAAAATCATGAATATGACTATTTTTCATAATTTTAAGTAACTTAAGTTTTCAGTTATGATCCTGGAAAAATTGCCATTCTCCTGGCCTGAATAGGGTCAATTCCTTCCAAATGGTGACCACTTTGGGAAGCTTTTCGTTGGGATTTAAAGAATCCTGTCAGAAGTAACCCCCCCCCCCAAACCACACATGGTACTTTTTAGATGTTTATATACATTTTTCACTGATGCCTCCATCCATGTGATTAGAGCCACCATTCTTTTAAAAAAAAAAGACTATTATTCAAGTCCTCTGTTGTGGTCATGGAGGCGGGGAGTTGCAGTATACAGTCAAGCTGCCCCAACTCCATACTAATGCTAAAACTACCAAACTGGTTGAAAAGAATTCCTGAGTAAGCGGTTCTCATCAGCCAAGTTAGCAGTCTTAGGAACTCCTTAAATCCTCAAATCCAAACATAATCAGCCAGCAGTTTGTAACTTTTCTATTCCAAGAAGTTATCACAGTGGTACAGCCTCCTCAATGACTGTGGATCTTTACAAAATACAATTTTTATTTAATAATTATAGTTCAATTTTCAACAATGTTAGCATCCACTTTTATTTCTGTGTGAAAGAAAAATATTGTTCATCTCATCACCACAATACTCCAAAACTCCTTCACCACATCCTTCATCTCATCACCACAATACAACAAAAATCCTTCACCACATCCTTCAGCTCATCACCAAAATACAACAAAAAAAACAATACAGTCTTAAAGCTTGAAAATTTACTTTGGATCTGGATTTGGCACCCAAACCACAATCAGCAATACATCAGCATTATTAACCCATTAAATTTAACTGGCAAAGCCACCAATGGCATTTTAATCCCAATAGTGCTTGGAAGCTGGCATTGTGAGGACCATAGTCGCTCCCCATTACGTCATCGAGGAATAAAGGTCCTCCCCAAAATGGCGGTGCTCCTGCGTTGCCAGCAAGTAAGTTCTGTCAAACATGTGCCATATTAATTACAGTACCAGCTCCCATCGTGGATGTTATTGGCGGGAGGGGGGGGAGGTGGACCAGAACCTGAACTTCTAAATGAAGTCCAGGTCTGGGTTTAGGGACCCAAACCCACAAAGTTAAAGTCTGTGCACCACTAGTGATAATATTTAAATATCTTTATATGTATAGCACATGTGTATATGGAGCAGTATAGGCTATTTTACTCCATTCCCACCACTGCACCGCATGCAGTTGGCCAACTGTTATCCAACAATATTTAGTGATTAAATTATACACAAATCTACCATACACAGAGTTGAAACACTGTCTCTAATACCTCGTAATATATATTGGGGGATAAAAAAGGGGCAAAACATCTTTGGGCTTGTGCCTCTAATATTTAAGACCCCAACAATGAACCTGGCCCTTAGAAATAGTCCCTTAGAAACAAGGATTCACTATATGACATGGCATATGTTTTGGATTATATGTTATTGGTGTGCAAAGATGAAAAAAGGTCTTACATAGAAGTGGAGTACAAAACACTAAATTGCATACATACCCTAAAAATATGTTCTCAAATGATTGAAATGCTGCACTCTACTCTCTGCATTAGTCTAATTGGTTTCTCCACTTACATGTAGAATCTTTGTTTTGGCACTATACTGTGCGTTCCGAATTATTGTGGAACCTTCTATACAGTAAATCCTATTGTTAATAAGGTCAACACAAAATGTAGAATGTAACATAAAGCCCCGATGCAGGTGGTAACTAGACCTTTCATGTTGCCAGTCCAGTCCATTACCATCTGGAGAATAGCAAGTACCTTAATGTTGAATGTTTATTCTCTGGATAATGTGATGGGATATAAAGATCACTGGTATGGTTGCCTTTAGAGATCGGACCAAATCACTGATGGTCATTGTCATGAATTCCTCGGAATTAGAGGAAAATTCGTACTGTAGCTGGATCTGTGCTTCATTCAAGCTCATCGGCATTAGGTAAATCCATCAATTTTTATCTCCGTCCTAGTTACCTGTCGTATATTTAAAGCCCACTGAAGCGACCAGAGCCCATTCATTACACAGATTGTTGATCTCTGTATTACATTAGTCCCCTGCAATGTCTAAGTCACAAAGCGCACGTAACGCAGACGGAACTATGCTGGGATCATTTACCATTTAAGTGAGTACTGAATGCACTTTTACCATAGATCAATGGTCTTGTTAATGGAAGACCGTCCACTGTTTTGTTAGCAAAGATAAATGTGCCATTGAACTTGTCATTTTAAAAACCAAGAAGCTGGTGAAAAATGGCTGTATGTGAAATATTTTTCAAGAAGTCTGTAATCAAGAAAGCTAACAAAATAATTAAATAATCAATAGTCACACCGCACCAGCACTGGAACGTACCACTTCCTGTTGCCGTATTTGTCAGGGGACTCCGTCACAGTTATGCACATCATCACTTCTTGCTGGCAAGGACCATTAATGTCAGGTCTGGAGTGGTAATTTAGAAGCAGATGTACATTGGGGTCACTGACCTCCGTCCTTCAGTTGGGTTGAAGGACACATGCCATTAAATTCTATGGTACAGCAAATTAATTACTTTTTGCTTTTATCGTTGCTCCGGTGAGTAGACATGCTGGTACTGCACACTTGCCATTTATCCCAGCTACAGGACAGAGGTCAGGAGACCCCTAATCTTGTGATAGTTGTAGGTTCCAATGGTGGGACCTCAATTTTTCCTCTTAATATATCATAAATTGTCTTGGGCGGACATGAATATTTAGTTAGAAGTTTGCCTTTGGCTTTTGGGATCAACGCCACCGGTAACACCTGTGACCGATGTTAGCACTGAGCGGGGGTATATAGTACAGCAAAGCCCCCTAGTATCACTGCTCCCTGAGGACATCACGCTTTGCAGGCAGCACTTAAAGGGTGAATATCTGTGGTAACTGGAGAGCATTCACGTTCAGGTCCAGGTTCACAGCACAACTTTGGTTCACAGTAAGGTCTAACTATGTGAACCCGAACCCAAATGGATTTACTCATCAATAGTCATAAATAGATGGGACAGATGGAGGAATCTACCATATGACAGAATCTACCATCTGTCATAAATTCTAGGGCAGATGGAGGAATCTACCATAACAACTTCTTTTTATAGTAGATTCCTCATGGTAGGTTTTATTTAAGATCCAGCTCCACATTAAGGTCTAACTATGTGAACCCGAACCCAAATGGATTTACTCATCAATAGTCATAAATAGATGGGAAAACTCCATTAAAGGAAATCTACAATTTGCTTTAATGCATTGTGAACCAAACATACCTTGAGAATGATATAGCTACACTGATGCTGAAAATTATAATAATGAGTCTCTGTCGCTCCTGTTACCCTAATTATGCACTGCTTCACAGAACACTGTATTCAGTGTGTTGTCCCGGACAAGCAGAAGTAATCAATCACTGCGCCATCCCCCAGCCGCTGTGTATGAGTCATCCAGCTTAGGTAGATTAGTCCTGTCTGGACAGTTCAGGAAGTGCCCTAAAACACAGCAGGCAGTCTGCATCCAGCTTTCCCAAGGTCCTGAATTTTATAATTGTTTTTTGAGCAAAGCCACTGGGATCCAGAATTAAACAAGATATGTTTCTGCATCAGTATAGCTACAGCATTGGTTCACAATGCATAAAAACAAATGGTAGATTTCCTTTAAAGGAAGCCTATTAAGAGGAATCAGAAAAGGATCTGGTGGTAGATTTCTCTTGCCTGTCTCTGCCCTTATATGTCATTTTATAATCCTGGAACCTAAACTAACCTGTTAAAAACTCACCATACTTACCGTTAAATATAAGTAATATGTAAATTAACTGCAGGGGCTACTGGGACGTGTACTAGCCTGGCTGTGCACTGGGAGCTTAGGCTAGTACACGCCCCAGTAGCCTCTGCAGTTAATTTACATATTACTAAAATAAAGTTTTTAACAAATTAGGTTCCAATATTATTAAATTCTAGGGCAGATGGAGGAATCTACCATAACATCTTCTTTTTATAGTAGATTCCTCATGGTAGGTTTTATTTAAGATCCAGCTCCACAGTGGTCAAGGCTTTCCATGATGCTCTCCATTTTAGGTCTTCCTTTCACTTTCCATTCCACATAGACTCCATTGTATGGAAGGTTACCTTCCAATAGAACTGTATTATTAATAGTGAAGCAAAGGAACCGACTGCTGTGCTATTTTTATGCTATTTAATATCAGAAAGGGTGATGGGACCTGCTACATGAACATGTAATTTTACATGGTTAGTATGGTTACATGGTTTGTATGGTTAGTATGGTTACATGGTTAGTATGGTTACATGGTTAGTATGGTTTCATGGTTTATATGGTTACATAGTTAGTATGGTTACATGGTTTGTATAATTACATGGTTAGTATGGTTACATGGTTAGTATAATTACATGGTTTGTATGGTTACATGGTTAGTATGGTTACATTGTTAGTATGGTTACATGGTTAGTATGGTTACATGGTTAGTATGGTTACTATGGTTACATGGTTACTATGGTTACATGGTTAGTATAATTACATGGTTTGTATGGTTACATGGTTAGTATGGTTAGTATGGTTACATGGTTAGTATGGTTACATGGTTTGTATAATTACATGGTTTGTGTGGTTCCATGGTTAGCATGGTTCCATGGTTAGTATGGTTACATGGTTAGTATGGCTGCATGGTTTGTATGGTTAGTATGGTTACATAGTTAGTATGGTTACATGGTTAGCATGGTTACATGGTTTGTATGGTTCCATAGTTAGTATGGTTGGTATGGTTACATGGTTTGTATGGTTGCACGGTTTGTATGGTTACATGGTTTGTATGGTTCCATGGTTAGTATGGTTGGTATGGTTACATGGTTTGTATGGTTGCACGGTTTGTATGGTTAGCATGGTTACATAGTTTGTATGGTTACATAGTTTGTATGGTTACATGGTTAGTATGGTTACATGGTTTGTATGGTTTCATGGTTAGTATGGTTACATGGTTAGTATGGTTACATGGTTTATATGGTTACATGGTTTGTATGGTTACATGGTTTGTATGGTTACATGGTTAGTATTGTTACATGGTTAATATGGTTACATGGTTGGTATGGTTACATTGTTAGTATGGTTACATTGTTAGTATGGTTAAATGGTTAGTATGGTTACATGGCTAGTATGATTACATGGTTTGTATAGTTACATGATTGGTATGGTTACATCGTTTGTTTGGTTACATCTAGAGATGAGCGAACATACTCGTCCTCGGACGTTGCTCGGACGACTATTTCGCCAGCTCGAGAAAATGGCATCTCCCGCCGTTGTGATTTTTGGCGGCCAGAAACAGAGCCAATCACAAGCCAGGAGACTCTGCACTCCACCCAGCATAATGTGGTACCCTTACACGTCGATAGCAGTGGTTGGCTGGCCTGATCAGGTGACCCTGGAATAGACTTGCCCCTGCCCGCGCTGCTCGCATCATTCTCTGTCTGGATGCCGTTAGGGAGAGAGCTGCTGCTGGTCAGGGAAAGCGTTAGGGTGTTCTATTAGAATAGTGTTAGGCAGGAGTGATTCTACAAGAACCCAACAGCCCTTCTTAGGGCTACAATAACGTTATATATTTACTTTTTTTTGGTTTGCTTGTGGCTGGGCTTGCTGGCATTAGTAGTGCAGCTAGTACCATATTGTGAGGGATTTGCTGGGAGACTTGCGACCGTTGTGTTTAGCTCTTAATGACACACATATCCACCTCAAACACCGAAGTGGGACAATTTATTAGGGGTTTGATTTGAATTAGGCACAGTCTGCTGATTTATTTTTTTTTTACGTTTATTTCTTTTTATAACTCAAAGTAATCTGGCAAAGCAGTGTGCTTTCAGTGTCGGTTACAAAATAGCCATAGGAGAACCCCAACGGCTTACTTAGGCCTACAATAGCGTTATATTTTCCTTTTTTTTGGTTTGCTTGTGGCTGGGCTTGCTGCCACTAGTAGTGCAGCTAGTACCATATTGAGAGGAATTTGCTGGGAGACTTGCGGCCGTTGTGTTTAGCTCTTAGTGACACACATATCCACCTCAAACACCGAAGTGGGACAATTTATTAGGGGTTTGATTTGAATTAGGCACAGTCTTCTGATTTATTTTTTTTAATGTTTATTTCATTTTATAACTCAAAGTCATCAGGCACAGCACAAAATCCAGTTGTGTGCTGTCGGTGTAGGTTAGAAACTAGCCATAGCAATAGGATAGCACTGTTTGGTTTAAAAAAAAAAATTTAAGTTTACACTTTATTTTTGAAAATGTTTAACCCGAGGGCTAGGGGTAGAGGACGAGGGCGTGGACAACTTTTTTGGACTGCCACTTACAGGCACTCAATCTATTCCATTTTTATGGAGGGCCACCTACCTGCTCCTCTGGTTTGAAAACTTTTTTGGACTGCCACGTACAGGCACTCAATCTATTCCATTTTTATGGAGGGCCACCTACCTGCATCAAACTTGTTAACTTTGTCGCCACCCTGCTGTGTTATCCACAAAATATACTGGCCAATTTTTATGATTTACCGATATTATTTCAGCGCTTCTTGCGCATCTGTTTACATTCCCCTCACCCGACATAACCCAAACTTATAAGAACATTACTACACTTGATCTTATACAAAAGGTTCTTAGAGGTGCTGTTTAGGGAGGAGCCGAGAGACAGGGGCTTGGACAGGCGAAAGCTCGCCTGGCAGCAGAGCGCCAGCTCCATCCCAAAATCCAACTAACATAGTTTTAACTGCAGCACCTTTAATCTACTACTACTTCACAGCCTCCATACATCGTCCCCTTATCAAACGAGCTGTGTCAGGAAGAATTTTCGGGTGTTTCACCAGATACATAGTGGAACTCGGCCCATCTGTCGCCGCCATGCTGGAGACCTGCAGTTGCAATTATAGCAGCGCAATATGGATGCCCCATACTGTCGCTCTTAATCATGGAACCATTTCCGAAAAACAATTAAAAATAGAACCGCTATGCTATTCCATTATTCCTAGGTGAAATATTCAAACGACCCCGCCTGCTTTGAAAATTATAATTTTTTCAAAGTAAACGCTTCTGGCCCCCAGGCCCATTTTGGGTGGGGAGGAGCCGAGAGACAGGGGCTTCGACAGGCGAAAGCTCGCCTGGCAGCGGAGCGCCAGCTCCATCCCAAGATTAGGCAGCCTCAGAGGCATCCATACATGCTGCCCCTGCTGTTTCCTGTCCATTTCGCCTCCACGATCCTCCACAGCGTCCACCAATGTTTCCATGCGCAACTTTCAACTCTCTATACCCCAGACGCTGGAGCACGAGAGGATATGCAGCACATCAAACGAGCTGTGTCAGGCAGATACATAGTGGAACTCGGCCCATCTGTCGCCGCCATGCTGGAGACCTGAAGTTTCAATCATAGAAGCAATATGGATGCCCCATACTATCGCTCTTAATCATGGAAGTCGTCTCTATGGCTGCCTCCACATGTCGTCCCCTTATCAAACGAGCTGTGTCAGGCTCATTTTTCGGGTGTTTCACCAGATACGTTATGGAACTTGGTCACTATGTCGCCACCATGCTGTGTTATCGACTAAATATACCGTCAACCTTTTGTTCACATAGGAAATCATTTCAGCGCTTCTTGCTCACCTCCTTTGGTTCCTCTCTGCCACCCATTGGTTTGAAGCCTGAGTCCATTTAGGGTATGTCGCCATGCCACTCTCTAGCCTGCCGCTGCTGCCGCTGCCTCTGCATGCCATCCCCTATAGTGTCTGGGTCAATTATTGGATGTTTTAGATGCTATCCAGCCTCATTCTGTCACTCTGTCATGGCCATGCTGTTGCCCATAATTTTGGCATAATGGTGCGATTAAGCAGCCTCAGAGGCATCCATGCATGCTGCTCCTGCTGTTTCCTGTCCATTTCCGTGGTGTCCATACATGGTCCCCTTATCAAACGAGCTGTGTCAGGCAGAATTTTCAGGTGTTTCACCAGATACATAGTGGAACTCGGCCCATCTGTCGCCGCCATGCTGGAGACCTGAAGCTGCAATCATAGCAGCGCAATATGGATGCCCCATACTGTCGCTCTTAATCACGGAACCATTTCCGAAAAAACAATTAAAAATAGAACCACTATGCTATTCCATTATTCCTAGGTGAAATATTCAAACGACCCGGCCTGCTTTGAATATTATAATTTTTTCAAAGTAAACGCTTCGGGCCCCCAGGCTTATTTTGGGTGGGGAGGAGCCGAGAGACAGGGACTTGGACAGGCGAAATCTCGCCTGGCAGCGGACCGCCAGCTCTATCCCAAGATTAGGCAGCCTCAGAGGCATCCATGCATGCTGCCCCTGCTGTTTCCTGTCCATTTTGCCTCCACAATGCTCCACAGCGTCCACCAATGTCTCCATGCGCAACTTTCAACTCTCTATACCCCAGACGCTGGAGCACGAGAGGATATGCAGCACATCATCCCCTTATCAAACGAGCTGTGTCAGGCAGAATTTTCAGGTGTTTCACCAGATACATAGTGGAACTCGGCCCATCTGTCGCCGCCATGCTGGAGACCTGAAGTTGCAATCATAGCAGCGCAATATGAATGCCCCATACTGTCGCTCTTAATCATGGAAGTCGTCTCCATGGCTGCTTCCACATGTCGTCCCCTTATCAAAAGAGCTGTGTCAGGCTTATTTTTTGGGTGTTTCACCAGATACGTTATGGAACTTGGTCACTATGTCGCCACCATGATGTGTTATCGACTAAATATACCGTCAACCTTTTGTTCACATAGGAAATCATTTCAGCGCTTCTTCTCACCTCCTTTGGTGAACCCTGAGTCCATTTAGGGTATGTCGCCATGACACTCTCTAGCCTGCCACTGCTGCCACTGCCTCTGCATGCCGTCCCCTATAGTGTCAGGGTCAATTATTGCATGTTTTAGATGCCATCTAGCCTCATTCGGTCACTCTGTCATGGCCATGCTGTTGCCCATAATTTTGGCATAATGGTGCGATTAAGCAGCCTAAGAGGCATCCATGCATGCTGCCCCTGCTGTTTCCTGTCCATTTCCGTGGTGTTTCCATCCTTTTCTGAGGTTCCCAGGTGCTTGGCCAAGCTTCCCTGTGCAGAGCCTTGGTCCCCTTGAAAAATGCTCGAGTCTCCCATTGACTTCAATGGGGCTCGTTATTCGAGACGAGCACTCGAGTATCGGGAAAAGTTCGTCTCGAATAACGAGTACCCAACTACCTGATTTAAAAAAAAATAACGAGTACCCGAGCATTTTAGTGCTCGCTCATCTCTAATTATAAACTAAACAGTTCTGACTAACATACAAATTCAACTTAAGAACAACCCTACAGAACCTATTTTGCATGTAACTCGGGGACTACCTGTAGTTTTTTACGTATAAAATAAGGCTGTCAATGCCTCTGGAAGATTAAAAAACTGTAAGGTGGGCCACATAGCAAGAATCTATGCTGTTAGTGTTCAGTGGTAACTGCTCGTGTAGTTAAGGTTTTAACAATTGTATCAATAGAATGTTGTATCGAGGACAGGAAGATGACAAAGGTTACAGATCATAATGACAATACAAAGCAACACTAATCTCTTTTTCCTACTGATTAATTCACTTATATTGCTTTACTAGAAAATCTAGAGAAACTGAGCAAACAACACATATTTATCATAGCAGACGAGGCTTTAAAAAAACACTTGGAATTCTCTGTCGCCCATCTTAACTCTTAATGTATTGTGAAGCAGTTGTCATAGTGATGGAAATACCACACAATATAAAAGCATCTTGTTATTTACTGGGTCCCTTAGGATAGTGTGCATTTCAGAAAGTTGTCATCTTCATGCTAATCCTTTCTCCACTGTCATGTGAGGTAAATACATTTAAACAGTTAATAACGTGCATGATGCTACTTTTTCAGACCATAGTGAATTAAAGTGAATGATTATAGACTGAATTTCCTTTTGTGTCTGATGTGAAGAGTATATTTAAATAGTAAAACACTCTTATTTATGTCAAGAATGAAAAAGAACTTCATATACATAAATTATGTATTCCAATCTGCAAACTATAAAATCAGATATTATTAGTATTAGTATGCTGGCAGTAAAAATATTTAAATCTATCATACACTTGTGAATGGCATACTTTCTATCATACTTTCAATATATAGCAAAATGTCACTGCGCTCTTTGGTGGTCTTAGAGGGGCTTGTTTTATTTGATTCATTTTCTGTAGGCTTTCAATCTCTTTTCAATGTAGGAGTTTTAAGAATAGTTTTCCCCCTATAGATGAACACAAAATAGGGGGCACGTCATTGGATGGACCTACTAATTTGGACCAAGCACTGTATTTAACTTGCAAATTGTGTCGTACGCCCAGGAAGTTGTGTCTTATTGTCCATTCACTGTTTGCAAAATGGTACTTGACAATGAATTTTATAGAAGTCTTCAATAAAACCCTTAATTTTACTTCTTGGTAATGACTTTTTTTTCAGTTTTTTGCAATGGTCAGCAGAATTAATATTGTTCCTAAATCTTAGTTTTCAATTCTCTCTTTCAGCTTAATTAAAAATAATTAATCTGGTAGAAGGGAATATTTTTATAATATCTAGGGACCCTGGATTACAATCCATTACCAATAAGCCCTGAGCCTCTCTTTTCAACTGAAGAATGTGCCTTCTACATTTCTTGTGCACCATATGCTCATTGACAAACAGCAGGTCCAAATTAGTTGCCATATGATGCCAACTTCCAGAATTGGCTCTTCCTTATAGCTGTGTCTGGGGTTCCATAGCAGTCTACAGAGCACAAGATTAAATCATGTTCTGTGCTCCATTATAGACTATGGCACTTCTGGCACAACTCACAGGTCCAGCCAATGCTGGAAGTCAGCATCACATGGAAGCTCTAAATGCCTTACGTTTCCACTTTCTGCTGATCCTAAAAAATATTTGTTAGCCTGACTCCCCTGTTCAGACATTTATGCCCCATCCACCAGAAAGGGGATATATATTGATTATAGGAAAAGCTTTTTAAGTAATTCTGTGACTTTCCCGGTATTCCTCCTTATCACCAGTTGTGTAAGTGTAAAACATGTGCAAACATAGACATGTCGTTTCAGCCAGTACAGCCTTTGTCAAACTGTAATAGACCAAAACATAAATATGAGTGTTAATTAAACAAAATAAAGAGCAAATATAGTATTGTCTTAGTACATTGGGGTAACGGTAGGCTAGATGTCTTGCCAAGTATACAAGGTATGTGAACTTGGAATAAGTGCTTGTTGATATAATGACAATAACATAGAGAAGTGATATATTTTATTGAAACATGGTGAAAGTCATGGTGGAATTACCCCACAGTGGGTGCCATTTATATAATTTTCTATAGAGTCCTGCGATGAGGGAGCCTTCGTTCAGTGGGTCTATGTGGGTAAAATAAGTCAAGAAAGGTAAAGATATGAACAGATATAGGCTACTCCACACAGATTCCCTGCCAACAATTTCCCCAGGTAAAGGGACTTTTCCATACATATCGTGTTTGCAATGCTCTAATGTTCTGAAATTCTATATCCCCCCATAACAGGCCACCCCTTTCAGATAAGAGACTACTATACCTACAACACCATAAAATGTCCCTGTGGTCTACTTTACTTGTGTTAAACTTCACAGAAAGTCAGAGAAAGAATCTGCCAAGACTAATATGCTTCCCAATGGGGGGAGGGTGGGAGTAGATCACCATTCTTAAGAGGAGAGAATCACAGTGCGAGTAAGTGGGCAGCAGCAGTAGCAGCAGCATGAGGCCAGAGAGTGGCACAATGATAAATTCTGGTGGTGGCAGCAACAAGGTAGGCCACAGTTTGGCACAATGACAGATTGTGGAGCTGCCAGCGGCAGCAGTAGGAGGTTTAGAAAGTGGCACAATGACAGAGAATGGAGGTGGGTGACAATTACATTCCTTGGTAAAGATGTTGGGAGGTAAATGGAGCAACTGGCAGCAGATGTGTGGCATCAGGTGGGTGGCAGCATCAGAGTTGTGGCTGAGACAGGTAGTTAGAATCCAGACTCATTTCTCAACGTTTGGGGGAGGCATCATGGCTGATCTTATCTGATGTATAGGGCATTGGTGAGTTGAAATCCTGGCCAATCAATGCCTGATTCATCTTGACAAAGGTCAGTTTCTCCACATTACGGATGGACATGCGGGTTCTCCTTGGAATAAGAATGGCCCCCGCCGCACTGAACACCCGCTCTGATGCCACACTACTGGCCATGCTGAACATCTTCTCTACTGCAATTCCGCAAGTTGCGCCCACACATAAAGTTTGGCTGCCCAGTAGTCCAGGGGATCCTCTACATGGGGTGGTAGAGTGCTGCCCAAGTAGGCCACCACATGCTGGTGCAGGGTCTGCTCCATGTTCTGCTGCTGCTGCTGGTGGCGGCTACCTTCCTCACTAGGCGGGTGAAAGAAGCTGCTCATTAAGACTTAAGCTGCTGCTGATGGAACTGCTACTGCTACTACCCACCCATCTCCCCGTAGCAGCCATGGCAGTAGTACATGAGCGATCACTGCCAGGAATACCCAGGTTAGACCTGACAGAGGATGGACAATGGCGCACATAGTCAGTGGCCAAATGCCTGCACAGTTTTTCTCTATAGTAAGCCAGTTGTTCCTCCCTCTCGGCAGCTGGAAAAGAGGCACCCATTTTGGACCGGTAGCAAGGGTCTAAGAGGGTGGAGAGCCAAAAGTCATCCCTATGCCGGATGTTGACTATTTGGCTGTCACTAGTTAGGCAAAGCAGGATGCTGTGCGCCATCTGCGCAAGTGACTCTGAGGGACTCCCAGCCTCCTTCTCCACTGTATACTGCCACGGTGCTTCTGGGTCATTTGCCTCGTCTTCTACCTCCTCCGGATGCTCCTGCTCCTCCTCTCTTGTCACCTGAGTAGAAAATCCACTAATTTCACCAGACTCTGCTTGTGCTCCAATGTCCTCCTTCTCTTCCAGTTCAACCCCCACTAGACTGATATGGCCATGAGATGTAGTCTCCACTTCTACAGTGCCCTGACCAGACAGATTTTGCAGCATATGTTCCAGGACATGAAGCAGTGGAATGACATTATTCATACCGTAGTCCTGGTGACTGAAAAATAACATGGCCTCTTCAAATGGCCTGAGCAAACGGCATGTGTCATGCATGAGCTGCCAGTGGCTGACATCAAAGTTACAAAGGGGCGTACTCCTGTCTGCTTGCATCATAAAATAATCATTAATGGCTTTTCTCTGTTCATACAGGCTGGAATTTCAATGGGTGGAAACATTGCACATCAACCTATGTTGGGGTAAGCCATTCTGCCACTGCAGCTCATGAAGGGTTTGCTTGGCTTTGTAAGAATGGCTGAAGTGCGTGCACAGTGTCCTGGCCATTTTTAGAATGTCTAGCAGATGGGTGGAAGACTTCAGGAACCTTTTGACAACCAGATTGAACATGTGCGCCATGCAGGGCACATGAACCATCCCTCCTTGGTGCAGCGCAGACACCATGTTCCTCCCATTGTCTGTCACCATGGTTCCGATTTGCAGTTGTTGCAGAAAAGGCCAAACATTGATTTCTTCGTGCATCACGCAGAGCAGTTCCTCCCCTGTGTGATTTTGTTCGCTGTGCCCTGCACATGTGGTATGATGGAGTAGCACCTAGACTTGTGTAGGCTGAGGTGGTGGTGGAGAAGGAGGAGGCAGACATTGGCAATAGAACAGCAGTTTGACATAGCGTAGGAGAAAGTGGCGTCTCCTGTTCAAGCTGGGCTGTTGTGGCTGGGAGGGAAGCACATTCACCCAGTGGGCCGTAAAGGACATGTATTGGCCCTGACTGTAGTTACAGCTCCACAAATCCGCGCTGCCATGCACCTTGGCAGAAAGTGCAGTGCCATAATGCTCATCGTCCAATATATCGGATGCGAGCACTACTTGCATGGTATGGCAGCAGGTAGCGTGGAGGAGCAGGCATAGCGTGGAGGAGCAGGCGTAGCGCGTTGGAGCAGGCGTTCTGTGGAGGAGCAGGCATTCTGTGGTGGAGCAGGCATTCTGTGGTGGAGCAGGTGTAGCGTGGAGGATTAGGCGTTGTGTGGGGGAATAGGTGTTCTGTGGAGGAGTAGTAATAGCATGGAGGAGCAGGCGTTGCGTGGAGAAGCAGGCGTTCTGTGGAGGAGTAGGCGTAGTGTGAAGGAGTAGGCGTTATGTGGGGGAATAGGTGTTCTGTGGAGGAGTAGTAATAGCGTGGTGGAGCAGGCGTAGCGTGGTGGAGCAGGCGTAGCATGGAGGAGCAGGCGTAGTGTGGAGGAGTAGGCATTGTGTGGGGGAGTAGTAATAGTGTGGGGGAGTAGGCATTCTGTGGAGGAGTAGGCAACTGTGGAGGAGCAGGCGTTCTGTGGAGGAGCAGGCGTTCTGTGGAGGAGTAAGCATTCTGTGGAGGAGTAAGCATTCTGTGGAGGAGTAAGCATTCTGTGGAGGAGTAGGCGTTCTGTGGTGGAGCAGGCTTAGCGTGGAGGAGTAGGCGTTCTGTGGTGGAGCAGGCGTAGCGTGGAGGAGTAAGTGTTCTGTGGAGGAGTAGTAATAGTGTGGAGGAGTAGGTGTAGCGTGGAGGGGCAGGGGTTGTGTGGAGGGGCAGGCGTTGTTCTGTGTTGTTCTGCGTATGTTGTGTACTGCCCCCCACCATGTCCCAGAAGTAATACACTGACTTGGAGGTATATATTTATATGGCCTCCGATATGGAGTCTGCTAGTGGGGACGAGTGTTGGGACATTTTGTTTGTGTACCTCTTCCTCATAAAGCGACTCTGTGGAACCCCCGAGAAGGCGCTTTCGTAGTAGTGCTGAAGTGCCTAGGTACAAGGACAAGAGAGAGGTTGCATCATGATTCTTGGGGTGTTTGTCTCCCGTGGCAGGAGCTGGGCACAAGATGACAAAATAGATATTTTGTACTATGCACCATCCATTATGCATCATCCTTGGGGTCCACCTGTGGGGTTAAAATACTCACTACACCCCTGGATTAATTCATGGAGGGATGTAGTTTTCAAATAGGGTCAGTTCTCAGGGGTTCCTACTGTACTGATCCCCGAGGGCATCTACAAATGTTTTATGGTGCCAAAAAAAATGTAAATGTCGGTACTCCAAATGCCATTCTCTTCCGAGCCCTGCCCTGTCTCCATCTTTTAGATTATTGGCATATACCCGGGAGAACCTGCATGATGATTTTTGGGGTGTTTGCCTCCAGTTGCATGAATTGGGTAAAATACTTTTGACACTACAATTACAAATTGAGGGCGAGGGAGGAGGAGCAGAGCGGCAGGACGTGTCGGCATGACGTAGCAGTCGGACGGACAAGCCGTGCAATCTCCACGCCTAACCCCGAGTCATGCTGCCTGCCGGCACCCTTGCCAACTAACCCGCTGACTCTCGGGTTCCCCGTTGTTAGTCCGCTGCTGGACCGGACAGATTGTCGGGTCATGTTCCCAATGCCGGCTACGTGAGACGGAGGTGTGAAGTGTCCACAAGCCTCTTGGAAACTCCAGAGGCGACGTGGGTGGCTCCCGAGGTGGCACGGTCCCAGCACTTATGTTTCTACTAGCAGAGCTGCACGTGGCCAGTGGTGGTGGCGGACTGTTGTGGAGCGGCTCTGAGGCACGGGGAAGGCTGAGAAGTAAAGCGACATGGCAGCGGCTGGTGTCATATACGTTGAGCCTGGACAAGGGCTGGAATTCTGAGCACTGTCGAATATTTAGCATAAGGAGGTACGCTTGCTGGTGGTCCAGTGAGGACAGAGCTGCGTGGAGGTGCGCCTGAAGGTCGATGAACGCCCTGGGTGAGATCGTTTTATGAATCTTCTCCTCTATTTTTCTAAAGTTTTCTACCGATATCACACGGCATTTGTTAAGAGTCTATAGCGGCACAGTTATGACTGAACTGTTGAATTGATCTCTTGCTGCACTAAATTAACCAGCTTGAGACCCGTGGAACACCCACCGATTCGCTCAGCTTGCTGGTGCGGAGTTATGCCAGAAATCAGTTTTTGGGCTGCCTGACTCCGGCTAGAACCAGTGGAGAGATTTATTTAAAAAAAAAAAAAAAACCACGTCTCCTGGTTCTGTCTGCCTGTTGACCCATTGCCAGACTGTGGGTTTATCAAGAGAATACGGGTATTGCATAGAACAATCTATAGCTAGAATTGAACTGCCTGACTGTGTGGGGCTATACCAGACTGAATACTTGGACACTTGTCGACCTACTTAGCTCACATATGTGGTTTTAAGTCAGAGGATACCTGTGCATGCCCAAATACGGTTTAAAAAATTTTTTTCAGACAACACGGATTTTTGATTGTAAAGTACACAAGGGTCGAGTACTGCCCTGGGTGAAATCCCTTCATGAATTTTTTTTCCCTCTATTATGCTAGAGATTTTCACACCGACCCCATACACCTCTTGCTAAGACTTCGCAGCGGAACAGTTATAATTGGAGTGTCGGACTTATCCCTGGCCTTATCAGGCTAATCAACTGGACAGTTGTTGAACAATCGCTGATCCGCTCAGCTCGCTGGTGCGGACCTGTGTCAAAGGGTAGTTTTGGGTCATATGACTACGGCTTTAAGCGGCAGAGAGATTGACTGCAACATATCCTGTTTTTGCTGACCCACCTGCTGACCTGGTGCTGGACTGTGGGCGCACCAGGAGAATATGGGTATTGCATAGAGGAATCCATAGCTATAATTGAATTGTTTTACTCTCGTCTGGTGATATTAGATTGAAGATATCTGTTGACCTGTTCAGTTTGCTTAGGTGGACTCAAGATAGAGGGTAGCTGTGTATGCCCTAATATTGTCCAATAATATAAACAATCAGACTTCCCAGAATTTGATTGTAATTTACATTGACTGACTAGGAGTACTGATATTCCATGCATGTTCATTGTTTTTTGCTTCTTTCTCCGAGACCCGACGAGATATAGGGGAAGGTAAGGGAAGTAAAGGAAGGGGGGGGAAGGCGGAAGAAGAAGGGAAAGGGAAAGATAGAGGGAGAAAGAGAAAGGGAAGGAGAGGAGGAAAGGGGGAAAAAAGAAAAAAGGGGAAGGAGAAAGAAAAAAAAAAAAAAAGAGAAAATTTTTACAGTATCATGGAAGAAATCCCTCATTCAGGCCTCGTGAGTACGATGGGGCCAAAAACAGGTACCAGGAAATCTTTAGGGACTTCTCCCCAAAAAGGGAAACCAGAATCTCAAAGTAAAATTGAGAAACTATGGAAATCCCCACTAGGAAAGACCAGAGGAGTAGGAAGAGGGGCCGGTCAGGAGGGTCAACAGGAAAATAAACCCAAGGGATCAAGATGTTCCCCACTAAATTTAGATGAGGATGAGGAGCAAGGGGGGAGGGCCAGAGATGAAAATGATGATGTGTTAAATGAGATTTTGTCTTCTGTAAAGCTGTATAATCTCTCAATAGAAGGGTGCCAGAATACCATTGAGGATTTGTCAAAGCAAATAGGGGCAACCAGAAATGATATATCACTTCTGAGGGAGGAGGTCCATAAGATTCAAGAACTGCAAAAAGTTTCAGAGGAAAAAATCAAGAAGGTGGAGAAAGACTTTTTGTCTATAAAAAAATCTCAGGAAAAAATGAGATCAGAAAATAAAAAGTTGAGAGATAAAATAGCAGACTTAGAGGACCGCTCCAGGCGTAATAATTTAAGGTTCATAGGGATCCCCGAAAAGGCGGAAGGTGACAATATGATCAAATTCATACATAACTGGCTTATTGATAAAGTGGGAAAAGACAACTTATCCTCCTCATTTGTGGTAGAAAGAGCCCACAGAATATCAGGAAAAAGGGTTCCCCCAGGTGCATTCCCTCGATCAGTTTTATGTAAGGTATTGCTGTCTAGCATTAGAGATTTAATTCTGAAAAGCTTGCGAGATCACCCAGATCCCACAGTCAATGGGACAAAAGTGTCAGTATATCCTGACTTTTCTAAGGAGACATTACTTAAATGGAAATCGTTTGACGAGGTCAAAAAAAGAATGAGGGAAGCTAACATAATATATGCATTGATGTTCCCTGTGAAACTAAGGGTAATCTACCAAGGCCATACACATTTTTTCGGGGATCCTGAGTCAGCGGCAGAGTGGCTGGATGCCAAAGGCATTTGAGATAACTACGATTACTTTAAGAGCTCTAGGGGCGTAGGTGTCGGGGATAATAGGCAGCTCCTAAGTGGAGAGCTTCAGAGATGCTGGAGCAATCTGGGGATAGGGAGGGATGGGGGTGGCGGCACCGGTGGGGTGAGGGTTAGGTTTTTTTGTTTTTTTTTGTTTTGTTTTGTTTTCTTTTTCCTTATTCGGCTAACAATTGGGGATAAACCTGATATCGTGGAACATTAGAGGTTTAAATGACCGGAAAAAACGGTGCATTATCTTTGATTCAATCAAAAGACGGTTGCCAGCTATTGTGGTGTTGGAAACACACTTGACCAGGGAGACCGTGACCTGTCTCCAAAAAAATGGTGCATCCAAGAATTCCACTCTGTGTTCTCAAACTATGCCAGAGGGGTATCGGTTCTTATTCACAATGCTATTGACTTTAAAGTTACTGATAGTGTCATAGATAAAGAAGGGCGTTTTGTTTTTCTTTACGGAGCCCTAATGGGCACTAAATGCTCAATAGGTTTTGTGTATATTCCTCCCCCATTTAAACTAGAGGTTCTTAAAAAATATATTGCATTCCTAGATAAGCATGAGAACTGTCCAGCATTAATTACGGGGGATTTCAATTCAGTTATGGACCCTAGTATGGACAAATGGAGCCCTAATGGCGAAACAGGGCACTTGGGCCATTCCACCCAACTATCTAGACTTTGTGGGGAGATAGGGATGCTGGACGTCTGGAGGGAATTGGGAGACGGGACCCCAACATTTTCTTGTTTTAGTGCGACATGCAAGACAAGGTCTAGCATCGACCTAGCATTAGCAAATGGTCAGTTCTTTCACTACATTGCAAGAATGAAATATGGTAATAGGGTAGTGTCAGACCACTCCCCAATTACTCTTCAATTGTGTCTAGGGCAAAGACGTGAAAGAACTACCCATTGGAAAGTAAATCCTCACTGGCTATTTCTCTTAGGAGATTTGGAAGATATAAGAGAGGAAATTGAATTTTTTATTGATTCAAATGTAGGCTCAGCCTCGATTGACATAGTATGGGAGTCTCTTAAACTACACCTTAACGATTTTTTTACGTAGGAAAATATCAGGCTTAAAACGAAAATTTTATGAGAAAGAAGAGGCTCTAAGACAAGAACTGAAAGAATTGGAAGGAGAGGTTATTAAATATAAAACAATAGAGGCAACCCTAAACCTGGAAAATGTCAGAGCGATTATAACGCCTACTTAAAGGAAAAAGCGCAAAATAAACTTCTTTTCCTAGGACAGAGAGCACATCTGGAAGGGGGGAGACCGGGTAGTGGTCTGGCCAGGAGAATTAAAAATCAACAAGAAAGCCAGCTATTGACAGTGATTAAAAAAAAAAGTTCAGGAGAACTGGAGCCGAGATCCAGGATTTCTTTGATCAGTTATATTTTCCTACTCTTACAGAAGAAGATAGAAACCAAATGGATGCTCCGATATCCATCCAAGAAATACAGGAGACCCTAAAATCATGCCGAGAGAACTCATCCCCAGGTCTTGATGGGTTTCCCTTTGAGATATATAGGAGATTTGGTGATATTTTATTCCCTATATTGATGAAGGTATGGGAGGCTAGTCTTCAAAGTGGGAAATTACCAAAATCATTTTATGAGGCTTGCATAACATTAATATGTAAGAAAAATAAAAATCCAATTGAGGTGGAGTGTTATCGACCCATCTCATTGCTAAATACCAATGGGAAGATAATAGCAAAATTATTAGCCAATCGCTTAAAAAAAGTTATAGGGAATATTATTAATGAAGATCAAAGTGGTTTTATTCCGGGTCGCAGTACCAAAGATAATATCGGGCGACTGTACGCAGCTATACAGATGGGCCGGGGGGGGACCCGCTCCATCCTGCCACTAGACGCCACCAAGGTGTTTGACAGGGTGGAGTGGATCCCCCTCTGGAAAATAATGAAACGATTCGGCATCGGAGACAGATATATAAAATTCGTTAAATTATTTTACTCTGAGCCAATAGCCAGAGTGAAAATAAATGGTGGGCTCTCGGAAGAGTTTAAACTAAGTAGGGGTTCACGACAAGGATGCCCTATGTCACCGCTGCTATTTGCCATCTTTGTGGAACCGTCAGCGATTAAAATTAGAGGCACAACGGAGATAGAGGGATGTGGATGTGGAGGCGTAAATGACAAAATACTCCTCTACGCTGACGATATTTTATTACATCTGAGAAACTCAGAAAAGTCTGTAGGCTGTACAATGGAGATTTTAGAAGAGTTTGGGTTTGTCTCAGAACTGAAGATTAATTGGAGTAAGTCAACTCTATGTAATCTGGACAAATTCAATCTCGGACACCTAGGAGAGTTATGTATTCTAAATCCGGGTGAAAGTTTTGAATACTTGGGACTGAGGATCAACCCGAGGGTCCTAGACTATGTTGACCTGAACCTCTCACCATTAATAGGAAAAATTAAAAACAAAATTAGAATCTGGAATAGACTTCCACTCTCAAGAGCGGACAGGATAGCTCTAGCCAAGATGGTGCTGTTACCGCAAATTTTATATGTCTTGACAAATAGCCCTTGCTGGATCAATGATAGATGGTTTAAATTGTTACGAAAGATATTTAATGACTTAATTTGGGGAGATCGAGAATTCGATTAAAACAGGAGTTCTTATGTAAAAATAAGGATGAGGGAGGGGGTTTCCTTCCCCTCCCCATTTCATTATTTTGTTTCAGCACAAATACAATTTATAGGAGAAAATAGAAATTCAAGAATTTTTAGGGAATTATTAGGTAGAATTAATTACACTGGGGAGAATATATTTTCACTCTTGGAATCGGGTAAACTAAAGAAGAAGGGCAATAACTTGCCAATTATGGATTTGCTATATAACACGTGGAAATAGTTTAGGGTATTTACCGGAATTCAGGGTTCTACGGTTTTTTCACCTTTATGGCACAATGAGCATGTATTAGAATTAAATAAAATAGTGGATTCACAATTTTGGGAAAAGAGGGGGGTAAGGTATGTATGTGATTTATTTCACGAGGGGCTACTGATATCTTTCGATAACCTGAAACAAAGCTACCACCTAAAAGAAAAGGACT
The DNA here is from genome assembly GCA_019512145.1 of Engystomops pustulosus. Taxonomy (NCBI): domain Eukaryota; kingdom Metazoa; phylum Chordata; class Amphibia; order Anura; family Leptodactylidae; genus Engystomops; species Engystomops pustulosus. Next base: position 197,629,933 of record CM033643.1, on the reverse strand, counting down.
ACTTCAGATTCATGCAAGTGAAACATGCAGTAAGATCAGAAAGGAATAAGGAATATCTAAAAGTCGGGAAATGCTCCCTTATGACATTTATTTCCACATTGGTTAAAGCACCAAAAAATTTGTCTAGAATATATAAAGGGGTAATGAAAGAGGTAGAAAAGACGCTAAAGCACCCCAGTCAAAAGAAATGGGCCAAGGTGTGTGGGACACTTGCGGATGAGCACTGGGACTCTATTTATAGAAATGTAAAGTATGTCTCTGAGAACTGGAACCACAGACTGATTCAACTAATTATCCTGTATAGATTATATTACTCTCCAGATATGTTATGCAAAGCAAAACTCAGAGAAGACTTGAGGTGCACTAGGTGTCAAGGGGTGGGTGCTGACATCTTCCACATACTGTGGAATTGTGCCAAGGCCAGACAGTTCTGGCTGGAGATTTATGATTGTATATTTGAGAGACTGAAGATTAATTTGGTTTTTGATGTCTCAGTGGCTATATTGGGTCTTGTCCCTTCTCTGGGGACATCAAGAGGAAAATCACAGTTAATACACAAATTATTGTTTAATGGGAGGTTGGTCCTGGTCAAAAACTGGAATGGGAAAAAAAGTTTGAATATCAAAGATTGGCTTACGTCAGTTGAAAGAATGAGGTATTATGAAGCAACCCCTCTGGGGTGCAGTAATGGTATCGGAGGAAATGTAAATAATAGAACAGAACCCAATTGCTGGCTGGAGTGGTTAACAGGGTAAGATAATGATGCAAGAGTTATGATGGTTCCATTTTGAAGCCGAAGGTATAATTAGGGATAGGCGTATGGGCAATTTTTTTTTTCCCACCCCACCGGTGCCTGGAAAGGGGGAGATTGGGGAAGGGGAGGGAAATACAATTGAATCTATTAAATACCTAGAATTGACTGCATATATGGGGGAGGGAAAGGAACGGGAGGAAGGGAAAGGAAAAGGAAAAGAAAGAGGGAAAAATCTTCTTTTTTGACCTGTAATAGGATGTAACCTGTATTTGATTGCTTGCTTTAATATATGACTTTTAAATTATGTATTATACATGTATAATGGCAATAAAAATTTATAGGAAAAAAAAAAAAACAATTACAAATTTAGAGAAATTGCAAAGCATATTTTACTCGACACCGTTCAATTTGTGTCACATTTGAGCCAGCATCTTATGGGTTAAAATGCTCATACAACCCTAAATAAATTCTTTGAGGGTTGCTCTTTCCTAAAATGGGGTCACTACACGGGGGTTTCTATTGTACTGGTACCTCTGGGGCACCCCAACACCAGTCTAGTGAAACGGGTGCTCCAAAAGCTAGATTTTGCTTGTCCCTTCTCCGGCCTGCTGTGTCCCCAGCCTGTAGACTATTGCTACACATGGGGCATTGCCATACCCGAAGTAACCCACTGAATGATTTTTGGGGTGTTTATCCACAGTGGGATGAGTTGGGCTGAATACATTTCTTCCTACTTTGGCACATTTGGGGAAAAAAAGCAATTTTTACACTGCCCCCATCATTTTGTATTACATTTGACCCAGCATCTCAGGGGTTGAAATTTTCATACAACCCTAGATAAATTCTTTGAAGGGTGCCATTTCCTAAAATGGGGTCACTACTGCCATGACACTCTCTAGCCTGCCGCTGCTGCCGCTGCCTCTGCATGCCGTCCCCTATAGTGTCAGGGTCAATTATTGGATGTTTTAGATGCTATCTAGCTTCATTCTGTCACTCTGTCATGGCCATGCTGTTGCCCATAATTTTGGCATAATGTTGCGATTATGCAGCCTCAGAGGCATCCATGCATGCTGCCCCTGCTGTTTCCTGTCCATTTCCGTGGTGTTTCCATCCTTTTCTGAGGTTCCCAGGTGTTTGGCCAAGCTTCCCTTTGCAGAGCCTTGGTCCCCTTGAAAAATGCTCGAGTCTCCCATTGACTTCAATGGGGTTCGTTATTCGAGACGAGCACTCGAGCATCGGGAAAAGTTTGTCTCGAATAACGAGTACCCGAGCATTTTAGTGTTCGCTCATCTCTAATAGATACATATAAAATATTTTTTGTTAACCCATTCTATTTAGTTAAAGCAAGCCGAGAGCTACAGCTAGTATATCTATATAAATAAACCTACAGTTCTTCACTCAAGCACACACATTTATATAGTATAAATGTATATGCACATACACTCACACACACATCTATATAGTCCCACATACAGAACATATACATATTACATATACACACACATACAGTGCCTGGCCATACTCTTTAGATTGAAGTTCCCCGATTTTCATTTTGGTGGGACCTTACAATCATCTAATAATTATTGGGTCAAGACTAGAGATGAGCGAGCACTAAAATGCTCAGGTGCTCGTTATTTGAGATGAACTTTTCCAGATGCTCGAGTGCTCGTCTCGAATAACGAGCCCCATTGAAGTCAATGGGAGACTCGAGCATTTTTCAGAGGGACCATGGTTCGGGAATAAAATGTGTTATTTAATTGAAAAAGAATGTCTTCTGATAAGTTAGGCACAGGGAATGGGTATTATGCAAATCTGCAATCTTTCTTCACTGTTCCGTGCGTATATTATCTCCCGACAGTTAGCAGATTGTAGAAACAGTGAAGAATAGAATAAACACAGTGAACACGTGAACACAGGATCTTAAGTGAAAACCACAGTAAAAGACTAGTGATGAATAATTGCAGATGTTCTGCACATCTCTTACTTTCGTCGGGGATACGCAGTCCCGGGATCCGCTCCTCTGCTTCCACTGAAGTCCTCCCCGATGCGTCTTATAGATGTTTATGTACTGGATGAAAAGCGCACCAAAGTAGATGAAGAAGGGAACTGAAAAGAAGACTCCCCGTCGCGGAGGTCAGGGATGGGCAGTGACCCCCTGCTCGGGGGTGATCAGGTGCGGTTATCGGGGGGCGAGAGGCCAACAGCGCTTGCCATTCCTTTTCTTTAACCCTGTGCCATTGCCACACGTCCCGCCAATCAGTGTCGGCAGTGAGGGCAAAGCGGATGGCTCAGTTGCTGCCTCTTGGAAACCCTTCTTCCGCCGCGGGCATGACAGGTACCGGTACACTCCAACTGTCAGCGCCAGTCCGACCCATACAACACAGCGAGCAGGAAGATTCAGCTACATCAGCGTCTAAAAGTATCATGTGCGGCGGTGCGGGGATTTATCTGGGGGACGGGGTGGGAGGCACATCAGATCTGATAGTGTGATAGAGATAGATATAGCAGATCTGACTATGTCATTGTCTGTAATATGCATCTCAAGGATCTTCAGAAGGTAAATAAAAGTGTATATAAACACTGTACCCTGGTAATCTAAGCACATTGCCAGCACACAGCATCTCACAGCACTAGATGGATCATGAAATGTCTGCTTAGAGAGTCCCTGCCAACACTGACCAGCACTGAGTGATAGGAGCTAAAACAGCAAAAAAAATGAGTAAAATTGTAAAGTAAGGGGATTCAAAATTATTTTTCTTGTGTAAACATCATTAGGCTAATGAGATTTGAGAATGTTGAGGTTTTTCTCAGGTCATTACACACAACTCAATCTAAGCAGGCAGAGTTGAAATAGATTCATCCAATCGGACAAGGACCAAAAATATTGACCCATAAAAGTTTTTTTTTAATTTTCTATAGACATATTTTAATATTCCTACTTTTGCATTACTGTTTCATTTCTCAGAGAATTAATAATTCTGGAGACTCCTAAGATGAAAAATTATTTTTGCACAATAAAAAACTGTTGGGTGGGGTGTGTATGGAGGTTTTTCCTTCTAAAAATGATATGCTGTATTTCATGTCTTCCATTTCTCTTGAGAATCTTCCAGTATGTATGTGTGCCTTGTAGTTGGAGAGCTTAAATTCTCATTTTTACAGATTTACCAAAAGTCTGCTTTCTGTATTTGGTATCCACTCCCACCCTTCCTGTGAGGATTAGCAACTTAATGTCAGAAGATCCTGGGCATCAATTTATGTATAACTATAGTGGACTCAGAGCCAAAAAACTAAATCTCTAATATTTTATTTGGGAAAAAGGACCTTACAAAATATGAGTACAATGAAATAAGATTTTCTCTAATTTTACATATCATGACTCTAATATTTAATCGGTCCGGTGGGATAGTAATAGTACCCTGTACAATTGGTAGCGGTCTAGTCTTAGTTGTAATACTCTTATATATATACCATAGGCATGTCTGTAGGATTGTTGCCTTTACCTGTTTGTGAATCCAAGTAAACCATCTAAAGCCTAAAACAAATAGCTGGAAGGGTAAATTTTGGTTATTGCACCCGATTTAATACAAGTGGCGGTCCAGTCTATGGAAAAAATTACGCCTGGCAAACATGTTGTGTCAAATTTTACTTCATGACGGATCTACCTGCTCTATGGTTTCCTATCCCACCAAAAGGATTCGGGAGGACAGGAATAAGGACCATCCTGCAGACTTACAATTTTATAGTGAATTGTCTTATTAGAACTTGAGTGATTTATGCCAACTATAACAATAGAAATCCTTTTTTATAGGAGATCTCGAATGGGGATCCTCATTCTTGTGATTGGTGGTGGTCCCAGCAGTAAGCCCCCAATGATCAGAATGTTAGTATAAGAAATAACATTGTTATATATAGGAAATGAAACTTGTTACAACCTCTTTAAATGTTAGAAGAAATGAAATTCCAGAACTTTCTCCAATTCTTTTTCTCTGAGACGTAGTATCCCAGGTAACTCACTGCTATGATGAGCAATAATTATGACTTAGACACATCATGATTGATCTATTAGCTTAGACAAGTTAATACTGTGATTCTCAGGAGGTCAGCACAAAGCAAAATAATAGCTCACACCTTAGGTAACTGTTTTTGCTCGTGAACACAGGGTTGATCCCTCATGTACTCATCTCCTGTTGAGTTCGTTGATGCTCTACAACCTGGAATGCGGCCTGGGTGACATCATCGGAGGAGTCAAGTCTGTTGACTTCACCCAAGGCAGATATTACTTCTCATCCTGGTTCATTCCTGATATGAATTCATGGTCTAGACCTCCGCAGGTACCTGCTTGTGTCCTTGTTATTATTTCTCATACAAGAGAGAGACAGTTGAAGAATGTAAGACAAGGATTTATAGTAAAAGGCCTTATCTGGATGAAACGGGAAGCACTTTCTGAAGTTTATGAGGAAAACATGAGTGCAGGAAGTGGACTAGTCCATTTTATCTGTGTCGAAAATTAGAAGCAAACAGTTTGGAGTGCTTACTGGAGTGGCAGAAGGTAGATAAATATATAAAAGTGAGATCAAACAGATTCTTTGTGGGTGGAATCATTATCCTCTGTGAAACCGAGATTACCATTACCTTTCAAAAGGTTGAGCTTAGAGTATCGAGAAGCAAATGGCAGATTTACACAAACATAAAAGGGCCTTGCTATGAGACATTTTGTAAGCGCAGACTGGATTCCACACTTTAGAAAGGGAAATTGTGCGTTCTCAAGGGAGGTTTCATCGGGATTAGTTTTATACAATGCCTATTCTATTCAAAGAGAGCTGCCATGTGAAGAGTAACCTGGCATTTACGACTTGTCTATCTGTTCCTATCAACTAGGAGAGAATGGGCTTTTATGTGTGTGTTATCACCAATAGGAATTATTAAAACTACTGTATAAACTTTAAAATACTTAAGTCTTAAAGGCGCCTACACCTAGAATGTAGACTGTGCCACAATTTATACCATGCATTATAATCCATACATAAAAGGGGTTGTTGACTTTCAACAAATAATTGATATTATTTGTGTAAGCAAAAGTTATACTTTTTTCAACAAATAATTGATATTATTTGTGTAAGCAAAAGTTATACTTTTTTTCAATATACTTTCTGTATCAATTCCTCTTGGTGTTCTAGATCCCTTTGTGCTGTCATATTATAGAAAGCTTCTATGTATACTTCTAGTGGATAGAAATCTGTCCATACTCATGTGATGGACACGTAGGTGCACAATTCTTTATATCACACAGAGACATGTGATAACATGTGCACCTGTGTGACATCATATGACCATGGACGGACGTCTATAGAATGACAGCAAGAAGGGATCTAGAAAACCATGAGAAATTGATACAGAAAGTATAGTGGGAAATTGTATAAAGTTTCCTTACACAAACCATATCGATTATTTGCTGAAAGTCGACAACCCCTTTAAAGTATCATTACGTGGTCCACAAAATTTGCTATCCTGATGTTTTTTTAGGGCGTAAGTCAAGAAACTGAGCAGAGAAAATCAATCTTATAACTATTTTTTCACTGATGTACCCATACGAGTGCTTGTTTTTCGTGAGGTGAGATGTAGATCTTTATTTAACTACGAGTGCTTGTTTTTCGTGAGGTGAGATGTAGATCTTTATTTAACTAGTATATGGCATTTGCGTGTGTCTATTTTTGGTGCCAAATTTGCAATTTTTAAACGTCCACATGTGGATTTTAAAGATATATCAGACACAACTCACTTTTCGCATCTAACTTTGTTAGGCAAGTGGAATAGTCGCAAATTTAGGCGCAAAAAATTCACCATGCACCAAAAAGTTGGTAAATATGAGAAAAAATAGAGTAAAACCTAAGATAAATAACCCTCTATAAATTCTACTTTCATACAGAATAAATACGTGTGAAAACAGCTTTGTAGTACTTGGTAGAATCATAATCATAGCTTTACGTCCATTTCTACCAGAATTAAGAGAGTAATTATTTTTGTATGTTGCTACTCAATAAAACCCAGAGAAAACGGTTCACTATTAATGGGTTGGATATTTCTGGAAGCCCCCCTTCTTACAGTAGAAAATAGGTAAAAAAAATCCCCATAGAAAAGAGGTTTTTGGGAAAACTGATTCATTAAATAGTCTTTAAAGGAAACCTACCACTTAAAAGTGGTAGGTTTATACACATATACATGGCACCAGCTCAGGGTGAGCTGGTGCCAGAGCATATTTTTGTTAGGGGAACAAAGCCCCGATCTTAGAATTATAAGTTATATTAACTTATAACTCGGCGCACCGCACTTGGGCTCAGCGCACCATGCGCGTGCCCGTGCGTGCGCCGAATTCTGAAGTGCAGGAGAGCCGGTGACGTCACCGAGCTCTCCAGCACACGCGCGCCTGCGCAACTTAGCACGGCCTGTTTTTGGTTTTCTCACCCCTCTGTTTTGAGGGTTGAAAGATAGGTTTGATGTGTGATAAGAATAAGTAGTGTAGAGTGAAATTTAAATGGGCTACATCAACATTTACAAATACCATCTATTTGTATATTCCGAACAAATCATAAAAACATTATGATCCCTGTTGATAAATAAATCTGAGTAATACAACATATTAACCAAATACCAGAGAAAGAAACAGGAAGACATTTCTGAAAAGCTCATAAAGTGCCTTAGATATTATTACGTGTGAGGGGATTTGCAGTCCGGTGGAGGACGTATTCTTGAATTGTCAATTATATATCAATGGGCCTATTTGCTATGGTGTGTAGGTCATAAATTACAATGAGCATTCATTCATCAACCTGTGTTTCCATTACCGATTAGACATTGATGGACTTATTTATTATACTTATGTATATGTCCACAATAATGAAAGTCATTTTGACAGTAAATGTCAGTACAAAAATATTGTCATTGCTTTCCCTTTTAATAAACTCTCCCTTCACAGACCCGGGAATCTGAGAAAAGGAAGCGAGAGTGTGATTTTTAGAAACTCTATGTTAGCCATAAACTGCTTTGAATACCCGACGAGACAAGTGACACTTCTATTGGGATAGACATTTTGAACAATGATGGAGGTTTGAGTACTACAAACGTTCCTGTCATTACTGGGAAACTGCCAAGTGTTTTATTAACCCCCGAATGATCCCCGGCATCAGTTTATGACTATTTTAATTTTACCCCCCTTTCTATTACTGTATTTGATACAATACAGCAACTTTTTGGTACAGAAACTTCAATTATAGAGGCCAGAGGTTTCTTCTAGTTCTTCATCAAGTTGGCGCACACTGCCACAGGGATTTTGGTCCACTCCTCCATACAGATCTTGTCTAAACCTTTCAGGTTTCTGGGCTGAGCTGGTCAACATTGAGTTTGATTGTGTCCAGGGCAGGAGACTGCTTAGGCCTCTACAGGACCTTAACATGCTTCTTATGGCGTCACTCCTTAGTTTGCCTAGCTGTGTGTTTTGGGAAGATCCAGCCATGACCAATTTTCAATGCTCTTACTAAGGGGAGGCCAAAATTTTACACTATATGGCCCCAAACATCTATCCCTTTGATATGGCGCAGCCACCCTGTCCCCTTTCAGAAAAGCACCTCCAAAGCATTGTGTTGCCACCACTCATGCTTCACAACTGGGATGGTCTTCTTGTGGTTGTACTCATCCTTTTTTTTCATTCAAAGATGCTAACTGGCGTTAATACAAAAAACTTCTACTTTGGCCTCATCTGACCACATGACCTTCTCCCTTTCCTCTTCTAGGTCATTCAGATGGCAAAATCTACAAACCCCTACTAGAGCACATATATTATTTCTTATAACTTTATCTCCTTGTGCTCCTTCAATTTATAATTTAAAAAAAATTCGAACATGCCTGGATGTGTGCTGGCATTAGCGAAGGGACCTTGCGAGCCCAGCACAATTTTAACCCATGACGGCATAGTTTGTTACTAGCGGTAATCTTTGTGACTGTGGTCCCAGTTTGCTTCAGGGTATTGCACTGATCTGGGCTTATTCTCAGAATCATGCGTACACCCCAAGGTGAGATCTTGCGTGGAGCCCAAAAATTAGAAAGAATGATTGTCCCCTACTGTTTCTTTCATTTTCTAAAAATTGCAAAATTGCACCAGCATTTGTTGCCTTTTCACCAAGCTTTTTGCCTATTGCCCTGTAGTCCAACCCAGCTTTGTGCAGGGGCAGAATTTTGTCCCTGGAGTATTTAGACAGCTCTTTGGTTTTGTCTATGGTGGAGAGTTCATAGTGTAATAAATAGAGTGTGTGCAAAGGTGACAGGTAACAAGTTTATAAGGTTCATAGGTAATGAGTGCAGAGTAGGAGGAGCTTACAGTAAAAGTACTATTTTGTAAAAGCTCTTTCACAGCTCAGCTATGACTAAGGGCATGACATTTTTTCTTTTCTCGAAACACGCCAGCTGCTTAGTATGGATAGTCATGTGGCTGTATTTTAATATGTTCCAAAAAAGAAAGATTTAATTTTTAACGGACCTGGAACCTAAAATCCTTTCAACTCGACTACTAGGAGGAGTTTAGAAAAACTAATAGGTCTGAGAGAGACAAAATTCTTGTTGGTTGTTAATTGAATACTTATTTTAAGAAATAAAATATACCGTAAATTGACAATTTGAAAATCATTTAGGATTTGTTTAGATTCCGTCTCTCACAGATGAAGTGTAAATACGATAAAATTACAGGTAAAAACTTGCTAAATTGGCAGATCAGATACTTATTTTATCTACCGTAAAAGTAGCAAAATTACTATTTTTACTGTATATACAACTTAAAAGAAACCTGTTGGATTGAACATTCATTAAAATCAGGCAAACAAATTTATTTATAATTTTCTGGGGAAATTTTATGGAAAATTTATATTTTAATTTTACATCATATTTTTTTTACTTAATATTAAAAATAATACATGTTAAAATGAATCTATACTTTCCCTCTTGTCTTCCTAAGTCTAAAGCCAAATATATTATTCATTATCACAACATTATCCTCTTATATACACACATAAATAAGATCTATACTCTCACTATCCTTAAGGGAACGATTCATCTCAATGAATGAGAAATCATCAGAGATGTGCAGTCATTTCATTTCATGTATTTTAATGATGTATGACCTATAGCCAGTTTGTTTACCAAGTAATAGACAGTAGTGATTCTTTACGTTTCCCTTAGTGTACCTAAATTTAGCCTGAGATTTATAGACAAAGGATTGACTCTTGTATGGACTCTTCTGCCGTCTACATTGTGAGATATCGGCCAGATGTTTAAAATAGTCTGCCTATTTTTATTACCCTCACGTCAGTAGGAAGCCATGTTATCCTAGTGGAAAGCTGCATTAGTCACAAGTAAACAACCACTTCCTAGTTATGTTTTATTATTTAAAATACGTGAACCTTGACTTATAACCTACTTACCAAAATAATCGCCATCTATTTTCTGTCTTCTGTTTACAAGGTACTTGAAAATCCCAGCCTTTCCCTATTACTTCTGAGGTCATGGTTTTTCTATTTTTTTAAAGAAAAAAATTGCAAACAAAACAACCCACAGAGAATGGAGAAGGTAACATGTGCGAGATTGTAGTTAGAAGGGAGCAGTGTAAGACTTGTTTTATGCATCTGCTCAGCATATACACCAGAATAGCTTCCTCCATGTACACTGAGCATATCCATGGACATATACTGGCAGGCGGAGGCATCCGTTCACCTGCAACTGCCCAGTATATGTTAAAAAACACGAAGCAAGTTGCGCCTTTCCATCCTGCTCCCTCCTTCTGAGTGACGTATACAGTCAGTGGAGGCCATTGCAGCCTGTAAGGGTTGGAAGTGGTATATTACATTCCTCCCCAGCCTTCACTGAGTGTATATATCACTTAGCAGATGGGAGGTCCCTGGTGATGTCCGGGGAAGACACCATGAAAATCACTGGCTGCTGACTATGTTCACTCCTCCAACACTTTTAGAGAGAAAGCGGATGGGACAGGACAGTATATCCCGCTGTACGTGTATACAGCGAGATATGTCTTTGTCCTCTGTTGTAAGGAGGCTGTGGGAATCCGCCCGACGTATCCTGACAAATGATGACAAAAAACGCAATGTGAACCTAGCCTTAGACTGGACAATCTTGTTCACTGTGATTCTTCTCATACACACCATATCCACTTTGAAACTTTTCATAGAGTTTGATGTTACTATAACTATTGATTCATTTAAGATCTTTTTAAAGCAAACTAATGAGAAACAGACCAAATCAGGGTCGCTGCCAGCAATGGGCATACCCAGGCAAATGCCAGGGCCCAGAGCTGCTGCGGGGACCACATAAGGCTGTACATAAGGAATCCATGAGGTTGAGGGGGCAGTAACTAATGAATCCACAGATGGTGAATTGGGCTTTATGTAAAATAACTATGAGGGGGCTGTTTGGGATGATAAAGGAGACTCTTTTAGTTTCTGAATTTTTAATGCCGCCACATAAGTTTACTGCATAGGGGCCCGCTGAGGCTCTTTTGCCCAGGGGCCTACTAAAAACCTGAAACCTACCCTGGACCTAAGTATCAAATAATTGACCTTAAAAGTGGGCTTTAAGTGTGTTTTGTATATTTGTGTAATTGTGTCATAGCCTGGGACCATTGAAGAATTCTCTAGTACTTCGATGTACCTGCCTCACCTGGCCAGTGGAATAGAGGAACACCCTAATAATTCTCTAAATCATTAGCCCTTAAACTGGTAAATGATCAAACAATCATTTTTTTTAGTTTGCTTATTGAAATATATATTTGAATACTATGAAAAACAAGAAAACAATATTTTTTTAAAGCACAAAGTGCCTTTAAATACGTTTTTAAATGTATTTCCATTTTTTATTTAGCTCAAGATTTAAGTGGATTTTTTAAATAATTATTTTTATTTAAAACCTTGTTCCAAAGACTTTGGGGGTATTTTAAGAGTAAATTATTCCTTATTGCTGATTTCCACTTTAACCAGTACTGCCCAGTTACCGGTAGAGCAAAGGCCTCTGGGAAATACTTCGGAGCTGATCCAGCACCTGGTGATTATGTGATCGCCAGGCCTGGAGGAAGAAGTGTCATGGTGGGTGCCTTACTTGTATACACAGCACTTATTGAGTCGTAAGGAAGGCATGGATAATAATAAACCACATCTGTCTTCTTTATAAAGATTCTAGTAGTGTAGATATCCTTTGATGATCACTGTTTAGTGTACATAAAATGCTGGGAATTTTCTGTTTCATGCATAACATCATGTCTGACGAGGAGAATAGTATTCTCGAAAGCTCACCATCAAATATACTCAGTTAGCCTCAAAAACGTATCGCCTGATTTGTTCCCTCTTCTTCTTATACAGATTCTGGCTATCGCTGACAGTTATCTCTCCTCGTCTGCGAATACAGATTTCATACTAACATTTTAGGCCCTTGCACATGAACATGTGCTCGCTCGTGTCGTAACCTGGGCTAGGGCATGGCCGGTTAAAGGAGAGAAGAGGAAGGAGCGCTCCTTACCCCTCCCCTCTCCAAAGAAAACCATGTGACTGCTCAGTCAGGTCATGTGTTGTTGTTATATACAGGAGAGGATACAAGCCACGTGAGGGGTTATATACAGGCATACTAACATTTTAGGCCCTTGCACATGAACATGTGCTCGCTCGTGCCGTAACCTGGGCTAGGGCATGGCCGGTTAAAGGAGAGAAGAGGAAGGAGCGCTCCTTACCCCTCCCCTCTCCAAAGAAAACCATGTGACTGCTCAGTCAGGTCATGTGTTGTTGTTATATACAGGAGAGGATACAAGCCACGTGAGGGGTTATATACAGGAAAGGATACAAGCCATGTGAGGGGGTTATATACAGGAGAGGACACAAGCCATGTGAGAGGGCTATATACAGGAGAGGATACAAGCCACGTGAGAGGGTTATATACAGGAGAGGATACAAGCCAGGTACAAACAGGCCTCATAATGTTCTGCAAATCTATAGATATGAAATGTAATAGCAAAAAATGTAAAAAGCAAAAAAAATCATATTTATAAGCAATTTGAAGCGTTTTGTCCTGTTATAATACATTTTGAATAACCCCTTTAAATTTCACATCCTCTAGACCTACAGTATGGTGTCATGTTCTATGGTGCTTATCAAATATAGAAATTACTTGGTGAGAAAATGCCGGGATCCTCTACCACGGAGTAGAAATGACTTATAATGGTATATTTTAAACTTTTGTATTGAGGTTTTGCATGAAGTCACCCGGGTGGTCCCAATTAGCTTTGGGTGGTGTATAAGTCAAGGGGTGTCAGTCAAAATTCCTTTAAGAGGTGTGATTTCAGGGAACACTTAAAGCCCCGAAAGGTGGGGAAGAGTCTGATGTATGACTCAGACCGGGTGCAGATAGGGAGATGTGTCATAGACGATTAAGAGTTCTGAATGCAGAAAGAAAATCAGGTTAATATTGACAATGACAAGGTAATGCGCAGAGTAATGCAAGCAACATGTGTGGTTTGTACAGCTTACATCAGCACACAGTGGATTGAATGTCTGGTGTATATACATAAAAGGCCTTCCAAATAGCAGATCTTGTTTTGCTACAGATTGCTGAACTGTGATGCCCTTAAAGCTATAGGATAAATAGGCACAAAAATTTGGGATCCATATGAGGACATGGAAACATGTACAAAAACACTATGGGGCACATTTACTAAGGGTCCGTCGGACACATTTCCATTGAGTTTCGCAATTTTTTCCATTTTACCCTGAATTGCCCTGGGTTTTTGACGCACGCAATCAGATTGTGGCGCATCTGCGCCGGCTTGCATGCGACACGAATCGGGGGTGTGGATGTCGAACAATCCGACTGATTTGGACAAACCACGGAATTTAAAAACCAAATTGTGTCACAAGATCAGCACCCGCATATACTGGGAAGAACTAGGTGAACTCCGGCAGACTTCAGCGGGGGAAGTGACACATGCAGGAAATTGGACACACAATCTTAGTGAATCAAGGCACCTCTGAATTCTCGTCGGACATTCCGGATCAGCGGCGTCAACAGGATGGGTAAGTAATTGTGCCCCTATATGTAAGACTTAAAGAGAATATGTCACATATACATTTTTATGTAAATTAGCTGCTTGGTGTACCATGTACTTTGCTGTGACTGCTTGGCCATTGTTTTAGTTGTTCTATGTTGCCAAGCATTGAGTAGCATTACTACTTTACCAATTACTTAGATCACTTGTGGAAACATGCTAAGAGCTAAAATGGAATTTTCTTCTACACGATGCACAATGGTTTTACTTTTGCACTGGTTTAGGAGATTGTTGCCTTCCTTTAAAAAAAAATTGTATGCACAGGTGGAGGGAACATCGTTGAGTTGTCTATCCACTGCCTAGTGTAGGCTGGCAAATAGGCAGGCACAGCTAGGAAGAGGGGTTACTTATAGGGTCCACTTTTTCTATCTGTGTCTTCAATCCATTCCCTGACCCTGCACACATATTTCATAATATTTTTCCTTAAAAGGTAAATTTTGGTGAAACCATTGGTAATATCCAGGTTGGCGAAACCTACACACTACGGATTTTAGGAAGGAGTGCAAGTATGCTGTAAGGTGTTTTCATAAATAAGAATGTTCACTGAAGTGTATACTGGGGCAAAACAATGACTCCATAAGTCCTTTAAAGGGAACCTGTCACCAGGGACCTCATTTTCACTAAAGAAAGTTTACTGAAGTCTATTACAGCTGCATTGCACATATACCGTTCTGCCTTCTCTAAGCATTTGAATTACAATATAATTGTGTGTTATAACTTACCGTGCACCCTGACCGAATCCTCTGTGTAGTCCCAGGGGTTTGGCTTTGGTTTGGGTGCATTTCAAAAAACAACATGAGACTTGTCTGTGCTGCAGGCTTCTCAGCTCTCAGCTCCCATCCTTGTACTCCTTTACTGGAACAGAGCTTGCAGCCTGGTGAGCTACCATCAGTGGGGAGAAGGGAGGTATACAGGAGCACAAAGGTGGGGGCTGAGAGCTGAGTAGCCTGCAGCACAGACAAGTTACATATTGTTTTTTGAAATGCATCCAAACCAAAGCCAAACCCCTGGGACAACACAGAGGATTCTGTCAGGGAGCACGGTAAGTTATAACACACAATTATATTGTAATGTAAATGCTTAGAGATGGCAGAAATACATATTTGCAACATAGCTGTAATGGACTTCTGTAACCTGTCTTTAGCGAAAATGAGGTCCCTGGTGACAGGTGAAATGGCCCCCAGGGAGTCCTGAACTCAGCATAATCAAGTCTGTCTGAGATGTATGATAAAAGAGAGAAAAGTATTTCAGCACATCTACATCCAAAGACATTTATCCCTTTAGTCATTTGCTCTTGTAGATGCCCCAGTTACAGGGGAAAACTTGTAAGAAAAACTAAAAAAAAAAAAAAACTTAAAAAAGGTCCTTAACATTGTTAAATTCTAAACTATCCCTATATGTCACAAAAATACAGTAAAAAAAAATTAAAAGGGTTTTTCCACCAATCAAGGTAGGCCCTATCCGCAGGAACCTGCTCAATAATGAAACCCCCACAGATCACAAGAATGGGGGGGTCAGATGGGGTCCAAGGTACCTCCGTCGGACCCCTCATCACTCCTAGAGATGAATGGAGCAGACGGCCACGCATGTTTGTTCTGCTCTATTCACCTCTATGGAGCTGACAGAGATCATGTGATCATCACTGAGACCCCCACCGATCAGCAAATTAGATCCTATCCTCTGGACAGGGCCTAACCTGATTGATGGGAAAACCGCTTTGAGGTACTGCACAAAATAAAAGAAGCCACTAATAAGTAAACAAATTGGTAAAGATGCACCGGTTATTAAAGCCTTTTAAGGCCTGGTCAGAAAGGGGTTAAAGAAAACCTAAAAAATGCTGATTATGAGATGTTAATATTAGACGGAAACATCAAAATAAAATAATGCCATCTAAAATAAAAATATCTCGGGCAGTAGATCTCATGTGCTCGTTTGACTCAATATGGAGTTGAAATTTAGCAAAAGAAAATACCAAATATTTTTTTAAGAAACTGATGATATTTGGATTTAAATACATAAATAGAGCGTGTTGATCTTTTTGGTAAAGATATGTCTGGTATGCAGCAATCTGCTGGTATGTCTGAGCTCAAATTCAGTGGTAACGTTATCAGATTCTCACAGTTATCTGGACACACGTTATAAAATAGAAACAGGGCTCCTAGGTTTGGAATTAGCCGCTATCCATCACACTTAATAACTTTCCGTCATTTACAAGTGGATGTGACAGGGTCAGTTTATTCAGTGTCTACATCAACTGCTCCGAAAAGAAAATTAATTGCACAAATAATACATCTGCCACTCTCTAGATGTGATAAGACCGATAGTGAGATCATTTTCAGTAAAGTGCTCGCCAGTAGTCAAGTATGTGAAAACCTGTGGTTAGGGAGTCGAAAACCCTAGTTATACCCAAAACCCAACAAAGGAACATCATCCAATCTGTTGTGTTTAAATTTGGGAAGATATTCTTAGTGCACTGGTCTTAATAATGGCCTCCACCAGCGCCTGACGTACCAGAATATTATTCTTGCTTGTCAGGCGCTGGTGGGGGCCATTATTAAGTTTATTACGAGGAAAGAAGAATGTCTCTATTTTAGTCTTTTAAATCTGAAGTTAATTGGAATCCATCACCACAATTTATCTATACTAATTGGCCACACAGTGCTATGCCCACACATGCCACCCACACCTTTGTTTGCTACAGCTTCACAAATATGCAAATTAGGATAAAGTGCTTTGGGGGGAAACACCTCAGCAAAAACAACTACACTGCTACTTTCTGTCATCCTTCCTCTTCGTCTACGACACTCCTGGTCCAGCAAGTGTAGCAAGGGCGTTGTTATTACTATATAGCACTTCAGCCTCATTTCCATATTAGTAAATGTTTTCGACATGGAAGGGGCATCTGAAAAATAAAAAAGGGGTGTGGCTGGTAAGTGTGGGCATAGCCCTATATTTAGTAGATAAATTGTGGTGATGGATTCCCTTGAAGCTACCCATATACTAATAATAGGGGTTGTCTAGATATTTTATCCAACCCTCTAACACAACTGCGGTTAATCCCTATGGCCAGGCCTAAAATGGAGTAAAGGTGGCTGGACAGCATGGGAATTCTTGTCTACCCTCAATATACTTACATGCTAAATTAAATGTGAGTGTATTCTCCTGAGTTGAAGGGGTCAGTAACCTTTGGAGTTACAGTTTATCTCCCCTGATAACTATAGGATGGACATGTTGAGATCCAGCATGCCCAACCATTTTGGACCCTATAATAAAGGGAGATAGATCTGGCACCAATTGAATCAGAAATAAGTGCTTTTTATCTCAAGCTCCCTTCCCTATTATATACAAAACACCAAAGCATGTATAGAACAGGGAGACCAAAATGGGGAAACTAAATTCTATATGTAATCTTTATTTTGAAAAAATGCTAAAATATACATATTAAAAATGGATATACATATATATTCCAAAGAGATGTAAACAAAGTAGCTATGGACACAATTATTGTCCTATATTTGACAGAACCCACCACCATTCACATATACAGGCAGTCCCCGGGTTACATACAAGATAGGGTCCGGAGGTTTGTTCTTAAGTTGAATTTGTATGTAAGTCAAAACTGTATATTTTATAATTGAAGTTCTAGACAATTTTTTTTCTTTTGTCCCAGTGACAATTGGAGTTTCCAAATTTTTGCTGTAATGGAACCAAGGATGATCAAGCTTCATTACAGACACCTTACAGCTGATCATTGCAATCTAGGACTATAGTAAAGCATTCAGAAAGCTTCACCAGAGGTCTGAGGGGTCTGTCTGTAACTATGGGTTGTCTGTAAGTCGGGTGTCCTTAAGTAGGGGACCGCCTGTATATCATAATAAACAAGGTGCAGTAGATAATAGGGATGGGAATGTATAGTTTCCTGATTACCCCCAAAGACATCAGACGAGTGAGTGTTTGTACCCTAACATCCTCTTTCTCCTAAACAACATCTGCTCCTAAACATCAGAGGGTCACCTGTACCTGCTGAAATTGGGGGGCTAAGCTAACTGTCACAGGGGCTCCCGTGATCCATGTCTTGGATCGCGGCGCACTCGTGTCCCTCGGTGTGCCCCCTGCTCCAGCCGCAACCTCGAACTCACCTTTCCTGGCTTCTGCTCTCCAGCAGACTGCCGTGCGCGTGCATCCCCGCCTCCTAGGGCTGTTGAAGATTTAAAGGGCTAGCGCACCGCTGATTGGTGCGCTGGCTGAACACCTTCTCCTGATAATCCGGACCTCCCTTCCTGCCTCAACGGATCTTTGTGCCTCACAGCCTTAGAAAAAGCTCCCCAGCGATATTCCTGTGTTCCTGTGTCTCCTGCGTTCCTGTGTCTCCTGCGTTCCTGTGTCTCCTGCGTTCCCGTGTCTCCTGCTTTCCCGTGTCTCCTGCGTTCCTGTTTCTTCAGTCTTCCTGTGTGTTTCCGTATATACTCTTTTCCTGCTCCTGAGTTCCCGTGTCCTGCGTTCCTGTATGCCTGTGTTCCCATCTGCCTGGAGCTCCCGTTGCTAACCCCGGATTGGACTTGACGTTGCATCTCTTCCGCCTGCCCTGACCCTGTGCCTGGACCTGACCCTGAGACTGTCTCCTGCTAAGGTACCTTGACCTCGGCTGCCACCGCGGGCTACTCGCACCTGTGGAATGACCTGGTGGCACCCTGCCGCAGCAAGTCCATCCCGCTTTGCGGCGGGCTCTGGTGAAGACCAGGTGCCACTTAGACACCGGTCCCAGGTGTCGGCTAGTACCAACTCCCGGGTGGTCCAGTGGATCCACGCATCCCGAATCCTGATACTAACATTCATGTGTACATGGGTAACTTTCAATTTTAAGGCTAAATTTTATTTATGAGAAGTAGAAGAAGTAGTAGAATCATCTTATAGTATCTTATAGATATTATAAAGATTTAATGGCAGAAATTATCCAAAAAAGACAAAGAAATCAAGAGAATAATTTTACAAATAAAATAAATTTGCATTTGTTGAAACATTATTAAAACAAAAAAAATATTATTTTTGAACTGAAAATAGAACATGTAAAATCATACAAATGTCTTAATAATTCTTTCTCAACTTATTATTCTATTTCTGGAATAAAATGAAATTCAGATGTAAGATCTAACCCGAGCTGACATCTTACGTACGGTTGTTTAGATGTGGTCTTGAAGAACGGAGTGGTATGGATCATACAATAAGTTGGACTTTACCAACACATACATTTTATCAAAGCACACCTTCAGAATTACAACACTCGCTATCTTACTGTTACAGCAGATGCAGGGTCTGGGCAGGAAATGAAAGCAATGCACAGGAGTATGATGGACGTTACATTACCTTTTAGGGAACTTACCATGTACATATAAGTAGCTGTGACTTCTTACCTTGACAAACAGAATAACTTTGCTACCTATCAATTTGTGTTGATGCTAGGATTTTCCAGCTGTGCTCCCGATTCTGCAAGACGTTGTGTTCATATCAAGTGTTCTGCATGTGGTTGAGGTCGGCATTGAGTCAGTGCTCAAGACGGGTAACACTAGCACTAAGCAAATGGAACAAATCAGACACACGTAGGCATTTACTGGAGGATAATGCTACAGAGTAAATATAATATTTCTAGAAAAGTCTCTGAGCACTTGCCTTGGGCTATGAAGTAGGGATAGCTTAAAACTTACTAAACAGCATTGACCAGGAAACACTCACTTTTCTTGGCCAGGCTAACATGTCAAGGCACCACCACATTGCATGTTCTGGTTATACCATTAGTAGTCACTGCTCAGTACACTTTGGGTAGAATATACAATACACTACTTTTTAGGCCTTATATGGATGGATGTGGTAATTTAGATAGAGTTGAGTCACCTTGTTTTTTGAAGTATACAAGGGTACAGTGGCCTCTATAACTTCAGAAGAGGGCCAGACATAAGAGCCTCAACCTCCATATTTGTCTGTGATAGGTTGAGGCAAGATGGGGGCTCCCAATTACCTAGCCAACTGTTCATTCAATCCCACAGATTGCTTTTTAACCAATTTGCAATGAAGTCTGGGAACTCTTGGGTGCCTTGAAATTGTGACTACAAAGGGTATTCATAGTAATATTTCTAGGGGGCCACAAGGTATTCTCTCTAACAAGATACTGTCACATGCATAATCAGAGGTGGCAGAAAAACCTCAAAGTGTACATACATTGTTCCAGCTCACGTTTCTGGATTGTGGTACTTCTGTTCTACAGCACCTGTAGTAGAAGTAACAGAGCTTCACAGAACCCTCTTAGCCTAATCTGTGAGCCTAAAGTGATGTCCCATGGTCTGAGGAGGAAACACTTTGGTACAATTGCAGGTGCCAAAGACCAAAAGTACTGATCTGATACAGGTAATGGCGCCAGATCACAGTGTCGGATTGGCCCACCAGAGCATCGGAGAATCCTTCGGTGGGCACCAGGTTCTAACACTTTATAATGGACCCCAAAGATCTTCATTTGGAAATGAGTGGAGTAATAACTTGATATTATTATCTATTTCATATAGGATGATTCCAATATTATACAGTAGATTTTTACATCCTGTTGATGATACATCTTAAATTATATGATTTGTTTAATAGTATTTTATGGTTGAAGGGTGGGCCCTCAAGATCACTGCCTCTGGTAGGCCCAACATATGCCAGTCCGACTCTGCCAAAGCAGGTTAGGCACAATTTGTTTTAGGTCTTGCTTACCTTTGGAAAGCTTTGTAAATTATATGTTTAGTGTGGTTCTTGTAAAGAGAACCTGTCACCAGTGACCCCCCTCACAAACCACACACAGTCTTTATACACATTCCACTGATGACTCTATCCATTGGATTGGAGCCACCATTCTTCTAAAAATAATTTTTTAATGACATCCTTTTCAGTCATGGAGGCGGAGAGCTGAAGTATACAGTGAAGCCTCCCTGCCTCCTCCCTGATGCTGATACTGCTCCTAAGGGAGGGTTGAGTAGTAAGATTCAGCCCCCACCTTCCTGAGGCAATGGGTAATGATGTTGCAGCACTATGTCACACATAACCACTGTCTGTCTTTCTATCAATGCTACAGCAAGGCATTGTGTAGCATTTCCTACCCAAAATAATAAGTAAACAGAGATGTAAATGTCTTTAGTTGAATAGTCGCCCCTAAGTACTAGTTGCAAATGGCTGCATGGTTGTAGCAGTGAGACCTGTCAATCAGGAACAGGGAGGCAGGGCAGTGCAGGGAACTATGAATATGCAGGACTTACTATGATTGGACTCACATCAGGTGAGTTTCATATAAGTTTACAAACTGATATAATTTAACATTGTAGCCATTGAAAGGAACCATTTAGGGGTAAGGGCAATGCTTTTTAATCATAGTTTCTTATGAAGTATTTATATTGAGTGGGTTAATTTGAATGGCAGATTCCCTTATAGTGTCAGCAAGATCATTATATTTATAATAAATCAAATGCCCCTGGTCACATTACTATCAATGTCAATTTCTTCAGAAAATTTTTCCTCAATACATTTGCAACTTGTGATGCAAACCGATCAGAGATGAGATGAGAAGATGTGGGGTGTCTACTAATCTTGTCTTCTTACATCTGCCATCCAGCTTTATATTGTAGGGGATATTTTATACATTCAATGGAAAATCTGTCATAATCCTAACAGATCATCCTAATACAAACAATGTGATAATCATTTAATGAAATAGGTGAAATAAAGTAAACTATCAAATTATCTGAGCAAAGTATAACCTTGGCAGTGTTCAAAGTGAAGGCTGTTGGCAAACGTCCACCTAGCCCTGGCAAAGTGCACTCAGCATGATGAAGTGTAAGACATGGAAAATGTAACTTATGAGGTCTTGTGTTTCATGAAAAAAGAGACTTCTACATCAGATGTAAGAGAAATAAGGGAATATTAATATAAAATCAAAATTATCAATGAGATTATTGTCCATTGTAACTGTCAAGACTGGGAAGAAGTGCTTCCCATAATGCCTGTCCCCCCCTACTTGCCCACATTGCGTTAACCCCCAGGTGACAATTAGACTACAATCCCGACTTTGGGTATGTGCACAGAACAGTTAAACAAACAAATAAAGAGACAGACAGACAAAAGTGAGGTCAGGCTAATAGGGTCAAAACAAAGATAGCAGCAAGGTACAGAATTGTGAGGCAAATAGAATAGTGCAAAACTCCAAGCTAAGTCAGAGCAAGAGCACAATCGTTAATGTAGAACTACAAGGATCAGGAAACAGGTCTATCCAGCAATGAATGGAGTAAGGAGTAGTCTGTGGTTCTGGTCGGCTCAACATTAGTGAGGAGTAAGTATAAATGAAGAGTACCTGAATGCCTCCCCAGCAGCTGATTGTCTCAGCCACCTATCAATCCAACCGCACCTGACACACACCACTGGCTTGGATATGTGGCAAGATGAATACACAGAGCCCTGCAGATCAAAACACCTGGGTGTGGTAGTCGCCATGAGAAATAAAAACTGCTGGAATTCTGATGCTGTTACGTGCCATTTATACTGTGAATATATCCTTCTCCTTTCTCGAGACGGTTCATTTGACTATGAATTTACGGTAGGTTCCTTAATATACCCCATAACGTGTAATATATATGGTGGGCTAATTCATACATGAAAATATTTTTATTGCTATTTTTACTAGTATTACCTATTACTTTATTACTTTTTTACTTATTACTAGTAGTCATTATAAACACCAAAATATAGCATATACTGATTTGTACATACAGGCGGTCCCCGGGTTACGTAGGTTCTGCAGGTTTGTTCTTAAGTTGAATTTTTATGTAAGCCGGAACTGTATACTCTAAAATTGTAGCACCAGGAAACATTTTTTGGGTCTCTATGACTATTGGATTAAAAAAATATTGGATTGTCATAGGAACCAGGATTAACAATAAAGCTAAATCACAGACACATTTGATAACTATTGGAGCTGTAACTAGGGATTGTCTGTAAGTCCGGTGTTCGTATATAGGGGACCACCTGTATTTTATTAAGACTGAATTATATTGAACAATTTATAGAAACACACTACGCGACCTGAGGTAATTCGCTCAATTTTATCTCAAGCGAATAATTGAAAAAATAGACAAAAGGTAAAGCACACAAGAAGTAAAAGATGCATTTTATTAAAGTTCAATGTTCTGTAAGTTCAAAATCTTTACTCGTACAGATCATATGGCAAATTCCTTTTCTCTTATGTTTCATTTCCAAACTTTGTTGCCTTTGCCGTTACCATAGAAACTTGTACGTTTATGAAATATTAGCCATTGTAACATTTATATTATAGTGGCTTAATAGTGTTAATTCTTGTAGGGTTGATTTTCAGCTTAAAGGGAACCTATCACCATATTTTCACAAATACAGGTAGTGACAGGTTCCCATAGAGTCCTTATAACTAAATGCCTTCTTTTAACTAAACATTGTTTCCCTCACATCCCCATAAAATTAACTTTGTTATCTTACCTGGCTTTAGAGGGGCCTTGCCGGCACCTCCTATCTACTCCTCCCCATGCCTTATGCTTCTCAACCATTCATGTCATGTGACCAGAATAGAGTCATTCAAGGCTACATGTATGTATCTGGACACATGAAATCACAGCATGTCCCATGGACTTCTACTCCTCCCCATCCTCCATGGAGACAGGCTGTGATTTTATGTGATCACACACATAAATAGGGTACATTTTTCAAATGTAAAGGGTAAAGGACTTTAGATGACATCACCCTGGTCACATAACATGAATGTAACACAAGGCGCTGTGTAAAAAAATTGACACAATGGGGCAAATTTACTTACTTGGTCCAGTCGCGATCCCCGATTCGGACAGTTCGACGAGGATGAAGTCCAGCACGATTCATGAAGATTCCTGCATCCGTCACTTCCCCGCCGAGGACCGGCGGCGTTCACCTTCTTCTTCCCTGTGCATGTAATTGCGTGTCTTGCGACACAGTTCTAAATGTTAAATCTTTCGCGTTGTCCGAATCCGTTGGGTTGTCTGATGGCACGCCCCCAGATTTCTGTCGCGTGCAATCCGGCGCCAATGAGCCAAAATGCGAATATGTGCGACACAATCCCCGGCGCGATGCGGCGCAAAACGGAAATCATCGGGAAACCAGATGAAAATGGGCTCCGAAGGGCCCTTAGTAAATGAGCCCCAATATTTCCTATAAGTAAACAGAGCAGCAAGGAGGCAGGGTAGGGTTTGAGATTTGAAGAGACACAGGGCTGTCAATAACATATGGGGGCATGGTTCACTTGCAACCAGGAAGAAAACCAGAGTCATATCTTGAATAAAAGAGTCAAGTATGCTAATTTGGATATCAGAAAAATGGCTGTAATTAAGGTACAGTGTCTCACTAACAGATAATTTAGATGATATGGGGAGTATGTGTAACCTTTTAAAATTCTGGTGACACGTCTTCTTTAAAGTTCTTAGATTGCATTACTTTTCACGGATTGGCTGATCCCTGATCAACTGCAATATACAGAAGCAGTACTACCAGAACATGACTTTCCATCGTAACATGCTTGAGAAGATTTCCTGCCTTTACTCATGCAACACCCTTTGACTGATAGATCTCCTACTTGAAGGATGGAGGATGGCAGTGGGGTGCTGCCTATTGAACACATCATCCCAGCTCACTACCTTGTTTCACTGAATGAACTGCAGAGGCAGAATATATAGAATGCAGACAATATTGTCCCACATAATACTAGTGTAACTCAGGGTTCTGGAACAGACTAAGGCACAGACAGATTCAGTGGGTGCTGAGACTAATCCCCTTTCCCAGCTGTCTCTACCTGCTTGCCTTACCTTACTCTAAATGATAAGGGACAACTAGAAGATGTTCCCTCCCTACACCAAAGTGCAAAACACTGAAACAAAGACAAGACAAAGCAAACCTAGGAGAATAGTCACTAGGAAGTGCTTGTTTCACAAGTGCTGATGAAGCAGGGGGAACAGTATAACAGCCTGTGAAGCCAGATCACAGATGTGCTATGAGATCTATAAGCTCATTAGCCTCATTTTATTTTTAGAATGAAGGAGTCCATAGATAACAAATATTAGAATATTACCAAAGTCATAGTGCCTGGATCTATGAGTAAGTGTCCCTGGTTTATCAGGTTTGGACAGGCCCACTAGATTACTAGAGCATCCTCCGGTGGGCCCAGGCTTCAACCCAATATGGAAGCCCAGAGCTACTGCAGTAAACAACCCAATTTGAATGCTTCTAGAATCTACTTAAGTGATGATAAAGGTTGAGTCACAGAATAATTTCACTTGGTGGTTCCAGGAAACCCAGTCTGACACCAACTTTCATACTCATAATATAAACAGCAAGCAGAGGTCATACAGTAAAGTTATATTCAAATAAAACAAAGAATTGCAAATGATTGCTATGTAGACTCCACATTTGAAGTTAGTGGGGCACATTTACTTACTCAGTCCTGCATGATCCCTGTTCCGGAATGTCCGCCGGAACGCAAATCTGCCGTGATTCAAGAACATTGTGCGCCCGTGTGGCTTCCTGCATGTGTGGCTTCCCTGCTCAGGTCCGCCGAAGTTCACCTTCTTCTTCCTGGTGCATGTAAGTGCATTGGATGCGACACAAATTTAAATGTTAAATCCCGCGCTTAGTCCGAATCCGTCGGATCATCCGACGGCCCCCCCTTGATTTCTGTCACATGAAAGCCATCGCCAATGCGCGATCCCTGAAAAGTCAGAAAAACACGACAAAAGTGCGGCCGCCGGATCCTTAGTAAATAAGCCCCATTGTCCACAGAGGTAACATTATAGCATCGTACTTCCGCACAGATTGGTAAAGCAGCTTCAAGTCCTTATCTCCCTTACTTTGCATTCTAAATATATTCAGAAGACATTTAGGTAAATTTGACTCCCTTTATAAATACTATACTAGCTAGAAATACGGCAAACTGGGTGACACAGCACGTCAGCATTACCTAGGCTGAGGAAGCTACCCATGCGTCTTGTAATAGAGCGAGCTTGTTTTTCTGTCTGAGTTATTCTGTTTTTCTTCCTTTCAAAGCCACATAATATTACATAAGACTCCTGCAGAGGTGCAGATCACCCACTCATTGACTGAGCAAAAATATTTAGATTAACATTCAGACGCAGCGTGCCAACTACCCACAATTCTTTGGGAAGACAAGACAATTGTAGGATTACATAGTAACTAATCTGCTGAAAAAAATATTGTGAGCTGCTTGACTCGTAGAGGAAATTCCCTGTCAAGAGAACTTTCATCTTTATAACAGTATTAAATTGTGTCCAGTCTTTCCCTAGAATCCGGTAAGAATCTTTATTATTTTATTCCATTAAAAGTCCTTACAGCAAACACCTATATAGATTGCTTTGGGCGTTTTGACCATACTTATCATATTCCTATTGATATGGTTCGTATAAGTATTATTTTGTTAAAGCGATTCCTAGGGGGCCAGGGCAAGAATTGGAAAAAGAAAAAAAGTTTACTTACCCTTCTCAGGCTCCCTGTTCCCCCATTGCTCCGGTTTTAAGCAAAGGAACCTCTTTGGCCAATGAGTTGCCTCCTCCTACCATGAGAGAGTTAAGGAAGTGAGGTTCGGTGGTCAGAGGAAGGAAACCCCATAATCCGAGGAGACCACTCTTTGGCTGAGGTGGATCCTGTAACCCCCTGGAACTACCAGATGAGGCCACAAGTAGCAGAGAGATGCAGGGACTAGGCCGGAGTAACTATGGAATAATTATGCCTTTTTCTTTCTCTTCTCACCCCGGCCTCGCCCTAAGGGCTTTTTTTTTTAGGTCAGTACAATCTTGAAGATATTTAGTCTTGTTATGGAAGTAAAAGAAGTGATGCTGGTGGCAGAGAAAGGAAACCCCATGATCGAGGATACCATTCTTTGGCTGAGTGGATCCTGTAACCCCCTGGAACTCCCAGATAAAGACCACAAGTAGCAGAAGGATGCAGGGACTAGAGGCAGGAGTAATTATGCCTTTTTCTGTTTCTCACACCTGCCTTGCGTCCTAGGGCCTTTTTATTTTAGGTCCGTACAATCTTAGATATTTAGTCTTTGTATGAAGTAAAAGAAGTGATGTCCGTGGTCAGAGGAAGGAACCATGATCAGAGGAGCCCACTCTTTGGCTGAAGGTGGTCCTGTAACCCCCTGGAACTCCATGAAGACCACAAATCCAGATGCGGGACTGAGAGGGAGTAATTATGGAGTAATTATGCTTTGTCTCTTTCTCACCCCTGCCTGCCCAAGGGGCTTTTATTTTTAGTCAGTACATTTTTGAAGATATTATCATTTATGTCTTAATACCTTCAAAATGTTTAAAAAAATATGAGAAAAAAAGTTTTGCATTGTCATGTTCGAACACCTAAACTCTTTCATACTTGGGTATACAGTGTATTATGTATTTTTTGGGTGGACAAGCTAAGTTTTCATCATAAAATCCGCGCTCTGTCCAAATCAGTTGGATTGTCCGACGGCACATCGCATTCCAAACGATGGAGAGCCAGCGCAGCTAGCGCAAACACCGATCACCTGCAACACAACCCCAGGACAACACCTGTTAATACCTGTCACATAAGTCACATTGAACTGAAATTACAAATCTAAAAACAAATTTAGTTACTCTAGTATCCTTGTTTATCAGAATTTCTCTTATAAGGTAATTTTGTTTAGTGTCATATTTCCCCCACCAGATGGGAATATCTGTATAGCACATATTATTTTATATATTACCTTTATGCCCATAATATGCTCCACTTTCAGTCTGTAAATATCCTGACCATGTGATATTACTATAGAATGGTCGACATGAGGCAAAGTACTAAATTTAGACAAAACTAAAATCAGCCAGATAAAATATGTAACGCCTTGAGGAAGTCTTATTTTCCACGTGTCCAGCCAAGTTGGTTCTTCCGTAACCTCTAGCTTTTCAGATTTGGTTTACACCACACGTAATGTTTTTCTTCTTTTCTTTTTTTTCGGGTCTGTTTGTAAATGAAGCATTTAGCAGTCTGTTCTTCGCTTAGAACATATCCAAGACTTTAACACTGGCGCTTCTATCTGATTAAGTTCAGATTGTCAGAAGATGAACTCCATAGTAGACAGGATCTCAATATTAACGCCGTGTCAGCATTGGACAAAAAACCCTGTCTTGTTCACACACCTTACAAAACTGTTATTGCAATGGTCATTGCGCATTAGGCAACCTGATGAAATAGCAAGATTTCACGACTACAGATGCAAATGTGGGCAAACTGCCCAAATGCGGAAGACCCAGAGATGTTCTGTCCAAATCCACCATATGAGAGTACAATATTACAGAATAACACTCAAGGGGGTCATTTATCTTATCAGGAGACATTTGTATGGATCTTTTTTTGCTTTTGGACTTTTTTCTTAGAGGGTGTTATATCAGGTATGTTTGTTGTTTTGTGCTTTCTTTGACCCGCAAAAAATCGGAATATAAAAGAAAAAAAAGCCTTTTGATAAATACCCCCCCCCCCAATAATTTAAAGGATCCTGTCACCAGGAGACCCATTTTAGCACCCCCCTCGACACAGAGCATAGGAATACAACACTCACCAGCCACTTTACTAGGTACATCCATGCTAGTAACGTTGGACCCCCTTTTGCCTTCAAATCTGCCTCAATTCTTCTGTGGCATAGATTCTACAAGGTGCTGGAGCATTCCTCAGAGATTTTGGTCCATAATTGACATGATGGCACATCACACATTTCCGCAGATTTGTCGGCTGCACTCCATATGCGAATCTCCCTTCCACCACATCCCAAGAATGCTCTATTGGATTGAATCTGGTGACTGTGAGGCCATTTGAGTACAGTGCCTCTGTCATGTTCAAGAACCAGTCTGAGGAATGAATTCCACTTATGACATTGCGCATTATCCTGCTCAAGTATCCACAGATGTTGGGTACATTGTGGTCATAAAGGGATGGACATGGTCAGCAACAATACTCAGTAGCTGTGGAGTTGTGCAACAATGCTCAATTGGTACCAAGGGGCCCAAAAGAGTGCCAAGACATATTCCCCACACCATGACACCACCACCACAGCCTGAACCTTTATATAAGCAGATGGATCCATGCTGTCAATGTGTTTACAGCCAAATCTTACCCTACCATCCGAATGTCGGCAGCAGAAATCGAGCCTCAGCCAGGCACATTTTTCCAATCTGCTACTGTACAATTTTTCGTGAGCTTGTGCAATTGTAGCCTCAGTTTCCTTGTTCGTAGCTGAAGGATGGGCATCCCGGTGGGTCTTCTGCTGCTGTAGCCCATCTGCCTCAAGTTCGACGTATTGTGCCTCATAGATCTTCTGCCTGCTTGGTTGTACCGTGGCGATTTGAGTCACTGTTCCTTTCTACTCAGCGCGAACCATTCTGCCCATTTCTCCTCTGACCTCTGGCATCAACAGGCATTTTCCGCGCACGAGAATGCCGCTCACTGGATGTTTTTTTTCGTTTTCGACCTTCTCTGTAAACCCTAAGATGGTTGTGCGTGAAAATCCCAGTAGATCATCAGTTCTTAAATACGCAACCAGCCCTTCTGCACCAACACCATGCACTTCAAAGCACTCAAATCACCTTTCTTTTTCTGTTCCCCATACATGCTCGGTTTAACGCAGGAGATTGTCTTGACCATGTCTACATGCCTAAATGCAATGTAGTTCCGCCATTGATGTGCCGGATTGAGGGAAAAGAATCCTACTTCTTATGGCCATGACAGACACAAGAAATAGGTTACTCAGTGTCTTCACCAACATAACTGTTGGGGACTGACAGAAGAAAGATGTTTCTCCTTCATCTACTGGTCTGGAACCAACAGAAGGAAGATCATCCAGGAACTGGCCATGACAGACAAGGGAGAGGTTACTCCATTTCTTCACCTACTGGCCATGAAATGATTGAGGGAAAAGAATCCTAAATCTTTATTATTTTATTCCATTAAAAGTCCTTACAGCAAACACCTACATAGATTGGTTTGGGCGTTTTGACCATACTTATCATACTCCTATTGATATAGTTTGTATAAGTATTATTTTGTTAAAGCGATTCCTAGGGGGCCAAAAAAGTTTACTTACCCTTCTCAGGCCCCCTGTTCCCCCATTGCTCCGGTTTTCAGCAAAGGAACCTCTTTGGCCAATGAGTTGCCTTCTCCTACCTTGAGAGAGTTAAGGAAGTGAGGTTCGGTGGTCAGTGGAAGAAAATCCCATGAGCCGAGGAGAACACTCTTTGGCTGAGGTGGATCCTATAACCCCCTGGAACTACCAGATGAAGGCCACAAGTAGCAGAGAGATGCAGGGACTACAGGCCGGAGTAACTATGGAATAATTATGCCTTTTTCTCTTTCTCACCCCGGCCTCGGCGCCTAAGGGGCTTTTTATTTTTAGGTCAGTACAATCTTGAAGATATTTAGTCTTTGTATAGAAGTAAAAGAAGTGATGTCCGGTGGTCAGAGGAAGGAAACCCCATGATCAGAGGAGACCACTCTTTGGCTGAGGTGGATCCTGTAACCCCCTGGAACTCCCAGATGAAGACCACAAATACCAGATGCCGGGACTAGAGGCAGGAGTAATTATGGAGTAATTATGCTTTGTCTCTTTCTCACCCCTGCCTTGGCCCCTAAGGGGCTTTTTATTTTTAGGTCAGTACAATTTTGAAGATATTTAGTCTATTTATGTCTTAATACCTTCAAAATGTTTAAAAAAAATATGAGAAAAAAAAGTTTTTGCATTGTCATGTTCGAACACCTAAACTCTTTCATACTTGGGTATACATGTGTATTATGTAATTTTTTTGTGGGACAAGCTAAAGTTTTCATTCATAAATCCTGCGCTCTGTCCAAATCAGTTGGATTGTCCGACGGCACGCATTCCAAACGATGGAAGCCAGCGCAGCTACGCCAAACACCGATCACCTGCAACACAACCCCAGAGCAGACACCTGTTAAATACCTGTCACATAAGTCACATTGACTGAAATTACAAATCTAAAACAAAATTTAGTTATCTATGTATCCTTGTTTATCAGGATTTCTCTTATAAGGTAATTTTGTTTTTAGATGTTTTATTATGTTCCCCCACAGATGGGGAATATCTGTATAGCACATCATTTTGTGTATATATTACCTTTATGCCCATAATATGCTCCACTTTCAGTCTGTAGAATATCCTGACCATGTGATATTACATATAGAATGGTCGACATGAGGCAAATACTAAATTTAGACAAAACTTGAAAATCAGCCAGATAAAATATGTAACGCCTTGAAGGAAGTCTTAATTTTCCACGTGTCCAGGCCAAGTTGGCTTCTCCGTAACCTCTAGCCTTTTACAGATTTGGTTTACACCACACGTAATGGTTTTTCTTCTTTTCTTTTTTTCGGGTCTGTTTGTAATGAAAGCATTTAGCAGTCTGTTCTTCTCTTAGAACATATCCAAGAAGCTTTTAACACTGCGCTTCTATCTGATTAAGTTCAGATTGTCAGAAGATGAACTCCATATGTAGACAGGATCTCAATAATTAAGCCGCGTGTCGGCATTGGACACGAAACCCTGTCTTCGTTGCACAGCCTTACAAAACTGTTATTGCAATGGGGTCATTGCTCATTAGGCATACCTGATGAAATATCAAGATTTCACGACTACAGATGCAAATGTGGGCAAACTGCCCAAATGCTGAAGACCAGAGATGTTCTGTCTCAAATCCACCATATGAGAGTACAATATTTACAGTATACACACTCAAGGGGGTCATTTATCTTTAGTCAGGACATTTGTATGGATCTTTTTTTGCTTTTGGACTTTTTTCTTAGAGGGTGTTATATCAGGTATGTTTGTTGTTTTTTGTGCTTTTCTTATGCCCGCAAAAAAATCAGGAATATAAAAGAAAAAAAAGCCTTTGATAAATGACCCCCCCCCCAATAATTTAAAGGGATCCTGTCACCAGGAGACCCATTTTTAGCACCCCCAGTCTACACAGAGCATAGTACATACACTACCAAAGTGTTTTTGTATAAAAAATAGGTATAACAGAAAAAAAGATATGTTATATTGTACCTTTCAATGTCATGTGCTCTGTGACTAGGCACTCTTCACCTGGGAGTGGCTATAGAGGAGCAGTGGGTGTCGCTAAGCCGGGTAATGGGCGTTTTCATACATGCCAAGGGTGGGGGAAAACTGCTCCTCTGTAGCCACTCCCAGGGGACAAGTGCCTAGTCACAGAGCACATGGCATTGAAAAATGCTATATTACATGCCTTTTTTTCTGTAAATCCTTTTTTTTATACAAAAACTCTTATACAAAAACTCTGGCGGTGTATTTTGGGTATATCAAACGTCTCATTCACTCCGGCCACCGTCCTTCTCTTGATAGACCTTAAAGAGGCTCTGCCAAAATACCGGTACATGGTATCTCATATCTTCATGGCCTCTAAGATGGCTACTACAAGAAGGATGGAAAAAAAGTCTTGCGTCTTTTTTGGTGTCTAAGAAAGTCTCCCGTCGAAGTTTGCCATTGTCTAATTTTCTGCCATATTTTCTGAGTCCAGATGTGAAACTTGCAACGTTTTTTTAAAAGTTGCAAATTTTGGCACAAATTTGCGGCTGCCCCTGACGAGGCATATAAATTAACTGATTGAGAACTGATTGTGATTTTTTTTACCAAATTCACAAAAGACGACATGCCACATGTATAAAAAAGAAAAAACTGCAAAGATACATCTTACCAGCAGAAAAGCCAAGAAAAGTCACCCAAAACAGACGTGATACATGTGCCCCTTTGTGTCCCTATGGGAAGAGGGTCCCCATTGTTTTTTAGTTGGGTTTTCTGATTCAAGGCAGAGGGTTGCTGGTTTTATTCCCATTGTATCACCTTTCTACAAGTTTCTTAGTGACTATCCAGCTTCCTTGGAATATGTGGTCCTACAAAAGTTCAGGTTTTTGATCTGCCTCTATAAAATGTATGCTTTTTCTAATGGATGCATATTTTAGACCTAGAGTAACTTCACATACAACTTATGGTGCCTTTATGAGTCAATAACGTTTCCCAGGCAGCAATATTTCAGCAGGTGTATATGTCTGTAATATTGCATGTCATTTAAAAAACACTTTGCTTAATTCCATGTACTGTAGCTCATACTAATTTTCAGTTTAAGACTTGGCTATGGCTATCATACTTTTTATCCTTAGACTATAAACTTTTAATACAACCATTTAATGTGTAAATATAAGCCTTAAAGGGGTATTCTCGTAAGGGCACTCACATTCAGTTTCCTTAATCTACCATATATAAACATTTCTTCAATTAGATGTTATTTTTAAAAAATGTACCTGTGTGAAGATAACTTCATATAAATGTAGCTATATGGTCCATTAGAAAGAAGACGTTGTTCTTGGATACGGCCACCTCTGCTGGAGTGATTGCCCAAAGACACAAAAGGTTTTTGTATATGAAATGTCTGGGAGTTACTGCATGTACCACAGCCATCCTGTGGTAATGATTGCTGAAGCCAGGTGGTCAGGCAAATTAAATGTGAATGCCCAGATGGGAATACCCCTTTAACCTTTTTTTTTATAAATTGTTGTGGAAGAGAATAAAAAATAAAAGTTAAAAAATATCTTCAAAGCGAAAATAGTTAAAAACATTTCTAGACTCTACTTATTGATGTCAGTGAATTATACAGACAGAAAAAAAAATAATCAAACATATACAAATACGACTCATAGATCTACGAACACAGAGGTGAATGTTAATATCTAACGCGTTTGATGCCCAAACATGTCACGGGGAAGAAAATTTCCGGAATGACTTAAAGTTCTTTGTTTTCAATTCTTTTACGAGTCTGGAAATTAAGCGTGATTCATGAATAAATCATCACACGTTAGAAGAAAAGATTTACAAAAGTATGATAGAGGGAAGTGTGAAGTATATTACTACTGTATACACAGATCAAGGACCTGACCAAAATAACTGGAAAACAATAAAAAATTATTTGGATAACCTATTTTATCATCAAATATGTACATTAAATTTTTTTTCATTAAAATTTTATTCAGTACTTTCTTATCTAGAGAGGTTTCTGACAACCAATCGCAGTACAGCTTTAATTTCAAATACTCTATATACTCGAGTCTAAGCCCACCCGAGTATTAGCCGAGACCCCTAATTTTACCACCAAAAACTGGGAAAACCTATTGACTCGAGAATAAGCCGAGGATGGGAAATGGATTAGTCACAGACCCCCCCCCCCCCCCCATAATAAGGACAGCCAGCCCCCTATAGTAAACAGCCTCGCCCAGTAGATACAGCCACCCAGCTGCCCCAGTAGTATACAGTCTGCCCCCACTAGTAAGCCTGCCCCAGTGAGTAGTACAGCTGCCCCCACAGTATAGCCTGCCCCCAGTAGTGTACAGCAGGCCCAGCCTGCCCCCAGTAGTATACAGCTGCCCAGCCTGCCCCCAGTAGTATACAGCACTGCCCAGCTTGCCCCCAGTAGTATACAGAACAGCCCAGCCTGCCCCCAGTAGTATACAGCACAGCCCAGCCTGCCCCCAGTAGTATGCAGCACTGCCCAGCCTGCCCCCAGTAGTATACAGCACTGCCCAGCCTGCACCCAGTAGTAAACAGCCAGCCCAGGCTGCCCCCAGTAGTATACAGTACTGCCCAGCCTGCCCCCAGTAGTATACAGCACTGGCCAACCTGCCCCCAGTAGTATACAACAACCCTCCGGTGGCCCCGATGTGCAGCGCTGCTCCCCTGATGTCCAAGTGGCTCGTCTTCCGGCTTCCGCCCATCCTCTGTACATCTCACTGGGAGCCACCTGGGAGAGAGCAATGGCGGTGCCCAGCGCGATGTACAGAAGGCAGGAGAGGAGCCGCGTGGACATTGGAGGAGCAGGGCTGCCCCTCGGGGTCACCGGAGAGTGAGTATATAAGTTTATTATTTATTAAGTATTTTTTAGTGACTATTGTTACTTGTGACTCGTGTATAAGCCGAGGGGAAGTTTTTCAGCACATTTTTTGCTTATACACGAATATATACGGTAGATGTCTTGAAAAAGGAAATTTGTTCTGTGATTGCCTGCACTGGGCATAAAAAGAGTTTCCTAAGATTTTTTTTTAATCAATGTTATTGTTTATTTGAAATCGATAATAATAAAAAAAAAGTTTTCTGACACACTGTTTAGATGACTTAAATCTTCCCCACTACTGAGATTAAAATGTTTTTTTTTTTTTTGTTAATTAAATGTCTGCAGCAGCTTACCCCCCCCCAAAAAAGCGAAGTATTTACCCTCCGGCGTCCTCTTCTCCCCATATCTCCTCTTCTAGTCTTCAGGTACCCAGCATCGCCGGCAGCTGTACATCTATCCTGTCACCATCCCCGAGGTGCATTGTCTGACGAGGATGAAGTCTGCCACGATTCACTAAGATCGTGCACCTGATATCCTGCATGTGTCACTTCCCCGCAAAGTTCCGCGGGAGTTCACCTTCTTCTTCCCGGTGTATGTGAGTGCATGTCTTGCGACACCATTTGAATTTTAAATCCCGCGCATTGTCCGAATCAGACGAGTTGTCCGACTGCCCGCCCCCTGATTTGTGTCGCATGAAAGTCAGTGCAATTCCACCAAAATCCGATCACGTGCGCCAAAAACCCCTGTTAAATGCGGCACAAGATGGAAATAGTCAGGAAACCCGATGGAAATGCTGTCCGCGGACCCTTAGTTAATGTGCCCCATTGAGATCCAGGTCTCATGATTTATATGCCTAATATTCAGATTATTATGTCCTAAAGGATAAAGGATAACAATCAAAATGAGTACAACCCCTTTAAATAAAATCGATAAAATATCTTCACACCCTAGCAAAATGCTTCATAAGCTGTAACTTAAAATCCAACCACAGGTTAGTTGCAGATAGATATGTAGCAGTAGTGGATTCTAATGTAAGCGTTTTGGGTGGTAGAGCAGGACCCAAGCTTCCTAGGAGATTAATGGCCACCTAAACCACCTACAAAATTTTATTTTAAGAATGACCTTCACCCATGCATTCCTCATACATCCAATCCTGTTATTAATTGCCATGTACACAAGAGCCATTTCAGGACCTTTGAAGGTCCTCCAAAGGTCCTGAAAAAGCTGATTGAAAGCTGCAGAAGGGACTCCAGCCTAGGAGAGGTTAAGGAAGGACATATCTGAAGGGTGATATTAAGGATGATTCTTCAGCCTGTAGTGAAGTTTAGATTACTAGTAAGATCCAGCCGTACTAAATGTAACAGCTTTGAAGTATTCTTTCATGTTTGGGAGGGAGCCTAGGTTACATGGTTTACCACTGTGTTGACTGTGATTGTATCAAATAAGAATAAATCTTTATCATGTTCTATCGAGACACTTGAAAATGTTTATAGTCCGTTTTACAATATCTTTCTATGTCAAAATAATATTGCAACCTCTATTATTTCTGTGAACTTTCAACAGGATCAAAGCAGGATCGGTTCTTTGATTCCAATTAGGAGAAGTTTTTGGCTAATAGTCCAATTTAATTCTTGTGTATTTTGGCAAGTATCTAGAATTATATAGCGACTGTCTGGACTATTTCTTGTTAAAGAAGACCTGGCACTTTATCTTACAGAGAGAGGTAGAGGATCATGAAACACTGAGCATCGAACAAGTGTTCTCTATCATGTTCCAAAATACATCATAAATAACGAGACTGGGAAGACTTGGAAGACTTAACCCAGTATCCAACATAAAAGAGCTAAACAATTCTTATGAGAAAGCCAACGATCTGGGTGTTGGAAAGAATATTAATGTTTCTAAATACCAAATGTCTGTGAAATGTAAAACTATTTATAACTGCGTTATAGCCACTAAAATTAATTGCAAAATGACATAATTTGTTTTCATTCATTGTGAAACAAACATACCTTGAGAATGATGTAGCTACACTGATGCAGAAACATATCTTGTTTAAAAAACTATTATAAAATTCAGGACCTTGGGAAAGTTGGGTTGCATGCTAGCTGCCATTCATAAACACATTATACAGAGCTTCCTGAACTATTCAGACAGGAATAATCAACCTGATCTGGTTGAATAATACATAGCAGCTGGGGATTGATGCAGCAATTGATTACTTCTGCCTTTCCTGGACAACACAGAGATTACAGCGTTCTTACAGCACTGGGCAAGTACAGAAACAACATAGCCTCATTATCATGATTTTATAATAGTTTTTTCAGCAAAACCACTCAAATAAATGGTTTGTCCTGTTAGCAATTTTTTGGGGCAAAACGTTTCAGATAAAATAAGCGATAAGCAATGCATTGTTCCCATACTACTCCGCTTCTGATGCTACTCTGATTCTAGACCAGATACTACTTCCTTGTTTCTTTTGACACACAGGAAGTGTTTCTCAGCCAATCACTAGCTACAACCCCTTCAATGGAGTTTTCTATGAAGCAGATGGGGCAAAAAAAGTGTTAAGCAAAAAAAGTGTTCTCACTAGAGATGAGCGAACATGCTCGTCCGAGCTTGATGCTCGTTCGAGCATTAGCGTACTCGAAACTGCTGGTCTGAAAATTGTAAGCTTAAGACGGGGGCATTCCTAGGTATGTCCTTTTTTAAAGGTTTCTCCTTTCTTGTAAGCATGTACTCCCGTTCCTTATTATCAACTATAGCCCCTGCTCTTCTCATCATCCACTGTGGGTATTTTCTATCAGTCAATCTGCGTTGTATTTGGGAGGTTTCATGGTTGTAGTTTTCTTGCTCTGTATAATTTCTTTTGGCCCTAGTCATCTCTCCAACTGGGATAGCCCTAATCGTGTGTCTGGGATGTGAGCTATTCGCGTGCAGGATAGTATTTCCCGCTGTCTCCTTCCGATGGGTAGAGGAAATAATTTTGTTCTCACTAGAAATATTCAGGGACAAATCCAGAAAAAGTCCCATATAATCAAGAGATCGTCGATGTATCTGCCGTACCAGCGCAAGGAAGAGAGAAAAGGATTAGCAGGGGCATAGATAAACTGTTCCTCCCAAAATGCCATGACCAAGTTGGCCACAGCAGCCTCTAGTGTGAATACTGATCGAACAGCAAAAGCTGCTCAGGTGTTTAATGAGGAAACCATACAGGATCCATGCACCATTGATGTCAAACAAAAAATCAAGAATTTGGAGGATTTATTAACCCAAGAGTGCATCATTTGGTGGGATCGTACCACATTAGAAAATTATGCTACTAAAAAAATTATACCCCGGGGTCTAAGAATAAAGAAAATTCCATCTTTTATATATTCAGAAGAATTTGTCCACAAGTGGAATGACATTTTATCTAATTGTTCACAAGAACTGATGAAACTAATTATGTCACAAGAAGATATTAAATTGCACGAGTTACAAAACAATATTGAGTCTACCAAGAAGGAAATTATGTCAGACCTGGATGCCATCAAGTTTCAAGAACTGGAAAATAAATTGGAGACATCGATTAACACCCTTGAAAAAACCATAATGGAAACTAAAAAGAATAAATTTAAAAGGGATTCTTTCTCGAATAACGAGTACCCGAGCATTTTAGTGTTCGCTCATCTCTAGTTCTCACCCTGCTCCAATTTCTTTATCTAATAGTGTGATGGTCATTATGATGCTGGACCTGAAGTGTTTAGATTCATGGGACACTCTTCAGCCAATCAGAAGCCTCACCTGACCCAGTAGATCTCCCTTGTTCTATGTTACCATGGCCTACAGAGTCCACTGATTGACCAAGGTTTAACCTATGATGCCTGAAACTCTAGTCACAGTGGTAGCTCTTGAAATCCAAACACCACCCCAACATCAGAACCAGGAGCCGGAGCAGGCTAAGTAGACTATTTTTTGCTTAGTCCTGATTTTTACTAGTTGTTCTATGTTACATATGGAAAAATGTAAATAATGGCTTAGATAAATCTTCTAATTAGTGATTAGGTATGCATTCACATTGAGAAGCTTACCCAACTGCTGAAGCCAATGTTAGGGAGGTAAAAGACGTAGCATACTGTACTCAAAAACCACAACCTTTATTATAACTAATCTCTATAAATATTCTATTATATTCTCTAAAAGAGCTTGCTTAGGGATAATGATACAGATATATCCAGGATTAACCTGACATTAACATATTCTTAATGGGGCACATTTATCTTTACTCAGAGGCTGTGGTTTTTTTGGAGCTTTCCTGCTCCTGTGTTTTATTAATGGTCTCTTTTCATTTAGATAATTCTGCATGCAATTTTTGTAACTTTTTGGTCTCAATTTTTTTGCTCCACCTATTGCTATCTGTTGTCTTTATTTTTACTAATTATTTGCTAATTCTACATGGAAAAAGCAGATACAGTGCCAACATCTGGAGGGAGGCAAAAAACTAACCAAAAAAAGCTTTTAAAAAGCAATTAAAATACATCCCCCCTAATGTTTTCAAACTAGACTTTTTCCGATCAATTAATTTGCCCTTTTGGGTTGACTTTACAGTGTGGCAGTAAGGCCCTATCAAGGCTACAAAGGGCCCTTGGCTGTATGAAGATTGTGGACCTCCCTCAAGTCCACTTTTTAAAATTTACTTATCGTACTAAAACCAAGCTTCATTGGGGGACATCTTTATTTCGGATAGTTTAATTGTCTCTTTTGTCATTTTTTCAACTTTTCCCTGCGACTTTTGCTGTCGTTTTACATGTGCACCTTGGTCTGCACCTTGTGCAGTGCGCCTTATGTATCTTTATTTTCCAGATGTTCTGTGCAACTTTTCACATATGTATCTTTTTTTTTTTTTGCTTATTCTCCCGACGTTTTAGGCACAAATCACATGCTTTAAATTCTTTCAATTTTGCACATAAACGCGTTGGGCTTTGAAAGTTTGGACTGTTTTTATTTTAATTCATAAAGTTTTAATGTTTGGTGCCGTAATACAGGGAAAGATAGGACATGTCCTATGTTTTTCCCGGGTATGGAGCGGTACGGTGCCGCACGTGTGCCTATGGGAGACGTATATACAGCCGCTGTATATACGTCCTTCAGCGGTCGTACAACGGTTTTGTGAATGTAGCCTAAGATAAATGACCCCCATTGTATGAACAGGCCGTTGATATCATCTCCTTTAACTCAGGCTAAACAAAAAGTAGATTCCATAGAACAAATGCTACCAATTTTTGCCTCTGCTGGAGACTGGTGTATATTCTGCAAGTCACGTGCGTGTTATAAATCATGAAAAAAATAACATGTAATAAATCACAGCAAACCAGAACAAAGCAACTTAACATAGAAAATATATTTTTCCTACTTTAATAAATTTACTGAACTTTAATTGCAGTCAGTAATTTACTAGTAATTTTTACTTCTTAAAAGTCTTTAGTTCTGGTGAAATATTAACTTAAGAATTCATGGAAATTGTCTGCTCTCCCGAGTAAATAAAAAATAAACTGGGCTAAATCAGTCGATAAATCTTTACTGCTACTTAACACACAAAACATTGGGAGTCGGAATAGTTGTAGGATGACATAAATTAGCAGCAAAGAGGTAAAATGTCTGTTCCCATGGGAAGGCTTTGTAGACTTTCTAATAAATCATGTGTTGGTATTGATGACACCTGTTTCTCTGGTAAAATAGCAACTAATATTTTTTGATTCCTTTGCCAGAGCAGGAAATATGGCAGTAAGGGTCAGTAACTACAGCAAATCGTCATGTTAATTACATGGTCAGTAAACACTGAGGCTCTGGAGAATACAAGGCTGGAACACCTGCTGACTCCGGCGAGGAACAGAAGAGGGTAACATAGACGTTACATGTGTGTATATAACATATTCACAAATGGCAATCTTATTGTGATGTGTTGTGATGTGGATAAATGAATAGACAGACAGACAGACAGACAGGTAGATAGATAGATAGATAGATAGATAGATAGATAATAGATAGATAGATAGATAGATAGATAGATAGATAGATAGATAGACAGACAGACAGACAAACAGACAAACAGATAGATAGATAGATAGATAGATAGATAGATAGATAGATAGATAGATAGATAGATAGATTAGAT
The DNA here is from genome assembly GCA_019512145.1 of Engystomops pustulosus. NCBI lineage: Eukaryota > Metazoa > Chordata > Amphibia > Anura > Leptodactylidae > Engystomops > Engystomops pustulosus. Next base: position 197,588,876 of record CM033643.1, on the reverse strand, counting down.
AGATAGATGATAAATAGATAGAGCAAATGATAGATGATACATACATACATACATGCATAGGTCCACATGTATCACTTTTATGCACCTAAGTGTAGTAGTTGTAGTAGTATCACAAGCTACAACCATCTGTGATAAGTTAAGTTCCTGCCTCTTACTAATCACTTTACTTTAACACAGTTTAGGCACAATTTTGGTACAGGGTTAGATTCGGGTAGTTACATCTGATCCCCCTACAAGTTCTTCTCTGCTTCTCCCACATCCCAGAATGAAGATAACACTCACAGCAGCACCCAGGTGTGTGACACCCAGCACCCAGTGACCTCCTCAGCAGTGGCTTCTCCTGGAGGGGATCCCCCAGTGCTGATCTTCTGCTGCACCCCTGTAATTCTGCACAGTATCCCCCTCAGACACCAGTGTGATCATCCTGCTACACGGATCATCCTGCTACTGTAGTATCTGCAAAATTCTGCAAACTTCTCTCGTGTCCTGCTCTGAGCTGAGGATTTTGCAGAATGTTTTGTAAATAGAAGGTAATGAACTGTAAATAGAGTCTGCAGCTCCTGTCTGTAATGTCTGTATTATCTGTACTAGTGTCTGTAGTGTCTGCCGAACTCTGCTGCTGGGGATGAGCTGCTCTGCACAGGGGCTCAGTGCTTTCTTCTCAGTTAACGCCACCTTCGGGCTGGAGTGTTTTTGCACCCGTTTTTGCGCCTGAATGAAAAGTCGCAAGTGATGAATATCATTAGGCGCAACAAAACATCTGGATTGGTAGGATAGATGAGGAAAACCTGGCTATTTTTGCCGCATGGCTAGTTTGGCGTTTAATCTCAAAAACGGTGCGGCAGTATGAAAAGGCACAAAAACAACAGAAAAAATGAGTGATACATGTGGCCCATAGATAGATAGATACATAAATAAAAAGATAGATTTTATGTGAAATTTCATTCATTTACCTATAAGAAAAAAATCTTCCCCAAAGTCATATGAAAATGAGCAGAGAAGAGTAATTTTTGAGTGAGTCATGTTTAGAGGCTGTGGGGTGAGTGTTACTTTAGACATCCCTATTTCCTGTTATATAGTACCTCGCTGGTACCATTTTTTGGTGTCCATGATAAGAATCTAATTTTTCAGATCGCTTCAGGCTTGCAGTTCTGTGAGCTACAGATAGGTTTTAGATACCTATTAGATGAGAGAGATTTATCAGAAGTGTCTGAGAGCATAACTGTTCTAGTTGCCTATGACAACCAATCAGAGCTCAGCTTTCATTTTCCCACCGTTGTTTATAAAATTATAACAGTTTTACCTCAGACACTTCTGATAAATCTCCCCCAATGACCTTATGTCATGAGAACAGATAAAGTAGTTTTTTTTTTTCTCTGCCTCCTTTCTCACCTCCCAGGTTAAACTAGGAGACCCATTTAAATCCTCAAAGACATATAAATCTCCCTACAGGTTCTACACCATTTCTACTTATCGTTGTATCTTGATGTTTATGGTTGGGTTGATGATAGAATGAAAACAATGGGGGGGGGGGTGTCACAAAATATTTCTCGCAGTGTAGGTACAGACCTACATCCTTGCTAATGGTACAATTATTTTTTTTTTCGTATCTTTTTATAAATACAATATTTTCCATATACAAGAGCAAAGTCAATAAACACAGTCCCCTTGGAATTGGTGATGTTCAAAGCGAGAGATAGGTGTAAGAAGCAGGTTGCACAATCTGCAGTTTGCACAATGTGAGATGTTAAACATGAGATCTCTTAGACTGTCAAAATGAATTTGAGAAGAATACAAATGCAGTATGGGTGAATATGACTTAAGGGGGTAAAGGGCCCATAATTAGATGTCATTTAAAAAAATGTACCTGTGTGAAGATAATTTATCATAAATGTAGCCATATGGTCCCTTAGAAACAAGACTGTACCCTTGGATACGACCACCTCTGCTGGAGTGATTGCACAAAGAAACAAAAAGTGTTTTTATATGAAATGTCCAGGAGTTACTGCAGGTCCCACTACTGCTCTCCACCTACTGACGTCTCGAGACACACAGGAAATACCTTAGACCTGTTTGTCCAGCCAATCATTGGCATTAGTGGTAACTCTCAGCAGCCAATGATCTCTATGCATTTCCTGTTAGTAGAGACCGTTGGGTGGGGGAGGGGGGGTTCTGGCTAATGTCCATTTATATTCTGTGAATGTTCACAGCATTTAGTGATATGCTTTACTCCAGTCTCTTTGCCATCGGCAGCAAGTCTAGAGCCAATCATAGAGAGCCTTCTAGACATGTTCTGTGCAGGTAGTAAAAGTAGATAAAATGTGGTCAGTAGTGATGTAGATCATGTAATGATGGTGTTTTCTTATATCGTAATCCAGTCTGTGATAGGATGACTGCTAAACGGGTGACTTCTGCAAAGAAAACCCCTACAGAATGACCAAGTATAAGTCTATTAGTAAGATTAGTGGCCACAGTGAAAATAGTACAGATACAGACGGTCCCCTTCTTAAGGACACCCGACTTACAAATGACCCATAGTTACAGACGGGCCCCTCCGCCCACTGTGACCTCTGGTGAAGCTCTCTGGATGCTTTACTATAGTCCCAGACTGCAATGATCAGCTGTAAGGTGTCTGTAATGAAGCTTTATTGATAATCAGCTCCAATTGTCACTGCGGCAAAAAAAAAATTGTCTGGAGCTACAATGATAAAATATACAGTTTCGACTTGCATACAAATTCAACTTAAGAACAAACCAATGGACCCTATCTTGTGCGTAACCTGGGGACTGCCTGTATTGTATTTTCTATTAAATCCATATAGTCATATGGGAAAATATTAGGTGGGGCTTACGATTCTATATCATAATATTTCTTGAGCGTGTCTTACTGGCACTGTCTTGTCTGTAAGTGTTTCACAGTACATCCAAGGAATGAGGAAGAAGAATATATTCCTGTCAGTACATGCACGACGGGCCATGACTACGTCCCTAGGATGTGAGTTATCCAGCTCCACACAATGAGTACCTTGAAGTAACCCTTCGCTCAGTCCTGACCGGATCCCACCCATACAGTCTACCATGTGAGCCAGGATGTGTATGTTACACAGATGCCTATGATAACAGTCATACAGTAGCAAATGCAATAGTGAAAAGGGCATTCGTGTAACATACATTTTATTGGATGCCATTCTGTATATCAGTCTACTAAGATATTCCTTAATTTATTCTGTATCATATTGACAGATACTTGATATGTGGAGGCAACACGGAAACCTTTATAGTCATCGTCTGGGTAAAGTAATCCTATAGACATTTAAAGGACATCTTCCACCAGGATGAAGTATTGTAAACCAAGCACACTGGTGTAATGGTTTACGTTTCCAGTATCTGCTCTTCTTTTATGCTCTTATTTTAAAGAAAACACGCCTTTGAGAGTTATGCAAATTCTCCTCAGTGGCTTCAGGCCCCATTAACATCTATGGTGCCTGGAGCCTCAAAGGCTTATTTGCATAATTTTAAAAGCCTTTTTTTTAAGAACCAGGGAATAAGAAGCTAAAAGAAGAGAAGATTCTGCCAGAGGTGGCACACACCAGTATGCCAGTGTGCTTGGTTTACAATCCTTCATCCTGGTGGTAGATGACCTTTAAAGTGATCATGACATTCATGTTAAAAGCAATATATAAAAAGGAAAAGTAAACTGCGGTTATACTTACCGGAGAAACACCAAGACCACAGGAAAAAGTCCAGACAACTTTCCAAAACGTTGAGCTGAACACCTTAATATTAGGCAGACATTAAGAATTATCGAGAATGAGTCCGATAGCTCATCCTCTGACACTGTAGGGAATAGCAAAAGTTGCAGGATATGCCAATGTACACACCATAATCATAGGCTTGTCCACACATCATGCATAAAACTCTGGTTTCTTAATGGATTTAAGTGCATATAGTGCAGATTACTCATGAATCTGGCGCCCCCTGCACTGCCCCGACAGAGTGCACCACCCCTTAGTAAATGTGTCCCATATTCCAGGCCATTTGCACACCAGAAAACTCATACTTCAAGTAGTGCAGCCAACCCAGGGTTTTTGCTTCTTCTGTTGCTGGACTACGATTCTGCAATTCTAGTGTGAACATAGTCATATCCTGGCATTTTCACCATTTCCTACTGTGACAATGGAGTGGAGTTACCGGACTCATCCTCATTGATTCTGAATGTCTGCCTAATATTTTGTAGTTTAGCTCCGACTGAATTTTGTAAATTTGCATTCATGGTCCCATACAATTCCCCAGGAACCATTCATTTACACTATATACACCCTGTTAACTATAATACCACCTTGCCTTTTATCTGGATGAGTTCCTTTCTTATCTTCTTTTATCTGACAGCAGCAAAGGAGGGCTCTGTATGGAAAAGTATTAAGAGTTCAGGCTAACTCTGGAGGCAAAACTACGGGACACATATGCATTTCCTATTTCCCAGAGATCTATCCAGTATAATCTTTTGCATTATGATTAATATATCACATAGAAAGAAGGGGGGATAGTTTGAGGCACAGCCACCCCCTGAGTGTACCAAGATCTTCTGCATTTATCTAAACTGACAGTTCATAAAGAAACAGGAAAAATACACAAAAGAACATGTATAATATAGCACAAAACAATAAACTTTTATTTACAATATGCAAAAATGCATTATATATATACCAGGCAACAAAATGTAAAACAATTAAAAAAGGGGTAGAGAGCTGTCTAATACCCCAAAGGCAATCAGAGGGCAAGCTGTGACACATGATAATGCACAAACAGAAATCGCCCTATATACAGCACCCTCCTAAATCTCTGTCATAAAACATATGATGATGTATATGATGCAGGCCAACTCATCCCATATGGGGGCACAAAGATATGGCACGTAAACCCACCAATAAACTTCTGCAGTCAAATAACATAAAGAAAAGATGCTAACCAGAAATATGTATATATAAGCAAAATATCTCAAGACCCCACAAATGTGCAATATCAGCCTGGCACTAAGGTTAAGACAAATAACCAACCAAAGAAGAGGATGTATATACCTTCAAACAGTTATACAAAAGTATATTGAGAGGACAGAGGCAGGAGAGGGATTGGAAATGTCCCAGGCATATTGCCACATGTAGTGGCCTTATCAGGGGTGACTGGTGTAAGAGCACACCTGTATCTAAATACCTGTTAGTTCCTAAACTAAATCTATACAGGCCCCAGGTAGTTTTTACACTTACATGCCGGCGGTAAGATCCCGATCGAGCATCTTATCTTCAGTAACGATTTAAATCTGCAAATCCCGAGAAAATTTATTTGTAAAAATATGCAAATTAAGCTTGGGCGCTCCTGTGAGCATCTTCCAAGCTGCTCGACTTAAAGTTATTCACACCTCTGCTGGCGCTTGTTCCCTCCTCCTCCCTGATGTCACCAGGTCTCGGGAAGGAGCATGGGAGGAAGAGGAAGTATCCGGCATTTGGTCACATTCCCGCACACGTGCCACGGTGACGTCATGGAGGAGGAGGAAACAGACGTCAGCAGAGGCGTGAATAATTATGAAGCCGTCTGAGCACCGAGCAGCTTGGATGATGCTCATAGGAGCGCCGAAGCTTAATTTGCATATTTTTATAAATCAATTTTCTCTGCATTTGCTGATTTTAATCGTTACTGAAAATAAGATGCTGGATCAGGCTCTTACCACCAGTATGTAAGTGTGATAACCTAAAAACTACCTGGGGCCAGTGGTAGATTTTTTAAGGACATATGCCACCAGATTACTGGTGATAGAGTGTCCTAATTAGGCTGCTCGTTCAGTCTAGGGGATGGGCGGGGGGGACTGGTTTTTACAAGTTCTTTGCATCTTTAATTACAAAATATTAACTTTGTAAAACAGCGCCTTTCGGCTTCCCCGGCTTTTAATTTATGCACGCCCCAGCTCTCCAGGGGATGGAGAGAGCCAGGCATGTGCCATCTTCCACTTCCCCAGCCGGCAGCAGGAGGAGGCTTGCAGGAAGGGGCAGGTGCATAAATTAAAAGCCGGGGAAGCTGAGAGGTGCTGCGTCGTCTACCTGAGTGCCTCTGTCACTTTTACAAAGTTAGTATTTTGTTATTCATAGAAAAGTTGTAAAAAACAGGTCCCCTAGTCCCCTAGACGGAATGAGCAGCCTAATAAGGACACTATCCCACCAGTAATTTGGTGGTACATGTCCTTTAATTACGGTCTGTCGCAGCTGTAGAGTGCCAAACATTGATGGTGGCGCCCGTAATCTAATACATGTATTACGCATGATTCAAAAGTAATACCTTAAAAACTTGTGGGGGCCCATGAAAGATAGCGGCACATGTGCAGACTGGAAAGCCATGTGCTTGTACTCCATTAGCTATGTGTTGGACTATATCAGAGTACTAGATAATACTAAGCGCCGGGAAGGGAAGAATATGAATAAGATTAAGTAGTATAAACCAAAATTGAACAAACACAAAATAGGGAGAAAGGAAAAAGTTATAATGGTATGAAAACATCTGTCACAGTATAATAGTCATACTTCCCTCTGATGATTGTACTCCATAAAGCTTGTTGGAAAGCATAAATCAAACCTATCTTTCAACCCTCAAAACAGAGGGGTGAGAAAACCAAACACATTACATACATATACACATACATATACTCATTACATACATATACACATTACATACATATACACATACATATACTCATTACATACATATACTCATTACATACATATACATATTACATACATATACACAGATAAACTTACTTTATTTTCTTTTATTCTACAGGAAGGTTCTCCAGGAATGCATGCAGGTTACGCATTCTCCACTCCCACCTGGAGCGGAGGAGAGGGGGGCTACGGAGCGGAGGAGAGGGGGGCCATGGAGCGGAAGAGAGGGGGGCTACGGAGCGGAGGAGAGGGGGGCTACGGAGCGGAAGAGAGGGGGGCTACGGAGCGGAAGAGAGGGGGGCTACGGAACGGGACAGAGGGAGCAGAGCAGTGCGGGCCGGGAGGGAGCAGAGCGGAGCGGCCCGGGATAATTACTGTGCATGCACAAAAACTCTGCGGTACTGTCTATGGAGCGGCGCGTAGTTCCGCCGCTCGCATAGACAAATTTTTACAGGCAGCAGGCAGAGGCTTACCGGCAACGGTAAGCGTGCCAACAGAAACGGCTTTGCGTGCCGTCTGTGGCACGCGTGCCATAGGTTCGCCATCGCTGCTGTAGGGAATAGCAAAAGTTGCAGGATATGCCAATGTACACACCATAATCATAGGCTTGTCCACACATCATGCATAAAACTCTGGTTCCTTAATGGATTTAAGTGCATATAGTGCAGATTACTCATGAATCTGGCGCCCCCTGCACTGCCCGACAGAGTGCACCAGCCCTTAGTAAATGTGTCCTATATTCCAGGCCATTTGCTCACCAGGAAACTCATACTTCTAGTAGTTCAACCAACCCAGAGTTTTAACCCTTTTTGCTTCTTCTGTTGCTGGACTACAATTCTGCGATTCTAGTGTGAACATAGTCATATCCTGGAATTTTCACAATTTCCTACTGTGACAATGGAGTGGAGTTACCTCATTGATTCTGAATGTCTGCCTAAAATAATTCTGTAGTTTAGCTCCGACTGAATTTTGTAAATTTGCATTCATGGTCCCAAATTTTCAACAAACTTTGCACGAATCAATGTGATCACAAGAAAGTTCTCCGCTTACTTTGGATCTTATCATCTTTCTTTATTCCTTATCTGCTTTTCACCCTGAAATCCCTGCTGAATTCCTTCAGAAGCTTTCTGAGAGGTCACCTTACACTGAAGTCTACAGAGAGGGTAGGTGGGAGGAATGAGTCACAGCAGTTAGGTCCCCATTAGGCAAATGCAAATCTACAGACAATTACTACTTGTGTACACACAATGGATCACCAAATTATGCAAAGTTGGTTAAAGGTAGTCTACCACATGGATGCAGTGCTTCTAAACCAAGTCCTCTTACATGCTGTCGTGTGCCTCCTAATCCAGGACCCATTCTTCATTTTGCTTGTAATAGCTTGTTTTTATAGAAAACTGTATTTTAAAATTATCCAAATGAAACTGTATTATAAAACTATGCAAATGAGCCCATTCTGGCTCTGTGATCTGCTAATTATTCATACTGCCATTTAGCTCTCTGGCTGGGGAGGTAGGTGGCGGGCAAAATGCCAATTCGAGGTGTGAATATTAAGCAGACAACAGAGCCACAAGGGCCTTCTGTCACATAGTCAGAAGCAAAAAAAGAACAATGGGGCACATTTACTAAGGGCTTTGCGGCACATTTTTGTCAGACTTTGCACGTTCTTGTAGGCTAAAACGGCTTGCACAGGTATTGAAGAAGTTTCGCAGCTGTGCTAGCCTTCATGCCACACAAATTTGTGGCATGGCGGTGCCCGGACAGACTGATTCGGACCGAGCGGCTTATTTAACATGCAAGTTGTGTCGCACGTCCAATGTGCACCACAAAAAAGTTGTGATTTCTGATGATTTCTGGCACTCGTTCTTAATGAATCAGTCGTACTCAGCATTATACACCGAAAAAACACTTTTAGTGACGTTTCCGACTTTCTAAGTAAATGTGCCCCAATGGATCTTGTTTTAGGAGGCTAACCCCAGAAGGTAAGTGCGCTTGGTTTAGGAGCCCATACACCCATGCAGTAGATTTCCTTTAAATGTTCTGCATTAGAAATGTGCATATTCATTGGGGGCACATGTATCATAAATCTGGCTCTGCATGCCTGTTTTTCTGGACTTTTTTCTTGGCTTTTCTGCTGGTCAGATGTATCTTTTTATCTTATTGATACATGTGGCCTTGGTCTTTAGTGAATTTGCAACTTTTTCAAACAAAAGTCGCAAAAAGTCTCCAAAAATTCCAATTACTACCAACCTGTTTTCTATGCCTGGTCAGGGGCAGCCATAAACTAGACAATGGCAAACTTTGAAAGGAGATTGTTTTAGGCGCAAAAAAAGTCGCTAAGGAGCACAAAAACCTTGAAAAGTCTCAAAAATTTGAGAAAATTTCAAGCCAAAAGTTTGATACATGTCCCCCAGTGTGTGTGAAAGTTCATTGCAAATTAAATTGCAAACATCTCTAACCCCTGAAACGATGATACAATATAAGTGTATTCCCAATGAAATATACTGGGGGTCATTTACTAAGGGCACGAATTGTCTTTTTCATCGGGTTTTCCGAATATTTCCGATTTGCCGTCTTTCCCTGAATTGCCCCGGGGCATGCGATCGGTTTGTGGCGCATAGGCGCCGGCATGCATGCAATGGAAATCGTGGGGCGTGGCCGTCGGAAAACCCGACGGATTCGGAAAAAAACGCTGTATTTTTTTAAAAAAAATGTGTCACTTGACACGCGTTTACCTGGACCCAGGATAGGATAGTGAACTCTGGCGAACTCCAGCAGACTTCAGCGCAGTAGCGACACCTGGTGGACATCGGGCGCACTACCTTAGTGAATTGCCGGAAGACGCGAATCCTCGACTGAGAATGCGCCGCTGGTTCGCGACAGGACCAGGTAAGTAAATGTGACCCACTGTATTTTTCGGACTCTAAAGTGCACTGGTTTCTAAGGCACACCATCAATAAATGCCTGCTAAAATGTCTCGGTTCATATATAAGACACACCGGATTATAAGGCGCACCTGATTATAAGGATGAATGACCAGCAGGTGGCAGACCTGTGCACAGCTCAAGACAGCTGTTGTCTGTAAGTACAGTTCATATATAAGGCGCACTGGACTATAAGGTGCACCTTTGTTTTCTGAGAAAATAAAAGGATTTTTTGTGCGCCTTATAGTCGGTAATACATAAATAATACATAATAAATCAGAGAATGAAACCCCCAACCTTCCATATACTATGTGGCTTTAGATGCGAAAGCTAAATACAATAAATATTCCGTTGAAGTGTTGCTCATGGTTTGGACATTATACCTTCCACCTGCCAAACCCTGAAATCATAAAAAAACCTGTACGTACTTGAAGTGTCTCAATAATTGCCATGTTTTTCTATCCACTATCAGCTGATTAGGCAGAAATAGTTGCTGCGCGGCTTCAGTAGTGATACTTTTACGAGAGCGTCTTAAGCAGTGCCGGTAGGCTCTTGCCACATATTAGATAGCAACATTTTTCTATGGCATTCAGTGTGACAAGCTTTTCCCTCGGTTCCCACAGCTGGCTAGTGTTTGAAATTCCAGCCACATGAACTCATATCGGAATACACGGACAAATGTGCTTAACATAACCTGAAGCTGATGTGCTTGATGACAGAGTAATGGGCAAAGCTCTCAGCTACTTTCTCTCTGTTTGTAAATGTTCTGCTACTTACATTCTTCTTTCAGTTTTCTGGTGAATAACTTATTATGAATATAATCAAAATAATTGCTCGTTATTGCGCTAAATAGCTTTTTGAAGGTGGCTTAAAGGGATTGGGAAATATGGAAGAACAAAACTTTTTTTTCAGATTTTACCATCTGTACCATGAGAAACTTCGGTGCAAGTATTTATTGTACAATGGTCATATAGGGTATCACCGGTGTGGAAGAAAACAGTAGAGGGGGTGCAGTGGTATATAATGGCCATGTCCAGGTGCATTGATATTATAGGTAATAGCAGGGGCGTAACTTGAGGATGAGCAGAAGGTGCAGTTGCAACTGGGCCCAAGAGGCTTAGGGGCCCATAAGGTGTCACTTTCCCATATGGGAAGCCTATTACTATAAACCACACATTATAGTTGGGGGTCTGGCACATACTTTACATTGGGGCTCCTCAGCTTTAAAGGGGTATTCTCATTTCAGCAAATTAATTTTATTGTTTGTATGATGAAAAATTATGGGGCAGATTTACTTACCCGGTCCATTCGCGATTCAGCGGTGCGTTCCGTGTGGAGGATTCGGGTCTTCCGGCAATTCACTAAGGTAGTTTTTTTTTTAAATGCAGCGGTTTTTCCGAATCCTTCGGGTTTTCGTACGGCCACGCCCCTGATTTCCGTCGCGTGCATGCTGGCACCGATGCGCCACAAACCGATTGCGTGCACCAAAAACCCAGGGCAATTCAGGGAAAATCGGCGCAAAATGGAAACATTTGGGTAAATCGCCGTAAAAACGCGATTCGGGCCCTTAGTAAATTACCCCCTATATGTTTTTCTAAAATACTTTCTGTAGCAATTTCTCACGGTTTTCTAGATCTCTGCTTGCTGTCATGCTATAGAAAACTTCTATGATTACTGACAGCGGACAGAAATCTGACCATGGTCACACAGGTGCACGGCTCGTTAGTATCATAGAGAGTAATCAGAGCCGTGTGATATAATGAGCTGTTCACCTATGTGACCGTGGTCAGATTTCTGTCCACTGGAAATAAACAAAGAAGCTTTCTATAGCAGGACAGCAAGCAGAGATCTAGACAACTGCAAGGAATTGGTACAGAAAGTTTATTGGAAAATTATAAAACTTTTCATTATTCAAACAATAACATTTATTTGCTGAAATGGGAGCACCCCTGTAAGTTACTCGACTGGGTAACAGATCATAATTTGGTTACCATATTTATTTATTAGTTTTTTGTTTTATTATCTAGTTATTTTTATCCATTTTTACAGCATCTTTGATTTTTACCCTGGACTTTAAAACCAGCATAGTCCTTAACAAAACAACCGTGTTAACTGGTGCTGGAACAAATCAATAAGAGGAACAAAACATGCACGATACGGCTTGTCATATGATTACTGTAAAGGTTTACCATGGGAAAATGCTCAGAAGACAGTATGGTCATTTAAAATGCACAAAAGGTCACATTTAGAGCACAAATGTTCTTTTGTGACATCACATAAAGACTTGTGTTTATAGATAATTCACATAGTTTTAAGGTGTCAGAAGTGCAAGGGGTAGACTTTGTGTTAGTAGTATCATTTCTCTTTTCTTTATATGAATTTATGGGAGATGTAAGGACATAGAAGGGAATTGTGTGTTAAGTGACGACAAATCGTTACATAACAGACGATTCCATAGTACATACATTCAGTGGATATGGAAAGTCTCCAGAGTCCTTTACATTTTTCACTATTTGTTTAATTTCAGCCAATTGGTAAAATCATAAAACTTTTTTTTTTGCTCATTAATATACACCCCATTTTCAGAGAAAAAAACTGAAAAGTAGATATTTTTAAGCATACACCACCTACCTAGCCAACCCGAAACCGCGAGCCTTAGAGAAGTGAAAAGCGGCAAAATCCCAACATGAACTCATACTAGAACAGCAGGACAGTCGCTCACGGGTTCATGCGCAAGCGAACCTGTTTAGGTTTGGCAATAAATCAGGAAAGATATTAGCCAATCTGGCAAAAGGTCGGAAACCAATTACATGTATACCAAAACTTAGAACAGAATCGGGACAGATGCAAGTAGACCCGCGGGAAGTGTTAACTACGTTCCGTCAATATTATGCGAACCTTTACAATGACACAGAACCCTATGACAACGCAAAAGGGGAGGTATATCTATCCCAACTTCAATTGCCTACATTGACAACCAAAAGGGGGCCCTAAATGCTGAGATCACGCAAGAAGAGATTTCAGCGGCAATTAAGGGATTAGCACTAAATAAAGTACCGGGACCTGATGGCTTCCCAGCGGAAGCGTAAAAGGGTCTAAGGGAACAAATATTACTAACCTTAGCGGGATATTTTAATGCCTTATTAAAAGGAACCCATCTCCCACCATATGCTAATCTTGCCTATATTAAGGTCTTACCTAAACCTGGCAGAGACCCCATGCTAACCACCTCATATAGACCCATCTCCCTTATTTATCAAGACCTTAAACTGATAGCAAAGATACTCGCAGACAGGTTATCATTTATTATGCCGAGTTTGATAGGGGACCAGCAAGTGGGTTTTATTAAGAACAGAGCTGCAGTAGCAAATATGAGACGGGTGCTTACAGTACTGGATGTGACGAGAGTCCAGCCACCAACATCTGGCAAAAGGATCCTTTTGAGTTTAGATGCAGAAAAGGCATTTGACAAAGTCAGGTGGGGGTGGCTGTAACAGGTCTTAGACAAATTTGGAATACAGGGCCTGTTTCGGTCATTACTAAAGGCCTTATATAGAAGCCCGACAGCGGCTATTTATTCACCTGGCTATCTCACGGCCAGATTCCCACTGAACAGGGGAACAAGACAAGGGTGCCCCTTATCGCCCTTACTTTTTAACTTGGCAATAGAACCCCTGGCGAGAATGCTAAGGACCCCAGATATAAACCCGCGCATAAGAGTGGGAGCTGAGAGAGTTACTAACGCACTCTTTGCGGATGACATATTGCTTTTTATAGCTGACCCGATAACATATATACCCAAAATCCTGGACCACATACAACACTTTGGTAGCATATCAGGTTTTACCATCAATACAGCGAAAAGTGAAATTTTACTTTTAGACCCATTTACTTTTGGTGAACAAGCGCGCATGAGAAACTACAATATCAGCATAGCCAAAGAGCACATCAAATACATGGGAATTAAGGGGGGGAAAATGCTGTCGTCTTTATATAAACTCAATTATCCCCCAATCTTTGCCAAAATTAAAGCAGAACTAAAGCGCTGGGAACCCCTGCCATTAAATATGTCAGGGGGAGTTCATCTGATTAAGATGATCAGTTTTGCAAGACTTTTATTTCCGATGTAGACCCTGCCGCTACTACTGAAAACACAAGACATTAGGGAACTGAACAAAACATTCACAAAATTCATATGGCAGGGAAAGAGACCTGCTTACACATCCCCTATGGAAAATTACCGCAGATAGCCAAGCAGTCTCTACTACTAAAAGACACCATTGCAACATGGAAGATATTAAGGAAAAAGCACCAATTGTCTTATCGAATTTTAAAACATCTTACTTTATGGGACAATCCAGAGTTCCCGGCAGGGCGAAACAATAGATTATTTATACATTGGCGCATGCAGGGAATATCCCAATTGCGACATGTCTTACATCCCACCGAACCAAGATTAAAGACTTTGACCGAAATAACGGACGAATTTAGATTACCACCACGGCAAGAGTTTCAATATGCGCAGTTGAAGGCCTTTTGCTCTACTAAGTTATGGAACTTAGCAGGAGAAATCATGACTAATAAAGTTGACACTATAAAAGGAGGACCAAATGCCAAACGGACAATATCATTTCTATACATATTACTGACACCAGAGAGAGATGACGCAGAGATAGCCTTACAATTTCCATATTGGGAGAAGCGGCTGAGAACGATAGAAACATCCTTAAGGATCCTACAGGGGTGGGCTGCAGTCAGGAAACACATTATCAGTGAAAGATGGAGAGAAACATTCTTCAAGCTGATGCATGGAGTGATATATGCATTCAATATCCCAGCTTCAGATTCAAGACCAGATAGGCTCACCGCATGCCCCAAATGCAATGGACCACTAACTGATCTCTTTCACTCTATATGGACCTGCCCCTCAACACAGGCTTTCTGGAAAGAGTTCCAAAAATTCATCACAGATCATTATTCTATAACAATTCCCCTACAACCATTAGCATTCCTTTTCCACTCTATAGCGCCACAAGGAGAGGAAGAAGATACAGAGATTACCATATCCCCTATTATACACATCCTCTTATTAATAGCCAAGCGATGCCCACTAAATCACTGGCTAACAACAACTCTCCCAACGACCTCTGAGGTTATAGACCAAGCAAAGGTGTACCTGAACGTAGACAAGATAGAGACGGAAAGGAAAGGGGACAAAAGAACGAAAGCTTTCTTTCGCAAATGGCGTAAGTTTATTAATAATCATATGACCACAAATGAGATAAGGGAACTGATGAGAAAGCTTAGATACTCTACCTGGTATTTGACTGAAGACATCAAAGGCACGTTAGGCAGACTGAGAATATAAAAAGACATGATGCTTAGAGATGAGCGAACATGCTCGTCCGAGCTTGATGCTCGGTCGAGCAATGGTCCCCTTATCAAACGAGCTGTGTCAGGCAGAATTTGGGGTTGTTTTCATGGCTTCCATGTTAACTTTGTCGCCACCCTGCTGTGTAATCCACAAAATATACTGGCAAACTTTTATCATGTAGCGATATTATTTGAGCGCTTCTTGCTCACCTCCTTTGGTTCCTCTCTTCCACCCATTGGTTTGAAGCCTGAGTCCATTTAGGGTATGTCGCCATGCCACTCTCTAGCCTGCTGCCGCTGCCTCTGCATGCCGTCCCCTATAGTGTCAGGGTCAATTATTGGATGTTTTAGATGCTATCTAGCTTCATTCTGTCACTCTGTCATGGCCATGCTGTTGCCCATAATTTTGGCATAATGGTGCGATTAATAACTTCCATATCTAGAGAGGAGGAGCTGCCCGGGGGAGAGAAACCGAGGGGGCCAACTGTTACAGGAATCTCACCCTCTCTAGGTACGTGACTGGCACCACTATGGTCCTGGAAGAACTTAAATAAATTAATTTTGCGAATGCTTTTATACAAATCAATATCAAATTGGACAGTATCAAACTTGTTGGTGATCGAAAAATTAAGACCTTTAGTTAGTAATGATATGCAGTCTTCAGATAATGATAGATTAGTCAAATTGATGATATTGTTGGATTTAACAGAGTCAGTTAACCCATTATTGTTATGTGAAACAACAGGTAATTATGACTCTTCACAAATTTGGATGAGATTTTCTACAAGTAAATAGGGAGGAATTCACCTAAAAAAGGGAATTCTAAAAAAGGACATTTTATATCCTTCCTATGGGGGCTTGTAGTTTAATGGGGTAAAATCTGGTGATGGGCTCACTTTAATAACTTATCCATAGCATGTCATGGTGGAGGTCTTACAACAACCCAAAACACTCAATCATCTGTTTCACTCTGTGCTGGAAGAAGACAATTATATCCATGGTAGAGCGGCTGGAGTATATCACTATGGAGCCTTTTTTGACCATAGCAGCGCTTGCAGTAAGCTAGAGAGGCCGCTATACTATGGACAGTGGCGTAACTTGAAGCTGATGGGCCCAGTGCAAAGTCTGCGCCAGGCCCCCGACTATAATGTATGGTTTATAGTAATAGTCTGCTTATATGGGAAAGTGAGACCTTATGGGCCCCCTAAGCCTCTTGGGCCTGGATGCGACCGCACCCTCTGCACCCCCTCAAGTTACGACCCCTGACTATGGATGACGTTGTCGGTGTTCGGATCAGTCCGTAGTAAGAAACAGCTAATCTGTGAGTTGCCTGGTGTTACCGATCACTTTACTATACTAAATATTATAACTACAATTTGCCCAGAATCCCTTTTAACGTTGTATCCATTGACCATAGATCAAGCTACATCTCAATAGTAAGCAGTGTCCCTACGTCTCAGTCCTGGTGTGCATGGAGTTGGTTTGTGCAAGTCCATATGTAATTTTTATCCATTATATTCAAATTTATAATAACAAAAGTACATAATTGGGCTAAAAATAAAGCTAAATGTTCCCTGATCGCTCATTATCAACTATATATTAAGCAGAAATTTCAAGCAAAGAAACTGTCTATATATAGTATTGTTCACCCTGCCACAAGTTTAATAGGCACATTTTCTGTTCTTATAGTCTTCATAACTCAGACATTTCATTTACAATGTGTCACGGGACGCGCAATATACTCCCATTAATACTGCAGCAACAATGCAAACTCTCTGGGTTAATTTGAAACAGGCTTTCGAAAGAAAGAACCCCCCTAAAAGATGTTTCAAGCTGTCATGTGTAAAGCTATAAAAAATGACAAACACATGACAATAAATATTTTCATATGTTTTGTAGCCTAAAATAGCGACACGATTCCATAAAGAGAAATACAATTTAGGCATAAAAGAAAAAAAAAAGAACTCTCATTTCAGGAGATTAATGAATATCCGTCTGTCTGTACTAAGGCGATTGAAATATTAAACGTTACAATAAATGACAATTATAAATGAGGTCATAACACAGTCATGTGTGTGTATGTATACAGACACGGACACCATACAAAAACATACATACTAGGAACATGCCGGGATGAAAGAGGAGCAAAACATGAAGCTTCTTGAGATCTTTCATCTTGGCCCGGAGGCCTTCATGCTTCTTTGTCTTCTTCTCTATCCCTTGTAATGTAAGACAGGTGGAGTAACCCTTGGGTCAATTACACTCTTCCTTGTTGACTGATGTAGCTCCTGAGGTGATAGGGACCCCCTCGCAGGATTGCACAGCAAATGTAGAGGAAGGATTCTGGCCAGAGCTAACTAAATAGCACCAACAGTGACTGTCTCCATAATAGTATCTCTAAAGAATGGGTGCTTTACGTGTTTTGTTTTATGACTTTTAAAGGGTTTCCCCATGATTTTAGACAAACCTGTCGGGCCCAGGTAAAAGGCTTGGGAAAGAAAATGTACTTACTCATCTCCCAGATCATACAACGCTGTGGTGCATCCAGTCTTTGGCACCTCCATATAGCCACAAGTGCCGGGGGGGGGGGGGGGGGTGCCAATTTGCTCAATAGCCTGCTTCCTTGGACTGTGAAATGGGATAGGACATCAAAACAGTGGCAATCTGTTCATTTGGTAATAGATATTGTATACTGGTTTGACTTTAATCCCACATCATGTCATTAGGCTTCTTGAAAGTCATGCTTGAGCTTAAATAATAACATCCAAACACTTTATTAGGGATTTGGTAATCTTTACCACTTTTCCTAGAGGTACCACCCGAGGAGCTGTCCTCCGTTTGTTGTTTTTTGTTTTCTTTGTGCATTGTTGAGGTTAAGGGGTCGCCTTACAAGGTAGCTAAGATCAGATGCATGACTTGAGGGAGTGAAGATGGCGCAGTTGCAAATGGGCCGAAGAGGTTAAAGGGGCCCATAAGGTGTTACTTCTCCATATAAGAAGACTATTCATGTAAACCACAAATTATAGCCGGGGCCTGTCATAGACTTTGCACTGAGACCCATAAGCTTCAAGTTACGCCACTGGATAAGAGGCAATGTTATCCTTATTCCATTCTGGAAAATGCATTTGAATATTCCCCAGAATCCCCCAGTGGAGCACCAATGTCTCTAAGTCTCCACAAGCCTGCAAGGACTAGGGAGAACTCTTAGTCCATGGACAATTCACTAGGACGCTTCGATCGGAGATACACGTTGAAAAACCTTTGACATGTACCTCCTTATAGCCAGAAAATGAGACGTGAGTAGGTCATGGACAAAATATAGTAACACCAATGACAATGTGTTGCCGTTTAGCGTGGAAAATAGGAAAATGAGTCTATTCAGGCATCTGAGAACCATTAGCCATTCGAACGCGGTGAAACCTTAATGCTGGTAAGTGCATTTGGGAAATGTTTCTGTAAATTCATTATCAGTCAGGGGGAACAAACAGACTATTATCATATTTCATACTTTAGGTCCTATTACATGTTTTCTCCTCATTACACTTATAATGTCTTTCTTTTACATAACTTTCATTTACCTTACTAACCATTTAATGGTATTTATGTTCATCATGAAAACCAGATGCATTATTAGTTGACAATTAACCATGTGATAAAAGGAAATGTAGGTGGAAGGGGATGGGAAATACGAGATTCCATTTATTTTTTAAGATTAACTCTGGGGTTAAAATTAAAGTCAATCTATTGAGCTAAAAGTTGGCATTAGTCCTATTAAAATACTTTGGTAATGAATCCAAGATGTGAGATATATATCTAGTATGCTGTAATTGAATCAGAATAAAGTGCTCTGTTTAGCCTCTCTTTTGTCTGATATAAAGTCTATCAAAAAAATGTTTATTGCTTTTAGAGAGTACATACAAAGTAACAGTAAAGTACAATGGAGGTAAGACAGGAGGTGTTGCTGGAAAATCTCAATAAATTGTAAGACAGTTAGTGGAGTAAAAGAATTGACTGTACACTGATCATTTGTGGTATAAAAAAGTTAATCCTCCATGGTAATTTATTAAAGTAAATAATAATTAATCTCTATTTATATAGCGCCATCAAATTCCCCAGCTTTATAGATCATGGGGTAGATATACAAACAAAATACAACATTGAAGGGTAATAAAAAGATCATAAGTTAAAATAGAGCTATTCGCTTAAAGGGAACCTGTGACCTCCAGTAACTCTGTAAAACCACAAAATGTACCTCATCTGGCATCATTGATGTGTTCCGAAGGTGTTTTCATAACTGGCCAACGCTGCAGCCTGCCTCTAAAAAGAACTTTTTTCCTTGGCATTATCTAGTCAAGGGGGTAGGAAGCTCGACAAAAAGTCAAGCTGACCATACTCATGACGGACTAGCCCTTCCTCATCTAGCCCTTTTCAGCGTCCTGCCTCTTTGTCATGTGACTGTCCGGTTTGCTCGAATTCTCGTGCATGTGCAGTACTCTCTGCTTCCGGCCTAGCGCCTACCAGACCAGAATCACAGGCGTGAGAACTCACCAAGCTGGAGAGTCACGTAATGAGAAAAGAGGCAGGGCAGGGTGCTGCAAAGAGCTGTTAGGGTGCAGGGTGCTCAGTACAAATAGATATCAGCATGACTCCCCACATTGACTTCTTGGTCATGCTCCCCACCTCCTTAACTGGATGATAGCAAGGTACAAAAGTTCTTTTTACAAACAAGCTGCAGTGGCCGTTTATAAAAAAACATCTTCGGAACACATCAGTGATGCCCGATAAGGTACTTTTTGTGGTTTTCTGGTGATGACAGGTTCCCTTTAAGAGTTTAGAATCATGAAGTATATACATCTACTAGAGATAAAAGGCCCAATTTGTTTTGTCAACTTCGGCCGAACAATGGAAGAAGGTTTGGTTCAGGTCCCTGAACCCAAACTGACTGCTAACACCCATGATCAGTGCCAGAAGAGTGTTAACCCTTTAAATGCCAATGTGCACCTGCAGGTTATAGCTAATATGCCAATATGGGGTGCTCCCGTCATGCTCTCTGCAGGGCACAGCCTACTCCACAACTCTCCCCACCCACTTGGTGTGGAGGTTGCATAAGGGGGTGTGGGAGTCACAATTGCTGGCCTGGACTTTTTAATGTCTTGTACACTAGTAGAAGCCAAGATAAATGCCTCCCACATCGCTGATCTTATTATTTCATATATACTAACTCATTGATTGTAACCAGCTTTTCATTGGTTTGCATCTTTTTTACATCAATTTTTACAAAACATGGTGGCACGGCGAATGTTCAGAATTGGACATTTCACCATGATGAAAATGGGCTTCTCTCTTTTGAGTTCCTCTGAAGTAAAATTGTGGAATAATGAATTGAACTTTATGAACATCAGTTTATTTGTAACCTGATATTATATCTGAAATCTGACTCTTCAGATTTTATTGTAATACAATTTTGTAAAATCTTTACTAATATCCATTAAACTTACAAGAATCAACTTACAAAAAAACAATTCACAACAAAATCTAATTGCAAAAAAACTTAAAAAGATAGAGTTCCTTAAAATATGATTATTTGTTCTGTATCCCTTTAAGGAAGAATAATTTTATTTGCAGAGAACATCGTATTTCTTTAAAGAGATGAAACCGAAGGGACAATAAACTTTAATTTGAACAAAAATTTTTATGAGTTTGTATTTATATTACGTGGATAAGTGTTTTCATGTTCGGACACAAAGTTGGACAGTATCCAAACCTGTTGGATCACAAGCCTCATTGTTCTTTATCTTGGTAATTATCCTTTATTTTTCTTGTACCCTGTCCTAGCCTTCATGGTTGTTGTGCAGATCTACTCCCACTTAAGAACATGCAGTTGACCAAATCCATTTCACAGCCCTGTTAGTGTAGAAGTGTAATCTTCCCACGATCAGATGGGATAACCACTCCCTGATGCAAGGTTTGTGAAATGTTATCCATAGCGGCTTAGGTCTTGACAAGTTTGTACATTATTATTGTAAAGGTCTATTTCAGATACTAAACATGAACTTTTTGGGAACTGACCAATAGAAAATGGTATTATATAACTTATATTTTGGTGGCATTTTACTAGCTAACATATGCGCAAGTTTTTGGCAACTTGTGTGATGAAGCAAATTAGATTTCACTATGTTAAATGTATTGGGGTTAAAAAAAACTGGAGGGACATTTTTAAAGACAATGGGGCACATTTACTTACCCAGTCCTGTCGCGATCCAGCAGTGCATTCTCTGTCGAGGATTCGGGTCTTCTAGTGATTCACTAAGGTAGTGCGCCCGATGTCCACCAGGTGTCGCTGCTACGCTGAAATCCGCCGGAGTTCGCCAGAGATCACTATCCTATTCCTGGTGCAGGTAAGCGCGTGTCAAGCGACACATTTTTTAAAAAAAATTCTGCGGTTTTGCCGTATCCGTCAGGTTTTTCCGACGGCCACTCCCCCCGATTTCCATCGCATGCATGCCCGTGCCGATGCGCCACAATCCGATTGCGTGCACCAAAAAACTGGGGCAATTCGGCGGAAAACGGTAATTTTTGGGAAACCAGACGAAAAATAGTGATTCGGGCCCTTAGTAAATGACCCCCATTATTGCCGGAGTCTATTCCACATCCTCCTTTGGAGAGATTGCAACAATTACTGTAATAAATAATTCCTTCATTTATATACACACACAGATTACGCAGCGCTGCACCTAGCTTGCCAAATCAGTCCCTGTCCCCAATGGGGCTCAAAATCTAATCAACTTACCAGTATGTTTTTGTAGTGTAGGAGGAAACTGGAGGACCCAGAGGAAACCCAAGCAAACATGGATTGAACATACAAACTCATGGCAGATGACTGTGAAATTTTACTTGCTTTAAGAAACAACAATATACCCACTGTTTACTTTTCAAAAAGTAGTGTAAAACTGCAAACATTCAGAAACATTTAGTGCAAGGGCTAAATCTATAGCACAACTGGATATTTTCCAATTTCCAAAGCAAGAGAGCATGCTGTGTCGTTCATCTGCTCCATTAAGTTTTCTTTTCTGGCCAGTGTGTCAATGGTCCTCAAAGTTGCCCAATTTGTTAGCTTCTTAAAAAGTGCCTCGAGGACAAGAGTTCATGGGGAAACCTCTCTAGATCTGTGTATGTGCCAGTGGTTGGTGGGCAGTGGGGGTGTACTCTCACTTTGCTCTGTTATGCTGAGCACATAAAAGCTTGTAGCACATCAAAGTGATGTTCCCTAGAACTGCTGCTGGCCATTGGTGGTGCCTTGCTTCCAAACTGGGGAATAAAAATCCAGGTGGGTTAGATTAGTTAAAAGTTAGCATTTATTATTAAAATTTATGCAGATACAACGCATTTTGGGGTAAGACTTACCCCTTAAGTCAGCCTACATATGTGCACATGTAACCTGAGGGAGAAGTCCTATCCTGAAACATGTTGTGTGTAACCTGGGAAGGACTATGTCCTAACCCGAAATGAGTTGTATATGCATATGTTTTAATAATAAATGCTAACTTTTAAATAATACAACCCAACTGGATTAACGTTCCTGGCCACCACCAAGGTCCATTTTTCTTCATCTTGTTTCTTTCTCTGGATACCTAGAAGAGACCTTGCCAATACGGTATACCTGTCTTGCAACCTAGACTAAGAGCACTGTGTGGCGCTAAAAATGTGCAGGTATATATCCCCTGCTTTGTGGCTATTTCTACTACTATCCCCTTCTATGTGCCTACTATTTTTATGGAATAAAGTTGAATGGTTCGGTCAATCAATGTGGCTGGATCCGTCTACAAACTTTTTGCTGTGCCCAAGCGTGCCGAAGGTGTATGACCAATGCCGTTAAACTTTCAGGGGCATTTTTCGAATCCTAGGCTATGAGTATAAGAGGGACTATTTTTTAATATTGAATGTATTGCTATAGTGTTTAAATACAAGGCTTGAAAGTATTCGCTGATCCCAGCATTTAAAGTGAATCATAGCCCCCACCCTACCTCTGAAGATCACATTTGTAGCATGATATACATGTATGTTATAAATCAGAATGTGGAAAATATCTTCCATTGATAGGCCAAATAACTTTACATTATATAAATTGTAATTTTTCGATATTTTCATTCTGCTTTTCTTTATTTGTATGAACAAGACCTCAGTATCTAATGCTGGAGCCATATCTATGATTAAATGCAATAATATCACAGTATGAAAAGTTCATGGCTATTCATGGTTGCCATATTATATCATTAGCTCATGAGTTCAAGTTGTTGGTGTTTTTTCCTTAAGTCAAAGTGAAACGTTTTGTGGGTGGAAGAGTTAGAATATTCTATTATTTGATCGAAATGTAGATTGACTTTTTTGGTTTTCACTCTTAAATATCCCAGTTATTTCCAGGCAATAATAAAAAAACATGAGTAGATCGTTATGCGCAAGAGTCTACTGTGTAGGACGATGATATTTCAAACAAATTTAGTACAATTGGGTTGTGCATATTAAGGAATGTCTCGAAACCTCAGAGTCGTAATGTTCAGACACTGTTTGCTCCATTATCCTAATTTATGAAGCCTGGGGAGAATCTAGTGTCAGCAATTTTACAATTATTATCCAATTATAGTTTTCAGTTTACCCAAAACTTTGTCGCCAGTGTACAATTTAGTGTAACATATAACACATCTTTACTGAAACTTTTCGCAAATTCTTTTTTTAAAAACATATTTTTCGACCGGTTACCCATACTATCATGATTTCACATGTGGAGCCATTTACCTTTTCTGGTATTACTTTATAAAGTGACAGCCCAATAAGAAAGCTTAATCCAAAAATTTAGCAAAACATAGGAAGTAATGTATTAAATCTGACGTGCCAGAATGCTGACATCACAAAGCCACTAAATAGGACTTTGCGAGTGTTGGGCTTATTTTAGGCAAAAATATTGTGACATTGTGGTTTTCAACTCACAAAAATTATCAACATTGCGAAATAGGGGGTTGGCATAGATGATAAAGCAAAGTATTAGAACATAAGTATTAGACCTAAAGATGCTCCAAATGTATCAAATATCATGGAATATTTGATGAATTTGGCTAAAAGAAGAGCAACTAGACTCAAATAAAACTAACATGTACATTTTTAAAAAGTTTTGCGAGTTTTGGGCTTATTTTAGGCAAAAATATTGTGACATTGTGGTTTTCAGGTCAATGATCACAGTTTGCTAAATAGGGGGTTGGCATAGACGATAAAGCAAAGTATAAGACCTAAAGATGCGCCAAATGTATCAAATATCATGGAATATTTGATGAATTTGGTTGAAATAACACTGACATGTACATTTTTCTCATGATGAATGTTCCCTAGGCTGGAATCAAGAAGAATACCTCTATTATACTGTACCCAAAGGAAGTATTGTAACACAACACACAATGGGGCAGATTTATCAAAAAACCTTAGAAATCTTGGAAAATTGGAAATTCTGGAAAGTTTTTAGACAATTTTTGACTAGTACAACAAAACTGGGATGGGCTACAAAAAGGGGTATGGTATTGTTGGAAAAGGGGCATTTATCAACATTTTTATACAATTTTCAAGCCAACTTATAGGAGGTACAACATAAAACATAGTTGAAGTCTCGGTTTGGTATGACGCATTTATCTGAATGCTGCCATCTGCATATGTTCTGACCCCATAAACTTTATGCTGTGTTCTTTGGACTTCTTCTTGTCCATTCCCAATAGAATTTTATGGGAATTAAACAAAACGTTCTCAGCTAAAAGGCACAGTCTGTGCATCGCTGGTCACTATCACTTCTACTGATATTAGTCCTGTCAATAGTTCCATATACAAAGGTGATCACAGCAGGACTGTGCTCTGTATTTCCTTTATTAGCCACAGTCATATAGCATTATATCTACTGCTTGTAATGAAAAATCCCTTAACTGGTATGTAATGTTACTGTTCAAGCGCTGACCATTAGGGGATTGGATTTTTATCATTTAGTGACAATACTACTGGCCAGCTGAAAAAGAATTGGATTCCAAACTGCTCCAGTTCCCATATGGTCCACGTTCCTATTGGATTTCCTGCTTCCATTTTGACATAATATACATAAATTGCCTGCTATTAGTTTTGAGTGGACCCAAACCGCAAAGTTCGGATACGTACCAAGGTTTGCGGGTTTGGGTCCCCCAGAACCGACTCTGAACTACATTGTAAGTTCTGGCAACGATTGTGGATGTTAACTCGATTGTTAACTTAATTTCAATTATAATTTAAATTAGCTGTGGTCACATGCATCGGCACCCTACCGTTGGTGGTGCAGGGCACCCCCATTTTTTGAGGAGAATCATCGCTTCCCGTTGATGCCATCAAAAGCAACAACCTTCCCTAAAATGTTGGCGTGCAGCGCAGCGAGCAGGTTGGTTAAAATGCTCTTGGCGACTCTGGAAGCAGCATTTAAGCTATAAACACCCGGAAACGGTGCCAGCACCAATCTCAGGTATTAGTGGTTTGGGTCTGTGTTGGGGTACAGCTTTTTTAAATTCGAGCCAAACCCAAATTTCAATGGATAAATGTTTTGCCATTTTTGTGCAGTGACATGGAGAGTTTTTGGTTCCAGTGTGGGGCAAATGAGGTATAGTTTCTTTTAATTATTTTCTTATCAATTTTAAACCACCATTTTTTAATCCTTTTCAAAAGACTTTATTCAGCAGCATGTTCTTCTGCTATATATTCTTGAAAAATATTCAGGTTAATAACGTATAAATAATGGACATGCTGTGAGCTTTAACCAAGCAATCATTTTATACTGCAGTTTGTGGCAGAGAGGAACAAAAGAGTGTTCCAAAATCTTCTATAAACTTAGCCAGATAATAGGAGCCATGGGTTGAATAACATCATATAATTTCACCAGTATATGGCTGACTTCACACAAATGTGTTCTGCCCGTGGAATTGGGCAGTTGTTACAGTGCCTGCGCGGCAGTTCATGCAGGGAGTCCTTGCATCATGCATACAGGGGCTCTCTTCCACTGCACTCTGTTCAGCCCGTGGGATCTGACCAGTGTATGATTCCTTTGTTTTCCCATGTCTTGCAATAAAGCCCCATCCTTTTGTCTTTCTAACACTCAATTATTAATACTAACTAGTAGTGTTGAGAGGACTCAAAGCCAACATTAGCTCTTTAAATGGCTGCGACCGCATACTGTCACTAATCTGCTGGTGGCACGGGGGCCGCCATTTTGTAGAGTATCATTAGCTCAAGCACTTACTTACAATTTGATTGAAATTGGGAAGTTATTGTATCGTGAGAGTTGGCCAACTTACCTGTCCATGTGGTGCTTCACAAGTTGGACTAAGGTTGTACTATATCCACCTGTACTATATTAGATTAAAACTAATCACAATTACATTTTTTTCTGTTTTGGTTAAAAGGATGACCTTATAATCACTGATCAGAAATGATCCCAGTGGAGGGATTCCTGGACTATTAGGTGTAACCTGGGTGGGAACCTTAGAGCAGACGTTTCCCTAAAACTTTACTGTGGGAGAAATAACAAAGACATTTACTTTTGAGACCAGTGGATAGCCCGTGTCATACAGACTGAGAGATGTTATCTGTAGCTATGCTCAGCCTCTGTTAACCCAGAATAGACTGATGATCAGTTCTCAGGCAGAAGAACGCAAAGGAGTTTCACCATGACATTTTTACCATGTATACTATTGGAGGTATTTGTCACGAACTGGGCCAGTACTCCAAAGTTTTACTCCTTGTAAGACAGTTGCGTAATCATGTATAACGTTTAGAGGAGCCTTCTTCTTTAACAGAGGTTTGCTCAATGTCAAGGTTTTATGTGTCCGTACAATTTCCCATGCTTCATACTTCCAGATTGAGACAATTTGTTTCTTCTGGTGATCTCTGCAGGGAAAAGGAGGAGCACATTTAAGGCTGTGAAGTTCCTTCCTAGGTTTGACCTGTGGTCAGTGGTGGGTTATTCTAAGAGCACAAGTCTGACTCACAGCTTCTAGGAATCCCCCTAAACGTAACACATTTACTTAACTTGTACAATAAGACATTTATATTAAAGTTGAAGCACATCTGGGGTGGACTGCTGTCCATCTGTAGCTGCTTTACCTTTCCCCACCCTTAAAATCATTGTACTTACACAACACAATAGTCATTTGTGTGCCAGCTATTGTCAGGCAGAAAAGTTAATATGTGCGTCTTGTAGACCACCTGCAATCATAGGGATTTCTATAGGGGAACTTACTGTCCTGAGATTTATGTAATGACTCCTGTAATGTTGCACAAAAAACAGTTGTAGCGCTCCTCAAACAAAAGTTGAGCCATAACGGGGTGGTCCCATCTCAGTACTTATGACATTTACATAGGAAAAATCACAAATCTATCAGATCCACTATCCAAGTCATTTAAGAGTCAAAACACAAGTGGACCCCACAACTCTTAGGTGATCATTTTTTAAATTGGGCGGTGTGGTTGTGGACAATAGACTTTGTTATAGATATTCCACTTAGTCTGAAAAAAATCAGTATGAAAAGTCCCCTTCCTGTTAGTAACAGCTTGTTTTGAAGGAAATCTGTATCATCCCAACCTGTATAGTTTATCTGCATGCTGACTACTAGCTTAAGTTTAATCTCTCTGTGTTTGTTTATACAGCTCTGAGCAGTGAGGATTAACCCTTTCTACTGTCTATTATTATTTTCTAGCAAGGATCTTATCTATCCTTGGTCAGCCTGTCTTTCCTTATCAAGCTGAAATGGAAAGAGACAGGGAGAGAAACTTTTCTCTGTTTGAAAGAAATTCTTAGCAAAAGAGGACAGTAGAAACGGTTAAAACTCACTATTCAGAGCTGTTTAGACAAACACACAGAACGTAGATAGAAACATTTATTTTGCCTGGGATATGCATGTTCCTTTTCAACAGAGAACTTTGCAGCTGTTTCTTTACAAACTAAGCAGAATTTGTTATAGAGGTAGTTCATGACAACCAGTTAGTCCCTATCCCAAGGATAGGGGCTAAATTGCTAATCTGTGGAGGTCTCAGTGATGGAAGCCATGTGGATAACAACAGCAGAAGTAGGCGCTCGGCTATCTCCGTAAGCACCAAAGAGATGAAAATAGCCGCTGGCGCATGCGCTACTGGCTTCTCTATTCATCGGTTGTGCAACAGACCCCCATTTTAATCAACTGTAGGTGTCCCATCACTGACACCCCCACCAATCTGCAAGTTAGCCTTATGCTATGGATATGGGGTAACTTGTTGTCACTGGAGAAGCTCTTTAAGGAAGTACATAAGAAAAATGTTCACAACACCCCCAATACAGTATAACTGAAATATTATCTCAAACAACAGTCATTCTTTAAACTATATCCCGTGGACGGCATTTCCTCCCCATTTGTCCCTGGTCATAGTGTTTCACAAAATGTTCATGCAGACTAAGAAAAAGTTTGCGCACCCACTGTATACAGTTTTGTCAAAAAATAGGTTAAATTCATGCTTGATATTCATCACTCTATAGAAGTGCATGTGGTTTTCTCTTGTTCATATTTATTAATCAGAATTCCAATGTAGGGGGTCTGTGTCATAGTTTGAATCATTGGGTAAGTCTCAGTGTGTGTCTGCATGCCTGTATCAAGTCTTCATCTGAGAACGTGTGGCCATCTATACTTCATTCGCTTCACTTGAACTTGGCAAGAGTAAGAGGCATATGGATTGAGTAAAAGGAGACATTAACTATAATATAATCCGCAGAGTCCTGGGTAAGTCGGTGTATCAGGAAAAGTTTGTACTGTTAAGCTTTTTCAAGCATACTGTAGTTTATAGTTACTTCTGTCTAAACTATTCTATTTAAAGTCAACATCTCCTTTTCATGTTTTATCGTACCACAATGTACATTTATAGTAAAGCTTATTCTCACCTTGGATTCATTATGTTCCGTCATGTAGACACTGGACACTTGCTACAAGCGTTAGGGGGCGGCACACTGGGGCACCTGCCTACGGACTTTTGTGGGCAGAGGGTGTACTGCTCTCATCTATCATCTATCTAGCTATCTACAGAACCTAGCAAAAGTTTTCAGCCCCCTTGAATTTTTCCACATTTCAGGCTTTAAACATAAAGATATAAAATTGTTATTTTTTGGTGAAGTATCAACAACAAGTGAGATATTATTTTTCGGCCCCTTTACTTTCAGTGCAGCAAACTGACTCTACTGTAGAGGTCCAGTGAGGATCTATGAATGATCCAATGTCGTCCTAAATGACTGATGATGATAAATATAATCCACCTGTGTGTAATCAAGTCTCTGTATAAATACACCTGCTCTGTGATAGTCTCAGGGTTCTGCATCATGAAGACCAAGGAACACACAAGGCAGGACCGTGATACTGTTGTGGAGAAGGTTAAAGACGGATTTGGATACAAAAAGATTTTACAAACTTTAAGCATCCCAAGGAGCCGTGTGCAAGCGGTCATATTGTAATGGAAGGAGTATTAGACCACTACCAAGACAATCTACCAAGACCCGACCGTTCCTCTAAACTTTCATTTCAAACAAGTAGAAGACTGATCAGAGTTGCAGCCAAGATGCCCGTGATCACTGTGGATGGACTGCTGAGATCTACAGCTGAGGTGGAAGAGTCTGTCCATTGAACAGAAATAAGTCGTACACTGCACAAATCTGGCCTTCATTAAAAGAGTGGCAAGAAGAAAGCCATTTCTCAAAGATATGCATAAAAAGTTGCATTTTAAGTTTTCCAAAAGCCACCTGGGAGACATCAACCATGACGAAAAAGGTACTCTGGTCAGATGAAACCAAAATCGAACTTTTTGGTCACACTGCCAAACAATATGCTTGGCGTAAAAGCAACACAGCTCATCACCCTGAACACACCATCCCCACTGTCACACATGGTGGGGGCACCATCCCCACTGTCACACATGGTGGGGGCACCATCCCCACTGTCACGCATGGTGGGGGCAGCATCATGTTTTGGGTTTTTCTTCAGCAGGGACAGGGAAGATGGTTAATATTGATGGGAAGATGGATGGAGCCAAATACAGGACCATTCTAGAAGAAAACCTGTTGGAGTCTGCAAAAGAGCTGAAACTGGGACGGATCTTCCAACAAGACAATGATCCCAAACATCCCTAAATCTACAATGGAAGGTTCACAAATAAACCTGTCCAGGTGTTATAATGGCCAATTCAAAGTCCAGACCTGAAACCAATTGAGAATCTGTTAACTGCTGCTCACAAATGCTTCATCCAACCTCACTGAGCTCCAGCTGTTTTCCAAGGAAGAATAGGCAAGAATTTCAGTCTTTCAATGTGCAAAACTGATAGAGACCTGATACCCCAAGCAATTTGCAGCTGTAATCACAGAAAAAGGTGGCGCTACAAAGTATTAACTTAAGGGGCTGAATAATATTGCATGCTCCACTTTTCAGTGTATTATTTTTTACAAAAGTTTAAAATATCCAATAAATGTTGTTCCCCTTCACAATGCTGTCCCACTTGTTGTTGAATTGTCACCAAAAAAATACAATTTTATATATTTATGTTTGAAGCCTATCATGTTTCATATGTCTCTTCTATCATCAATCTACTTATTATCTGTCTATCTCCTATACCAGGGGTGGCGAACCTATGGCACGGGTGCCAGAGGCGGCACTCAGAGCCCTTTCTGTGGGCACCCAGGCCATCACCCCAGGACACCAGACAAGACTCAAAGAATCTTCCTGCAGTTCCAAGCCACTTAAAAGATGCTGCTTTCAGACATATTTTTATACTTACTTCTCAACTTAGAACTGTAGGAAGAGGGAGAATGAGTAGACAGGGCCGAATTATCTTTGGAGGACCTCTTGCTGGCCCCACAATTCTCTGTGTACAGAGGGACACGGGAAATGATGCAAATTGTCCATCTTTTTACTATGTTGCTGTCCTCAGGAGGCCAATCTGATTGGAAGTTGTTGAAGAACAGGGAGCAATAACTTACTGATTTAATTTTTGGTTGGCACCTCTCGATAAATAAGGGTAGTTTGGGTTGAAGTTTGGGCACTCGACCGCTAAAAGGTTCGCCACCACTGTCCTATACAATTCTCCTGCTGCTACTTGTAAACTACAAAGTGTTATTATTGTGTTGGGCTATAGAAGCCTCTTATTGATTGTGACTGTTCATACAATAGTTTTATTTTAGGGTCCAACTTTTAGTTTTTCTTAGGGCCCCACTTTGTCAGCCCTGGATAGAGGTCTCAAAAGTATGAGATGTTTTATGGAAACACATGGAAACACATCCCATGACCCATGAGATTTCTGCAAAGCAAATCACTACATGCTGTTAAGAAAAGCTGAGGCAAGGTGGCTGTCCCAGAAACTAAGATGAAAAATAATTGTAGAGCAGGTAAAAAGAAATTTAAAAAGTTATAATTTAAAATCGTCCCTAACATTATGGATTATTAATTTTGTAATATATATTTATAATTGCACCAAATTTCCTGCCCAGTCATGGGAGGGATGTATCTTAAGCTAGTGCCGGTTAGGCCTCATACATCTGTTGTCCAGCATGGGGCATGGCGGGCCGGACCTGTGTAGTTTTGTGCTATAGTTCCTGGTGGGGGCTGTAATTCCCCACAACACTGCAGGGTTCTCCACCGCCGGTTATACCCCCCTCCCCCCAAGCCCACTTGGCATGGAGGTGGTGTAAGGGGGGAAATAGATGCAAATCCTGGGCATGCGCCAGGAATTTAACCTATTTCATGGCTGCCATTTGGACTGGCGCACATGCCCAGGTGAGTGCCCCAGTGGAGTCAGGGCCTGTCCACATATCAGCTGCTATTAATTTTTTTAACTACAAATCATCACACCTTATCTATCTTTGAGGATAAAAAATTTAGGGAAACTGACACATGATAAAAGCTGTGGGTCCATCTTACATTTGGGACCAAAGGTGCTGCAAATATTAGACCACATATTTAGGTGTAATGTTGCTGCACTGCTATTTGGTTTAATTTTTGAAGTAAGTCAACACGCTCCAGAGAATGACAGACAAAATATGTCTTATGATTCAAAGAGTTTCAGAACATTCAGCATTGTGACTTGGCAGAAAGTCAATGTCTACTGAAATCAGCCTGTTGCTAAAATATTGATTCTGCCTCTTTATTGTTCTGAGCGGCTGAGTCTGGCAGGATAAAGATTTAATCAGTGACATCAAAGCCAGATCTAGGAGCATTGTTAGGAATGTGTTAAAGGGGTTGGCCATCACTAATATTGGGTTGATTCTAATGTAGAGGGTGTGCATATAATAATGCCTGCATGGCCTCCTCCTTCACCCAGTAGCCAGAAGCATTTGGGAAGTAACAGGACGGCACAAGCCCTACTTCTAGGGGGTCACATGACCTGTGGCTCCCTGTGGCGAACAAGAAACTTTATCAGGGTAAATATAATGTTACTTATTAGAGTCTCATTCTTACCCTTTTAAAGTTTTCAGTGGCCAACCCCTTTAAGCTTAGAAAATAGATATAGAGGCAGATACATTATATAGTTTGCACATATCCATGTAACATCATATGATAAGACAGTTTACACATAGTACTGTATACATTGATAATATCTATTAAAAAGGTGTCTATTAAAATTTCTTGTTAGACTAGTTGTCTGCAACTTATGGCCCTACCAACTACGCCACTGGTTCCTAATGAAAATCTGCCCCAGGGCCTTTATAATAATAATAATAATTCTGTCCACTTCCGGGTTTCCTTGAAATCCGGCTTCTCCCAGCAACCCCGCCGGATCTTTGAGCGTTTGCCAATGAGAAGGCTTCCTCTGCGTTTCTTCTGTATACTGATCTCCCATTGTGACCCGGACCTGACCCTGACCTTTGCTGCCAGCCCTGACGACCTGCTCCGTCCCGGACTTTGCATCCTTGCCACCTGTATTGACCATCTGCCTTCATTTATGCCTAGAAATGGTCTACCTTCAAAGGGATCTGTACTTTAACTGGTTCACGACCGCTCGTCGTGTATTCACGGTGGCGGTCGGGTCCCACTGCATGGAGAGGGCTCACGGGCTGCATAGCCGGTAAGTCTTTGCAGCATATTGCACCAATCGCCATCTGTAGTATGGCAGTATATGATAGGATCGATCAGACAACCTAGGGTTAAAGTACCCTAGGGAGTCTGAAAAATAGTAAAAATAAAAATAAAAAAGTTTTAAAAAAAATTATAATAAAAAAACACCTAAAAGTCAATCACCCCTACCTTCCCTAGAACTGACTAAATATAAATAAACAGTAAAAATCATAAACACATTAGGTCTGGCGCATCAAAAATGCCCGATCATCAAAATATATGAACGGTTTTTCAATGCGTTTAACCGTACGTAAGAGGAAATACTGCCAAATTCAAAAAGGACACAATTTTGCCATTTTGAAAAATATTTTTAATCTATAAAAAGCGATACAGGGTCGTACAGTCCTAAAATGATAAATGAAAATATTATCAAATGTCGCAAAAAATGAAATCACCCACAGCTTCGTGCAATAAAGTATAGAAAAGTTATTAGCGCCAGAAGAATCCCGAGATCACTGTGGCTGAGCTCCATAGATGCAGAAGGGAGATGGGAGAAAGTTACACAGTCACCTATCACTACAGCCTCCACCAGTCAGGGCTTTATGGCAGAGTGTGCCGATGGAAGCCTCTCCTCAGTACAAGACATCTGAAAGCTGCACACAGTTTGCAAAAAAAACACAAAGGACTCCCAGACTATGAGAAATAATATTCTCTGGTCTGATGAGATTTAACTTTTTGGTGTTAAAGGTATGTGTGTAGAAACCAGGCACTGCTCATCACCTGCCAAATACAATCCCATCAGTGACACATGGTGAGGGCATCTCTGGAGAGACTTGAAAATGGCTTCCAACAACGTTCACCATCCAACCTGAAGGAACTGGAGAGTATCTTCAAGGAAGAGGCAGAGGATTCCCAAATCCACGTGTGAAAAATTTGTTGCATCTTCCCAAGAAGACCCCTGGCTGTATTAGCTCCAAAGCTGCTTCTACTCAATACTGAGCAAAGGTTGTGAATACTTATGATCATGTGATATTTGAGTCTTTCTTGTTTAATAAATATCTATATATCTGTTTTTTCTGTCAAGATGGGGTGCAGAGTGTACATTAATGAGCAACAAAAAGAACTTTTTTGATTTTACCAATTGGCCACAATAAAACAAAGAGTGAAAAATTTAAAGGGGTCTGAATAGTTTCCATGCTCACTGTATATATAACATTGTATCTGATTTTAGTAAAAAATTATAGGTAATACATTCACTTTGTGGCTAATTGCTTACATTCCCAGTCCAGCAGTGCCATTCAGCAGAAGGATGTGTTTAAACTCAGATGTAGTTCTTTAGGCAATCTCTTTAATTACCTTGTACAACAACCAAAATAATGGAGAACATTGTTCATTTT
Source organism: Engystomops pustulosus (assembly GCA_019512145.1). Taxonomy (NCBI): domain Eukaryota; kingdom Metazoa; phylum Chordata; class Amphibia; order Anura; family Leptodactylidae; genus Engystomops; species Engystomops pustulosus. Next base: position 197,554,368 of record CM033643.1, on the reverse strand, counting down.
CAAAATGTATCTTTAATGTTTTAATTTTTACCTTTATAGATTAATGTTCGAAAAAACAGTCACTATCTAGAGCTTAATACATTTGGGCCTTTATTCTTAGGGTAAATAGGATATAAATAGACTCACATGTGGTGTCATAGGGTTTAGAAACCTTATTTTCAAACATGATCTTGACTTGCGGACATGTGTGTAATGTCCTTCAAGTGGTTTTTAAAATGACTACAATGTGTGGAGCTGTTGCACAATTCTACTCCTTGCAGGAAAAAAGGCATACATCTTCTAAAAACACAATTCGACTTAGTCCGTTAAGGGATGGTTGCCTATATTATCAAAACTATAACCAACAATATTCCCATTAGATGAACATGCGTCCATAAATTGTTGGTTGACTGGTCAAGGAATATGTATGGATACGCGTCCATAAATTGTTGGTTGACTGGTCAAGGAATATGTATGGATACCTGCTATACTAGGTGACAATATTTAGGCTACAGCCTTTCTCAACCATGCCCATCATAACCAACACGATAAAAGTACACGTCTACCGTGCTATCAGACTGAAATTTCCCATTAGGCACAAAAATCCATAGCATGGGTTGTCTTGTGGTAGAGAGCAGCTGCCCCTGATATTCAAGGCTGGATTGAATATTAGTTTGTGCAGTTGAAGTGGTGGAGAACAATCTGATCATGGAGGACTGACTGCTGGGACCCCCAGTCATCACTTATTGGTGGTGCAGCTAGTTGAGCATATGCCCTTCAATACTGTGGGAGCATTGGAAATTGTCGAGCACAGCTCACTGTCTATGAGACTGAAAAAAGTTTGATCAAAGTTGCAAATGATAATGTGTGATGGACAGTCAGGGTCTCTGTACATTCCCGTGAGAGCTTTTATTTAACATGGGAATGAATAAAAATTAATTAAAAAGTGACTTCCTATTTATACATAATCCACTGTGGCAATTGGAGAGTTACTGACGCAAGGAACTAGGCCACGGCTGTGGTTCCTAGCCCTGACCGATCAGTCAGACTGTCACTAATGTATTAATAATGACCTATTACCCTACTGATATGGCATCAGTTTCTTAAAGAGTGCAGTACTGTTTTGAGCTGAGCTCACTTATCGGCTGGCCTCTTTACTCTAACACAGGTTCTTCTTCTCGTTTATTCAAACTTAGTGCGTGTCTCCGGCTGTATGGTGAGAGATACACCTCTGTATGGTGAGCTTTGCGCTTGCACCTTGATGCATGGAGTCCACGTGACGTGCACATCATCAATGAAGCTTCAAGAGGACCGGTATCTCTGCACAAGCACTAAGCTCCGTAGTGCTAGCATGTCGCAGACGGGAAAGGGGAGCTAATGCGAATGTGCATAGCTTCCTCCGATGTTGACGCAGCGCCGGACGAAGTCTATGTGCTACCGCACAAGCGCAAAGCTCATCACACAGAAGCGCGTCTCTGGCACTGGAAAAGGAGCTACTGCGATAGCGAAGAGCACTGTTACTCCGCGAGTAAGTTTGAATAAACGAGCGGGGAGGTGGGTAAGAAGCGGCTAATGAGGAGGCGTGGAAAATAAGTAGTTTCCCAACGGTAGATGTCCTTTAACAAATTTTATTTCAGTGTTTACTATTTGCCCCTTCACTAATGATTGCTGCAATAAAGAAAATCATCAAGGTATAGAAAAGGCATGCATCAAGGGTAAAGAAAAACCTGTTCACCCGGCATGGAGGGGCAATTTTTCACTGCATAGAAGCAATGATAAATCTCCCCCTATAACTCTATCTTCATAAACCTCATAAGTCTTATCCTTATACAAGAATACAAACAAAGCAAACAAATTATGTGTAAATATAACCATCAAATGCTAACTCCCCCCCCAGAAATATGGATGGCCAGAATATTGTAGCCAGGCGACTGATGTCTTCTTGTCCTCTCCTTAAAGGGCGATCTTAAGGTTAGCAATAGCAGGAGTTTGGAAAGAGCTAGACGAGTGTAAGCCAAGAAATTTAGATTTTACAAACAAATGATAAATATACTACATTCAACTCTCAGTTCTGGGTCCGTGTGGTTTTACATGAATCAGTTCACGAAGGCTAAAAACATATAGAAGTAAGCATCCGCAAATGATTTTGCCTTATTAGGCCTTATGATGACAAAAAGAGATAAACAAAGCATTTCTTATCTATCCGTTTCTATATACTGGAGAATAAAGCATATTATCAAAGAGACAGACTCTATGTTGTAAACTACTGCTCCACTTGCTGGCTGCCAAGATTCGAAAAGTGTGCGTGTAAGGCTCCGTGACCTCGCAGTGTGCAAAAACTAAATACAATCTCAAGAGAAGTGCAGAAGTAAAAGTAGCGAAACATAAAATAAAAAAGAAGTAAATAAATATGTGCATAAATACAGGCAGTGCAACGTAACCTCGGGTTACGTACAAGATGGGTTCCATAAGTTTGTCTTAAGTTGAATTTGTATGTAAGTCAAAACTGTATTTTTTATCATTGTAGCTCCAGACAAAAAAAATTTTTGTCCCAGTGAAAGTTAGAGCTTCAACATTTTTAGCTGTAATGGAACCAAGGATTATCAATAAAGCTTCGTTGCAGACACTTTACAGCTGATCATTGCAGCCTGGGACTATAGTAACATCCAGAGAGCCTCAACAGAGGTCACAGTGGGAAGAGGGGACTGTCTTTAACTAGGGGTCATCTGTAAGTCGGGTGTCCTTAAAGGGGTTATGCGGGTTTAAAAAATTTTTTATGGCCGGGCTGGGGAGGGCTATTTAAACACAATAAACATGTACTTACCTCCTCCGGTGCTGCCGATGTCCCGTGCCGCGGCCGGTCTTCTCTGTGCGCTGGTTTCATTACAAGTGCGCACAGAGAGCTTCCGGCGGGCCGGATGCTCCCATGCGACACCATCTCCCAGCGCTTACAATGCTGAGAGATAGGGACGGATGGGAGGAGCCGGCCACATCGTGGACCGGAAGCTCCCTGTGCGTGGCTTCCGTGCCCCTGTAAACAAACAGGGGCACGGATCGAAGGGACTGCGGCGCAGGACATCGGCGGCGCCGGAGGAGGTAAGTACATGTTTATTATGTTTAACTAGCCCACCCCAGCCCGGCCATAAAAAATTTTTTAAACCCGGATAACCCCTTTAAGTAGGGAACTGCTTGTAGTGGAATTAATGTGCTGGGTCTACAGGTCCAATACATATCTATTCCAAGTGTTGTGTTTTATTCTTGTTGCTTCTTTGTTTTATTGAGAATGAGTTAAATTTTGTCACCATATTTATTGTTTTTTAGTGATTTTTAAAGACGCCCCCGACTACTTTTTTTACTTTTACTTACCATGACTTTATACTAACGGTCTGATATCAATATGACTACATTTATAACAAACTTTTTTCCATTTAATAATGATATTAGGCTTGTTTTTTGCTGTATAATTCCAGATTTTATTCTTACTGTTTTGATGGTACATGTATTATAGTTTATTATCAAATTTTTACAATTTTCTTTGAGGAGGAAAGGAAACAAAAATACATCAGATTTTCTTCGGACATGTGCTGTGGGGCATGATGATAAATTGACTTTACTGCAGCAATACCAGATTTCTTTTTACAGCAAATGTAAAAAATAAAATATTTTTAGCCCCCATAGTCACAGCTACTTTTGTAGTTAAGTTTTTTTTAAATTGCTACACCCTGAAAGCCATCACTTTTTTTTTCCAAATGACACCTTATTTTTGTGGGATGAGTTGTAGTTTTTAAAGGCACCATTTTGTACATTTGGTACATTGAATGAGTTTTAATGGAGAGGAATAGAATTGCTGTGGGAGAAAAACAGGATTTCATTTTTGGAATATCCTGGAAAAACAAACCAGGTCTATAACCAACCTGGTGACTTATAGTACTTAAAGAAACAGCTGCTTTGTGCCACTTATCTTGGTGTCATGAAGCAAATCCAGATGTTTTGTGGTTAGTGTTGTACGGATTGGTTTGTAATAAACTTTACACGTTCGGGTCCTCTAGACCTGACCCAGAACTTCATTAGAAGTTGAGGGCCAGGTTTGGTTCAACTCATCAAAAGCAACGCCTCCCCCCTACAAATGATTCCAGCATTTTTTTTTTTTTTTGTGGGTACTTTGAATGCCGTCGGTGACTTTGCCAGCACTTTTTAAACACTCAACATTTGTAATTAGTGCTTGCCTCGGACGAACCTAAATTTCAACAAGTCTGCTTATCACTACTTAGGGTACCCAACACAATGTTGGTGATTTTAATGTTAAAGGAGTATTCTAAGGTTAAAACCCCGAAAAAAGTTCAAAAATAAGGAATTATATTTGTAAAAATGTAGTATCTACTGTTACCCCTTTTAGTTTCAGTGTATGGCCTTCATCTCACCAGCTGTGAGCTAGACTTCCTTCTTCATCACTCTGTATCTGGGTTGACAATCAGCACATAGCAAAGCAATGACACAGAAGGCCCCCAGACAGTTGGCTATAGAGTGGTGGGTATATCCTCATAGAGAAGGAAATACATCCCACAGCCGCTAACTAACATGGCGGCATCGCTGATCACCAGAATGGTGATATAAATACATTGAAAATGTGTTTGATTTGGCCAGTGTGTAGCGTTTTAGGTTCTGGACTACCCCTCCATGTCAAAGGGTTTTTTATGTATTAAGATATATCCTTGGAAGACATCCACTACTACTACTACTCGCTTTATTTCCTGACATTTGAGTGTTACAGACTGTCAGGCCCATAACAAAAACACATTTGCGGTCTACCCCCCCTATCTGTAAAGTTATACTCTGCCATGTTTATTATGATGCCGAATTACGGTATTATTTGTTCTCTTACAGCTTCTCTGTTACAATTATTCCTTTTGGACAAAAACATTCCAGTATACTCAGCTATTAATGTGACAATATTCATAGGAAATGAAGCCAGAATGAAGCCATAGCATGCAGCACACAATGCCTTCTTAGTACGTTTCTCCCCTCAAGCCTTACTTTTAATGAAAACTATAAATATGTTCTCATGCTACAGCAGTAAAGTACCATTTACTTTATAAAGGAGCAAGATAATCATTGCCATTCATTTTATTGAACTTTTTTTTTTTATCTTCCTGCTCAAAAATATCAAACATGGATTAGAAGCGAACCGATGGTGAATAACTCCAATAAATGTACTGCCTTCAGCCTTCATCTGGTCTTAATTTGAAAAAGTTTCAAAACTTGTTTTTTTTCTGACATTTTCAGTAAAAAGGGTTGTATGAAACTTTGGTGGGAGATTTCAAGGAACCTTGCACTTCTTCAAGGGGGTGTCGAGAGCAGAAATCCATTTGACTTGGGGCTAAAAGACTTTCTTCCTCAATGACATGACCTCCCGTTTCATCTGCTTTACAATTTCCCATTTCCTACACAATATTCTTGTCTTGTTTCCTTCAAGAAGTGCCTCCTGAGGTTTAGATCTACGTAAAGTTTATTGATACAGACCACCTTGCCTACCAGGTTTATGATGCTAATACCAAACCAAGAATTGGTTTGGTTGTGAATCAAATCAGTCAGAACCAATGTTGCTACAATTGTTCTGGAAATTGCTTTACAACCCCCTATAGTCCTGTTCAATCCTGTTCCACTGTTCAATCATCCACCTCCTTACGGATGTACAACTATATACACGTATTACCCAGCGGAAGCTGCTGGTAACTGCCATGGTTGGTGTTGGCACCATTTGTGGCAGGCAAGCTGACAAGCCCAACCTCAGCACCTAACAGTACTTTACCTGGATGCCACCATTTTTAAATGACAGTCGGTGCTCCTTGACATCATCAGAGAATTCCGATTAAAACCTCCCATAGCTTTCATTACCATATGTATACTACAGTATGCCTGAGACAGACTGTATTATAAAAGCAGGATATCTACAATATACAGTTTAGCAGTATATTGTATTATCGTATAAGTGATCAAACCCTTTAGGGTTGAGGTACCCTGGGAGCAGAGCTGAAAAAAAGCAAAAGTTTAAAAAGTCTAAAAAAAAATGTAATTAAAAAAATATATAAAGGTTGAAATCAACTTTCCCTAGAACACATACAAAAATAAATAAACAAGTAAAACCATAAGGTATCTCCATGTCCCCAAATGTCAGATTATTTTAAATGTATAAAAACAATTATTCCCGGCAGTGAACCCAAAAACGGAAAATAGCATCAAAATTTCTGAATCAACACTTTTATGACATAAAAATTTAAATAAAAAGTGCTAAAATGGTTGTGCAATGCTTGGCTGTCAGAATGTGGCAAAACTAATAATTACAACATTATAAAACGTATATAAATTTGGTATCTCCATTATGGCACCGGTCCAAAGAAGGGAAGCGTTATTGGAACTGCACAGGAAAAGATGTAACAACAAAGCAGATGGGAATATGGTGTAAGTGTGTTTTTTAGGTAATTCTACCACATTTGGAATTTATTTCCAGCTTCCCTGAGCAATGAACAAACTATAAAGCGGTGCTAATAGAAAGTACAATTTATCCCACTGATAATAAGCACTCAAATATCTCTGTAAATGAAAGCATGAAAAAGATATAAGTAAAAAACGGAAACTGTAAAAGAGCAGGGTAAAGAAGTGGTTATATAAAAAGTCCTATAACTTTTCCTTCATTTTCTGCATTTTCATTCTATGCAAATTCTTTTATTTATGGTTCTAACCCTAAAACTAAACCTATTGAAAAAATGTGTAGAAAATTCAAACAAGATTTAATTTAAAAAAATTAAAAATGTGTTTTAGTGGACTGGTGGGGTCTATATACATGGGTTTCTTGGACAGTTAGAGCAACATTGGTCTGTTTGAGGGCAAACCAGAAAAAATGGCTGTAATATAAAAGGAGCAGCAGGACTTAAGACTTCTGGTGACATCCTTGGCATGCCCATCGATGCCCATCCAACAGTCACAGATGGGATATGCATACAACAATGACCCCATTGATCCACCGTAAGCCATCAAGATGGAAGCAAGTCGAAAGAAGTCCTAAGTCCTGCTACTGTCAGGAGGTCACATGACCCATGCCTCCCACAGACTGCAAATACATTTTGCTAAGGTAAGTACAACACGGTGAACATATTAGGCTCTCGTATCTATCCTGGTAAAATTTGTCCAATCCCTTTAAGAATTGAGGACAATACACAACATTATTTATAAAATATAATTCATAGAGTGAGATATCAGTAACATTACGGGACTTCACCATCAGAAAGACGAGCGGTTTGTGGTCAGCTGCTTTGCTATAACATCTCATCTCCCAGATTTTTGGTGCTTTTGTGCATGTCCTTCAATGATAAGACATAATCAATAGCTATAAGTGAATATTAATTAGTAATATATGACAGTAAATTGCTTTTTAATGTAAGGGAAAGTGGTTTGCAGTTCTAGTAAATTGACAGCTTTGACCTCTTGGGTCTTCGCCAGACCTCCAGCTGTAGCACTTAGTATCAGTTCATCCCCCTAGGCAAGAAAGACTCACTACATGTGAGCACATTTCTGGGTCAAGGGAGTGCCATGTCTCCTTAGCAGGAGGTATTGTAATACAAAACACTTCTTTTGTGCAAATGTACTGGTAATGCTGCTGACGGACTGAAAGGATGTTGTTGGGGTATTAAAATGACATTAACTCATACAAAACTAAAGAATATAAATGCAACCTACTTTTTTTTTAACAAAGATTTTGGGTTTGGGTTTTGCAGCCCAAGAAATTATTACAGTGATAATTTTTCCCCAGAATGAATAGATATTTTATAAAGGTGATTTATAGATATTTTATAAAATTTTAGGGACATCATAAAAATTTACTGAACTAATTCTTATTGCGGATAAATCGTTCTCTCCCCATGAGTAACACATTGATGAATATTAGGAGAAATATTTTACTGTAGGAGAAGTAACTGTTTCCATATGTTGACTTGTCTCCAAGGCCCTTGTGATTGGTGTAAACCATATCTTTAAAGGGGTTGGTCACTTTATCATTAATCTCTAGTATTTGACACGTCTCTACATGTATATGTATTTGTCTTTGCCTCCTTTAAAAGGTGCATCATGTCCCTTTTCTCATTATGCTGCACTAAGCAAACCCACATTTCTATTGTCTCTGCTCCAGGCACGTCCATGTGACCTCAATCTCTCTCTCTCTTCACAGTCTGTCTGCTGACAGGGATATGAAGGGGGAGGAGCAGCATGAGTCATACTTTCCTACTACAGCTCCTCCTATTTAGCAGAGAGGTAAATAATGAAGCACGGAGGATCTGCACACAATATAAAAGTAAGTTGCTGGACTGCTTAATCCCTTAATGAACATTCAGGGATTATCTACTAAAAAATAAAGGCACATGGACAGTTTATGTAAAAGAGTGGCCTTAAAATGTTGTTAACAGAAGATGAGGCAGGATTGCTGCCCCAATAATTCTGAACAGAAAATAGAATAGAATACAAGGCTAAACTTAGAAAGTTAAACTAATTAGGAAAGATACATATTTTTGTGCTATCACTATCTGTGGACTTCCAGTTATCAAGCCAGTTATCATAAGGAAAGTAAGGGTCATCTAGTTAATCAGAAGAAAGATAATGGAGCATTAGAGTCTTCTTCATGCCAAGAGGTTAGGGGATCAAAGCAGAAGAGCAAATTAGCTTATTGCTAGCTTTTGCGATTATTTGCCCCGATCCGCCACTTTCACGCCAGTGGGGCGTGACGGGGCCTGAAGGGGGGGAGCGGCCGGCTGAGCGGAGGGCGCGGCCGGACAGGAGTAGGTCGGTGCGGGGCGTTACTGTCCCCGCGCCTGCGCACTTGCTGCTGCCGGCGACTTTTCATACGCAAAAAATTGCCGGCTGCATTTTTTTCTACGCAGAAGCCTCTTGATGTATCGGGCTGAGAATTTGCAGTGGCGGGGCTATCATACGCCGGCGCACAAACGCCATCGGATGATAAATATGCTCCAGTATGTTGGAGATGTAGACATATGGCAATTACCACAGATAAAATTATCCCACAGTAGGGAAATGGTGTTTTTTACGCGAAGAAATAAGGAGTTTTGTAGGAGGTTAGGCAAACAGTAGAAGAACCAGAGTTTTCAAGATGACACCATGTCTGCAGCTAAATATGTTGCAGCTAGTTGGTTGGTTGACAGTTTCCAGCCATTTTTAACTATATAGAATTTTTATAACAACAGCTGTACATCCGCAGTAGCAGCATCTGACAAATCTGGCACAACCTTCCTACGTCTTTTCCTTAGTTCATTTCACAACTCAGAGGGAAACACCTTCCCTGGGAGAGTTGTTTTAGTATCTGCTTACTGGCTATGGAGCGGTGATTTCATTCTCTCCACTCTGGATATGAGTCTAAGACAAATGGCAAAGGCAAAATTGTGACTCAGCTGACAGGAAAATGAGACACTCCCAGCGGTTGCTTAGAGAGAAAGGGTCTCAGTAACGTCTCTTAACGTGTGGACCTCTATATAATAAAAAGTTCCATGGTGTAAGAGGTACAGTGGTGGCTTAGTTGACTGCATTGTTTGAGTTATCTTGATGTGTATTGCTGAGAAAAGATTTGGGAATAGGTTTGGGACATATTGCTGAGAACATATGGATAGGTTTGGGACAAGGGTCTTTGGCCCTAATAATGTGTAGTGAAGTATGGAAGTAAAATTTTACATACAGTGCCAGATAAAAATCCTGTTCTTTAGATCCTAAATGTATGTAAAGCTCGAAAAACATGTTGAGTGATATTGTCTCAATCCACCGATTTTAACTTGACCCATTCTGGGTGTCCATAATCTCTTAAGAAAGCAGAAGTTGCTTTTGGATTTTGATGGATTTGCCATGGAAGAAAGTCTACCACCTGAGATATCTTACTTCTCTTGTTCCATTCAATATGTATGTTCATTTGGCTGAGCCATGTTGGTTTGTATATGTGAAGGTCCAGTGGCTGTTTTATAGTATATGACAATCTTAATTGAGCAAATATGACTTCTTTTCTTTTTACATCTGGGAAGTAGCGCAAAATAGACAAAATGTTTTAAAAACCCAATGGGGATAATTTGAGATGCAATGATTTTTAAAGAGTATAGTCCAAAAAAATATCCAGAAAAATAAAATTAAATGAAGTTGCAATAGTGGTTTGAAAATGTTCTCCATCTATTTGGTTGGGGCTTTTTGTTCCTAATGCTTAAAGGGCATCCGGCACCACAATTTACCTACCTGACCTAATTGCATTATTATGTAGGGCAATGCCCACACAAGCCACCCATACCTTTGTTTTTATTAACCATCTAATGCTTCCATGTCAAAAGTTTACTTGAGTCGGTGCTTTAAGGTGTTCTGCCATAGCACTTCAACATAATTTGCATTTTTTTTAAAGGAACATTTTGGCACTAAAGGAGCAGCTGGACAAAAAAGAAACATAGGTATGGATTACACATGTGGTCATAGCCCTACATAACAAAGCAGTTGATTTGGGTATGTAAATTGTGGTTACATGAAAAGATACTGTATATAGGCAGTCCCCAGGTTAATTACAAGATAAGTTCTTTAGTTTTGTAGAATTTTTATGTAAGTTGCAACAGATATGGTATTTTATATTTGTAACTTCAGACAAAATTTTTTCTGCCCTTGTGACAATTGGAATTTCAAAAATTTTCTTGGGAACACGAATTATCGATAAAGCTTCATTACAGAAACCTTACTGCTGATCATTGAAGCCTAGGAGTAAAGTAAAGCATCCAGAGAACTTCACGAAAGGCCACAGTGGTCAGAGAGGTCCATCTGTAACTAGGGGTCGTCTTTAAGTTGGCTGTCCTTAAGTCGGGGACCACCTGTATGTGTAAAGAATCGCTTAGATTACAGAAAATCCTTTGCCATAACAGAGCAGGTTCGCAAAAGTCAATTTGATAAATTGGTGTAAGAGAACTTGACTGACCTACAAAGAGTCCTGAACTGAACCCCACAGAACACCTACGAAATTATTTGGAATGTCAACTACTATCCAAACCTTATGGACAGCATTAGTATCAGACCACACTGATGCTCTTGTGGTAGAATAGATATAAATTCCTGCAGCCAAAATCTATTGAAAAACCTTTCCAAGAAAAATGAGGGTTGTTGTAACAGACTAACTACATTCATTCCTATTGTATTCGAGAAAGATAATTCATAAGCACACATGGAGGTGATGTTCACATGTCAATGTACTGTTAGCTTTACTCATTCCTCCCTATGCAATAAGCGTTTAATGAAATTTATTATAATAATCAGACATTTCCATTATAACATAGGAAAAAACTATAAATTACATTAAGCAAAATTCGATGAGAAACCAAATTCCACCTCACTTTTATTTCACATTATTCGTACAATAGCTTTGAACAATGTTGTTGATATTAATATAATTGCTATTATTGTGCCAAAATACTATAATGACTTTATTTTAATGCAGTTAATCAACGTCATGTGTGGAATAATAAGCCACAAATTTTAGAGCATTAAGACAACTCTCAGAGGCAACTCAGTTATTCCGTTTCTAAAATGAAGTGAAAAGGAAAGTAGAATTTACAATTTAAAAAATTTTACATATTTACCTGAATGTTTTTTTTTTAAGTATATTGTTCTGCCTAACAAATATATATCTTTTATTTACATTTTGGGGAATTTTTTTTTTTATTTTATGAACAAAGTTTTAGTGAAGTAAAACTAGGAAGGAAAAAATAAACCAATAAATTGTTTCTTTCAACTGAATAAGCTGGGCCTAAACAATGGGAATGGCACAGCTTACAGAACACAGGAATAGTTTATATAGGCGCCTGTTTGAAATGTTGGGGAAATTTTACTAAAAGTATCTAAGAGATGGTTAAAAGCTTCAGATTTGTCAAAGTGTGTAATGGTGAGGGATAAATCCACTGTAGTTTCAGATAGTCTAGACTAGTTTGTTGGATTAGTTGATGCAAAATATTGCAATTTTTTGGCATAATTCAGATTCTAACCACATTTTAAATGAAGCCATGCCCACTTTCAAAAACACATTACTTCTGTTTTCAAAGTTGTAAAAATTGTTCCTCCTCATATTGTTCAGGAATGTGAATGTGGTTGAGTAGGCTTTTTGCCACTTCATGGCACTATGAGGATTGCCAAACATTAAAAACCTTTAGTCCACCTTTATTGATGACCTCCCTTGCTTCAAGGCACTATCTAATATGTTTAACCACTTATCCTTACTAGAACTAGAGCATTATCTGTACTACATGTAAAAACATATTTGGCAGTAATAATAATAATTCCTTTATTTATATGGCGCACACAGATTACGCAGGGCTACACAGAGCTTGCCAAATCAGTCCCGGACCCCATGGAGCTCACAATTTAATCAACCTACCAGTATGTTTTGGAGTGTGGGAGGAAACCAGAGGATCATGAGGAAACCCATGCAAACACGGAGAGAACATACAAACTGTTTGAAGATGTCAGCCTTGATGGAAATTGAACCCTGGTCCCCAGCGCTGCAAGGCTGTAGTGCTTACCTCTGAGTAGTATTTATATATTAAAAGTGTGGACATTACACACCAACCAGGATTCCCTGGGGTATCCCACAAAATGCCAAATACCAGGCAAAGTGTACTTGACCCAATCCTTTTTGTGATCTATTTTGTGATTGTTCTATAATGTGGATGGTTGTAGGACAGTGGTGTAGACAGCAGTTGTACACAATGATGGGATGTCTACCAAACCACGAAAAAAAAGGAATATACAAATAGTCCTATATTGTAAATACATATATTGTATGGCTCAAAACAACCACCATTCGTAAGTGTTGTGGAAGAGTCACCTATAAGGTCTACTCCGTAGAGTTGGTAGTTTTATGAAAAGAGCAGGACACACCACCTTCAGGCCTTTAGATCTTTGTAACAATGTCCCTTCTTTTCTTTATATTACGTAAGGAAAGGAAACAGCCGTAACGTAAAACTCGGATTGGCTGCTCTGGTCAACCTGGAATGTTGTTGATTTGCAGTAGTTTTTCTACATGACCCCCATGTTTCCTTTTCAGCATTCATGTGACTATTTTATTATCCTGCTTTTCTATATATTTGTGCAGTTACACTGAGCCCAATGTTTTATTCTTTGAAATCCGCCTTGTGCTGGGAGCACAAATATAAACAGTGCATAGAACTATTTAGCAGATGGACTTCAGAGACAGTTCATCATCGGCATTGTATTTATGTCAAAGATCTACTCGCTGTTTAGTTTAGTCCCAAGTGCAGCTGAGAAAACAAATAAGGTAAAGTATGCAAAACTGTAATGCGCTCTCGATTTTAGTGCCCAAGGATTTTACATTGTTATCCAAAATTATGTTGTACTTTCTTTGGCTTTAAAAACAGAAAGCATATTTCTCATTAAGGGTTTGGTTTAAAAAAAAATGTATGGCATTTGCAAATTTATTAGAAACAGCTGACAAAAGTGATTCCTTTTTTTTCATAAAAATTGCAGATAATTGTATGTTCACACAAAGTATATTTCAAAATGGCCGTGTTCACTTTTGGCAGCCCGCCACCAGGATCATGTAATGCTTCTCTTTCGTCCAAATGAAAAGAGCTGTTGTTTGATACAATGGTTGTAGTGGTTTGTGTTCAAGAATTAGTTTTTTGTTCTTAATCCCTTTGTTAAGGCAGAACAGAATAAAACAATGGTATTGTAACAAAACAAAAGAAATCAAAAGCAAGCAAAAATTAGCAAATTATGTTATGCTATGTTTACTCATGCAAGAGAAATCTAGACATCCGTCACTCTGTATGTTTCCTCGTAATTGTAAAAATATTTCTAAAATCAAACTCTGGCCAAAAATAGAAAATTCAGTTTTGGCTGAAAAATAGACCTCCCAAACCTTTCACTTTCCCCCAAGCCTAGATTATGATCTCAGCTGTGAGAAGAAGGGAGGCAGACAAGCATAGACTGGTACCCATTGTAGTCTGCCCAGAACACTGCAGCTTAATACAAAAAGTATCCCCTTTAAATTTTTTCACTTTGTTTAATTTCAGCCAAATGGAAAGCTCAAAAAAGTTTTTTTTTCTCCATAATGTGCACTCTGCTCCCCATATTGTCAGGAAAAAAACAGAAATGTAGATATTTTTACTAATTTATTAAACAAGAAAAACTGATATATCACATGGTGATAAATATTCAGCCCCTTTGCTCGGTATTGAGTAGAAGCAGCTTTGGAACTAGACCACGAGTCTTCTTGGGAAGATGCTACAAGTTTTTCACACCTGTATTTGGGGATCCTCTGCCTCTTCCTTGCAGATTCTCTTCAGTTCCCTCAGGTTGGATGGTGAACATTGGTGGATGCCATTTTCAAGTCTCTCCACAGATACTCAGTTTGCTTTAGATCAGGGCTCTGGCTGTGCCAGTCAGGAATGGTCACATAGTTGTTCTGAAGTCACTATTTTGTTATTTTAGCTAGACGATGATTTGTAGCCAAAGTGGCTTCCTTGCCCTTCTCCTTGCGCCGATCATACCAATTGCTTTATACAGTCTTCAGTTTTAGTTGAGATGTCCATAATAACTTATTCTTGTTCATCTTTTGTATTTGTGTATAGCTGATTATAACTTTGGGTAGATGTGGTAGACTCCCTTCAACTATCCTTTTTCTCATGCTATTGAAGATTCAATTTTGAAGAATAGCATTCCAAATGTGATAATACCTGGTTATCTATTGACTCCTAGACCAGGGAAAGATGAAATTGGGAGGGAATCTTGTTCAAAACTAACAGATGAGAAAGTTTCTTATTTATCTTCTTCACTTCTCAAAATGGGTCAATCTACACCATGAATAAACATTCTTTGTAAAGTCAATTTGAATGTTGGTTACATTTTGGAGCAAATATGGTTCCTCACCATATCTATACTGTATCTCTTAACAGTTTTGCAGAATTGTATTATGTCATTCATCTCTTGGGTTACTGTGATGCAAGATGAGGGTCTAGTAACAGGCAAGTATGAACATGTGGGCTTTTCATGTTGTGTACTGGACAAAAAACAAGGAATATATTCAACGCACCAGTGAGGATGATCAAAATATCATGCTGGCAAAACATATGGAGTAATGAAGAACTCATAATAAACATTTTTGCTTGACATTTCCTCATGCAGTGAAAGAAAACAGCAGTCCTGTGAATAAAGCAAGAGGCAGATAGCATAATATAAACACCTACGTGACATACCCAACTGAACACTTGGGCAGTCATCATATCCTCAATATACAACCCACAAGGAGTAAACAAAACCAAGTTCTATAGTCATCACGGTGGAAGAATTTACAGTGACAGCATGGAGGACTATAGAAGCAGGAAAATCGTAAACTCAATCTGTTGAACGGAAATGCCTCTCTCGTTACAATGTTTTTTTTTTTTTAAAAACTACACAAAAATACTGTAAATATTTTCTGAAATGCTACTTCAAGATAAGTACATTTCAATTTCGACATTTATTTGTAAAAGGAAATGTATTTACAAGGAGAAATGAGTAGAGTATACAGAAGCAAATTGCTGACAGAAAGGACGAAATTGCATTGTTCTTAGGAATTTTAAGTTGAACCATTTGCTGTAATTTTGAGTCATTTAGGTGGAAGGAAAAAATAATAATTAATGGGTTAGAACGCTAAGTGTACAATAAAGCATGAACTGTACAATTATGATCGGGGGTTGAATTGGTGAGCATATGTAAATAATAAACTCACTATACAGGATATTGTTAACAAGCATTGTTAGTTATCTTTTTGTTTTTTTTTACTATTTCACCTATTTAAAATTTTATCCCACTGTGCTCCATCCTTAATCTGCAATTACTACCCTACAGTAGACACCCCCTGCCCCTAAGACAAACTTATCTTTTTTGTAAATCGCAATGCAACATGATGGCGCTTTTTAAATAAAGTATTTCTCGAGTTACAAATCTGAAACTCTAAAACACATCCAAACCTCATCAACTTATTAAATGCTTCAAACCTCTTAAAAATCATAGTCTCTCAAAACCTTCCAGCAATGCTTTTAGAAGAAAGGTCTAGAACTTTATCTCCTGTTTCTGGCTTTGAGTTTTTGTACCAGGCTCTAGATGCCCATATGTTGGTTGTATATCTTCAACAAAGCACAAGGATCCCCATTGGACAGAGGTGTATCTTGCTATAAAACACTAGAATCCCCATAATCTCTCAAAACGACTAGTGGACATTGGTACAACTTTACCTTCTGTTTCCTGCTTTGACTTTTTGTACAAAGTTCTAGGATGGCCATTGGTGGCTGGTGTATCTTGGACAAAAAACTAGGATGGCCATTGGTGGATGGTCTATCTTGGACAAAAAAATAGTATGTCCATTGGTGGTTGGTGTATCTTGCTACAATGTACCAGGATCCCCATTGGTAGGTGGTGTATCATGGACAAAACACTAGGATGCCCATTAGTGTGTTATGTATCTTGTTGCAAAGTACTATGATCCCCATTAGTGGGAGGTCCACCTTGGACAAAGCACTAGGATCCGCATTGGTGGGTGCTGTATCTTGATCAAATAACTTGGATCTACATTGGTGTGTGGTGTATCTTAGGCTAAGGACAAGGATCCCCATTGAAGAATGGTGTATCTTGGACAAATAAATAGGATCTCCATTTGATGGGTGGTATATACTGCTACCTAGAACTCGGATCTCTATTAGGGGGGTGTATTTTGGACAAAGCACTAGGATCCCCATTGATCTTGCTATGTATCTTGCTATAAAGCACTAGCATCCCGTGTTGTATAGCTCTAGGTTTCAGTAGGCCCCTGGGCAAAAGAGCCTCAGTGGGCCCCTTTGCAGTGAAATTATGTGGCAGCATTAAAAATTCTGAAACTAAAACAGTCACCTGTTCCCTAGTTTATCATACCAAACAGCCCCCTCATGGTTATTTTATATAAACCTACCTCACACCCTATGGATTCATTAGAAACAGCCCCCTCAACCCCATGGATTTCTTATGTACAGCCTTATGTGGGCTCCCAGCAGCTCTGGGTATCACTTGCCCAGGTATGCCCACTGCTGGCGGCAGCCATGTATCCAATATGTGAAGCCAATTTAATTGTTTAAGTGCCTTCGCGAAACTATCAATGGAGAGGGAAGGGTTGAGGAGAGCTCACTCCACACCCCTTCTCCAGCCAGCCACGTGCTTCGCCCAGGTTATGGATCAGAAGAGCACACGGTGTTACCTGTACACAAACTTTTTTTTTCCTATTCCAGAAAACCACAGATCGCTTGTCTGTTTTTGAGGTCAGTGTGTCTTCAGTATTTCCAAAGCTCCTAATCCGTAAAATCGGTTTGTGTGTCACCCGTATGTTATCCAGTTTGGCAGATCCACAAAATAAAGACAGAAGGTAGGAAAATGAAGTCTGAAGCTTGTCCTTGGGTGATTTACAGGTATGGGCAGCACCCGGATGACACCTGTGTGTCACCTGTATTTTTCACATTCCCATGGAGGCACAAGCACGAGCTTATAGGACATCCCCTGAGTTTTTTTTCTCAGGGACACTAGGCCTCATACATGAGGCTGAGGGAATCACATCCATGTGTATGGGCCCATAGAATGTGAAGTATATGATTACGATGCCTTAGGCTGTACAGTGCCAGGTATACATCAGAGATATCCATTGGTTAATACTCCAAGGATATATGACTGAGGTATGGTAGCGGACAAACAGAGCCTAACACATGTCACAATTTCTGGTTAAAAAGTTTTAATTGAATGAGGAAGATTGGTCAAGAAAGATTTAAGAGAGAAGTCACAAAGAGAAAAAATATAATGACTGATCTTACAAGAGGCGTCATTGTCGTATTAATTACCCAGGAAATAAACAAATAAACTGATGGATCCGGATACTTTAAACCAGGATACAAAGTGCTATGAGCAATGAAGGAGAAGGACTTTATAAGAAGTGCTTCCTGATACCGTATGGATTTATTACCTGTAAATGAATGTGTGACGATGAGTTCAACAGTATCAAGAGCAGCTGGAGAGATCAAACAGGATAAAGTCCTGGAAAAAAATCACCTTCAGAAGGAGATTCCTGAAAGTCATTAGCTACTGTTTCACTTGAATGAGAACCAGGCTGTTGATGCTCTAAGCGGATGGGGATTGATCATTGTAGTGATGGACTAACTGACGAGGAGCGAGGGATGGAGCGTGATGTATCTGGTTGTAAGATGGATGTCTGCAGCACAGAGTGGGTTAACTTAATATGATTTAAACATTTACATAGAGGTGAGTAGAATAATCCAATAAAGGAGACCTCTCCCTTGTGATCCCAGGAAGATTCACTCCAAAAGCTGTGATTGTATAAAACTGTGTGGCATAGTGGAATAAATGCCTCATAGTTGTGTGTTTTTAATAAGTAAAGAGATACAATTTTATTATTTTTTCAACTTTTAATAAAAGTTACATTTTATGTGCCACACTCACAACTTTTCCCTTTCTCCCCCCCATCTTATTCCCTTTCTGTATACTTAATTTAATATGATACAAGATGATTAGAGATGAGCCGAACACAAATGCTACGGTGTACCGTCTATCGAGACGAACTTTTCCCGATGCGCGAGTGCTCCGTCTGAATAACGAACCCCATTGAAGTCCAATGGGAGACTCGAGCATTTTTCAAGGGGACCAAGGCTCTGCACAGGGAAGCTGGCCAAACACATGGGACCTCAGAAAAGGATGGAAACACCACGGAATGGACAGGAAACAGCAGCGGGCAGCATGCATGGGATGCCTGAGGCTGCATAATCGCAAACAGTGTGCCCATTATGGGCAACAGCATGGCCATGACAGAGTGACAGAAGAAGCTAGATAGCATCTAAAACATCCAATAATTGACCCTGACACTATAGGGGACAGGCATGCAGAGGCAGCGCAGCAGGCTAAGAGGGAGTGGCATGGCGATACCCTAAAGGACTCAGGCTCAAACCAAGGGTGGCAGAGAGGAACCAAAGGAGGTGAGCAAGAACGCTCAAATAATATCGGTAATGATAAAAGTTTGCCAGTATATTTGTGGAATACACAGCAGGTGTGGCGACAAAGTAACAGGCAGCCAGATAAACACAACCCAAATTCCTGACACAGCTCGTTTGATAAGGGGGACCATGTATGGAGGCAGTGAACAGTATAGATTAAAGGTGCTGCAGTTTAAAACTATGTTGTTGGATCTGGCATGGAGCGCGCTCCCTGCCAGGCGGCTTTTCGCCAAATCAAGCCCTGGCTATAGGTACTCCCCAAAACAGCACTTCTAAGCAATCCTTTGTATAAGATCAGTGTAGTAGCGTTCTTATAAGTTTAGGATATGGCGGGTTAGAGGAAATGTAAACAGTGCGCAAGAAGCGCTGAAATAATATCGGTAAATGATAAAGTTTGCAGTATTTTTGTGGATTACACAGCAGGGTGGCGACAAAGTAACAAGCTTGTTGTGGAAGTCCATGAAAACACCCAAAATTCGCCTGACACACTGTTTGATAAGGGGACCATGTAGTTACAGTTTATGCCAGTCGCTGTGCACTGGTGCCAGTCTTTCGAACACAGTTTTAAAATAATAATAACCTCATCCATAAAGCTCTGTATCTAATGCTGCACCCCCTACCTTCCTCCATCTCAGTCTATCGCCCAACCGTGCTCTTAGATCCGCCAGTGATCTTAGATTAACCTCTACCCTAGTGCGGACCTCCACACTCGCGTCTCCAAGATTCTCTAGAGCTGCCACCAATCTATGGAATGCTCTTGCCCCGACTATCAGACTAATACCTAACCACCAAAGTTTCAAACGTGGTCTAAACCCATTCTTTAGGCAAGCCTATAACACTCATTAACTGCATGAAGTTTAACTCTTCACTAACCCGTCCTGGTCGTCTCTCCACTGTTATCCAGCAACCAACAGGCACCAGACTTCTCTGCAGTCCCTTCACCCTGGACTGGTATAAGTGACGGCTGAGTGGTTCAGCGACAGCAATTCCATTTATTATTTTGTTCTATTCCCTAAGAAGAATGGCTTGACCATTAAATATCTTTTACCTCGGGTTACCCCATCATCTTCATAACCGTAAGCTCTGGCAGCAGGGACCTCATCCTGTTGTTCCATACAAATGTTGTGCTCGTTACTACATTTTGATTTGTTTCTCTGATTTGTAAAGCGCTAAAGAATATGATGACGCTATATAAATAAAGATTATTATTATTTATTATGGAGGCAGTGAAGTATGTAGATTAAAGGTGCTGCAGTTAAAACTATGTTGTTGGATCTGGGATGAGCTGCGCGCTCTGCAGCCAGGCGAGATGTCGCCAATCCAACCCTGTCTCTAGGCTACTCCCAAACAGCACTTTAGAACCTTTTGTATAAGATCAAGTGTAGTAGCGTTCTTATAAGTTTGGGATAGTGTGGGGGTGAGGGGAATGGAAACAACGCTGCGCAAGAAGCTGAAATAATATAGGTTAATCAAAAGTTGCCAGTATATTTTGTGGTAACAACAGTGCGAGTTGGTTGGACGACAAATTAACAACTTGAGTGGAATCCATGAAAACACCCAAATTTCTGCCTGAATACCTCGTTTGAAAGGGGAGGATGTATGGAGGCAGCTATATGTGACGACTTTGGAGGTAGCAATGGAGACAACGTGTGGAGGCTGCTATTGAGACAATTTAATTTGGATAGTGCCTGTATGTGGCAGTCCCAAAAAGTTTTCAAACCAAGGAGCAGGAGGGTCCCTCCAGAAAATGGAATAGATTGAGTGCATGTAGTGGCAGTCCCAAAAAGTTTTCAAAACCAAGGAGCAGGTAGGTGGCCTCCAGAAAAATGGATAGATTGAGTGCCTGATTGTGGCAGTCCAAAAAGTTTTCAAACCAGAGGAGCAGGTAGGTGGCTGCCTCCGAAAAAATGGATAGATTGAGTGCCTGTATGTGGCAGTCCCAAAAGTTTTCAAACCGAGGAGCAGGTAGGTGTCCCTCCATAAAAATGGAATAGATTGAGTGCCTGTATGTGGCATGCCAAAAATTTTCAACCAAGGAGCAGGTAGGTGCCCTCAGTAAATGTAATAGATTGAGTGCCTGTATGTGGCAGTCCAAAATTTTTAAAACAGAGGACCGGGGTAGTGGCCCTCCAAAAAAGTGGAAAGATTGAGTGCCTGTATGTGGCACTCACAAAAATTGTTTCAAACAGAGGACCGGGTAGGTGGCCTCAGAAAATAAATGCATAAAATACTATAGCAAGTAGCCAGTGGGCCCGTCAAAAAAATAGCAGTTTCCTCTGCTTTACTGTACAAAGAGGAGGAGAAGGGGAAAAAGGAGGAGGAGGAGGGATCAATTATTAGTTGAGCTTCCTTCACTGGTGGAGATTGGAAATTCTGAGAAATCCAGCCTTTATTCAGTTTAATAAGCGTCAGCCGTCAGCGCTGTCAGTCGCAGCGTGTACGCTTATCTGTGATGATGCCACCAGCTGCACTGAAAACCGCGGACAAGACGATAGCGGCAGGGGGCAAAACCTCCAAGCGTGTACAGCGCCAGTTCGTGCCACATGTCCAGCTTTGAACACCAGTAGTTGTAGGGAGCTGTGTGTGATCATTTTAGGACATGGTATGGTCAGCTACGTACTCCCTCACCATCTTTCTGTAAAGATCAGCCCTTCACTCTGCCGAGACTGGGGACAGTGACAGTTGCTTGGGGGTGACATAAAGACTGGCAAAAGCCTTGTAAAGCGTACCCTTGCCAGTGTCTGGACAAGCTGCTGCTGCCTATCTCCTCCCTCGCTATGTCCGAGAACTACGCACTCTGCCGCTAGCGCGTCAGAAGGGAAATACGGTTTCAGCTTGTGCAACAGGGCTGCTGGTATTCGCATTCTCCACACTCCTCTCGCAGGGATGAGAGGGAAAGATTTGCTTTACCGTGGGTCACAGGAGAGTGAACACCCAGTAATCGGTGCTGGATAAATTCTTTGTAACGCGAGGGTCACGGGATAGGCAAGCTAGCACTGAAATCTGCCATATGGCCAGAGTACAACGCGTAAGATTCACTCTCCCGCACTGGCCTGACATGTCCATTTCCGCATCCTCCAACTCCAACTCCTCTTCTTCTGCCCATACACGATGAACAGTGGAGGACTCAACAATGGTCCCTCTTGTGTTCTGCCAACATTCTCCTCCTCTTCCTCCTCATCCTCTGCCACTATCCCACTCCTCTGATATGCGCTGAGAAACAGACCTGAGGGTGTTTGGCTATCAACAAGGGAATCTTCTCCCCGTCTCTTGTGCGAGCGCAAAGCTTCGACTCAGCGATCAGAGAGTTTTCAACAGGCAAGCAGCGGATGGTTGAGGCTGATGATGGCGGCATCGCACAGACCATCTGTGTTGACTCCTCAAAGTTACTCAGCACCTGACAGATATCAGACATCACGTCCACCCTCATGTAGGACTTGAGGAAGCTGACTGACCTGACTACCACTTATGGTGGGGAAGTTACATCTGGCAGTCTACAATCGCTCTGCGCTGCGTTTTAAACTCTGGTAAACCTGTCCAGTGTTGAATTCCACCTCGTGGCACGCGCACACACAGTTGGTGAGCGGGCAGTTGGAGGCGGCGCTGCGCTGCCCTGAGGAGTGGCAGCTTCTGGCTGGACTTCCTGAATGCGCACAGATGCGGCAGCCCTCGTGAGCAAATCAGACAGATTGGGGTAGATGTCTTGAGGCAAACGCTGAACTATCAGATTTAACCACATGGGCAGGCATGGCACAGTGTCAGTCTGCCGAGTTGCAGAGTCCACACCAGGTTACGGCCGTTGTCACAAACCCCATGCCTGGGCTTCAGGTTCAGCGTGCCAGCCACAGATCATCTGCGCCGTGATGCCCTGTAATAGTCTTTGGGCGGTGTGC
Source organism: Engystomops pustulosus (assembly GCA_019512145.1). Lineage (NCBI taxonomy): Eukaryota > Metazoa > Chordata > Amphibia > Anura > Leptodactylidae > Engystomops > Engystomops pustulosus. Next base: position 197,531,408 of record CM033643.1, on the reverse strand, counting down.
CTTTTGCGCCTAGGCTCAGCAGTTTCAGCACCGCCTGCTGTCGCTAGCGACGGCACTGCTGCTGTGCCTAGAGCTACCGACTGATGGCGCCGTGCCCACGGATGGTATTCGGAGGAGGAGTGAGGGGGGGGAGGAGAGGAGGAGGCATAGTAGGCCGGAAACACCTGGTACCGAGGTGAGGCCCGCAATCCTCGGTGTCGGCAGTATATGACCACCCCCAGGGTCAGACTGGTCCCAGCCTCCACCAGTTACCCAATGTGCCGTCAGCGATATATAGTGGCCCTGCCCGGCATCACTCGTCCACGTGTCCGTGGTCAGGTGGACCTTGTCAGAAACGGCGTTGGTCAGGGCACGGGGTGGTGATGTTGTCTGACACATGCTGGTGCAGGGCTAGTGGACGGCACATCGGGAAAGTAAGTAGTGGCGGCTGGGGACCGAATACCGAGGGGCGGCCGCCGCCATGAGGTTGCGAAGGCCTCGTCTCTACTGCCTATAGGGCAGCATCTCCAGGCTAAGCAATCTGGAGATGTGCACATTAAGGGCTTGGGCGTGCGGGTGGGGGCACTATATTTGCGTTTCCGCTCCAGCGTTGGGTATGGAGAGCTGACGCTGGTGGATGCTGTGGAGGATCGTGGAGTGCGACGATGGGGTTTTTGTGGCAGGGTCCTGGGAGGGGGCTGACTATCAGCTGACACAGGGAGGAGCAGTGGTGGTGCGCGCTGGAGGGGAACGGGTGTTGCCACTGAGTGGGGTGTTTTAGCATTCATATGCCTGCGCATACTGGTGGTAGTTAAGCAGTAGTGGTGGAACCCTGCGGAGCCTGGGTTTGGCAAATGTTGCACACCACAGTCCGTCGGTCATCGGTGTTTCCTTAAAGAACCTCCAGACTTCTGAAGATTAGCCTCGCCGCCAAGAGCCCTCACACGGGAGCTTACTAGTTGACACATTTGGCTGATGCACCAGCTCTGGCCTGCCTCTCCGTCTGGCCCCACCACTGCCTCTTCCAACCTGTTCGGTCGAGGACTCCTCCGTCTCAGAAGCACTGTGTGTTCACCGGCCTCTCAACCCAGCTTGGGTCTGTCACATCATCCTCCGATCCTCAGTCTGCTCCCCCCTCGGACTTCTGCCCTGGACAAACGTGACTTCCTCACTAGTCTGCACCGGTCTCCTATCGTCGGACACCTCTTTACACACTCTCACCACTAGTCAAGAAGGTCATCATCACCCACAGACTGTGACTGGTGGAAAACCTGGGCATCGGAAAATTGCTCAGCAGCAACCGGACAATGGTTTGTGACTGTGGAAGGGTCCAGTAAACAGTTCTCACGAGTATACGGTTTCAAAATGCCAATTTTCCTGGGGGGGCAGACTGTGGGGGAGGAGGCTGAGGTGCAGGAGCTGGAGGGAGTTGGCGATTTTTGGGTGACATGGGTGGACTGCGTTGGAATGAGACGGTGACAAATTGCTCGAAGCATTTTCAGCAATCACGACATCACCTGTTCGCACTGTTTTCCTCAACAGGACCACCCCTACCACACAAACCTCTGAGCTCTGCGCTCCCTCGTCCCTCATAAGCAGGGGTGTCTCACCCCGGCCACCATGCCTCTACCCCTGCAGTTTGCCACGCCTACGTCCCTCTTCGTAACTCCCAGCCTCTATAGCAACATTTTTACCATAGTGTGATAGCTTGTTAACTCAATGGTGTACCTGAGTTTTATATCTCGCCTCCCTCATTAAGCAAGGTTGGTGCTCAAATAGCACCCTCAGGCCTAATGTGATCAACTATTCGTGACTGTCTGACCCACTTTCCGCCACCGTAGTGTGTAGTTGCGACTAAGCGCAAAACACGCGCCATCGTCCCTACTCTGTTAGCCTCTCGGGTAAATATCCTATAATCGGATCAGATTTTTTAGCAATCGCTTTTAAAATTTTGACGTTTTCTCTTGTGCTTTGAGTTTCCTTACCAAAAATGATTCCTATTGCCTATGGCTATTTTCTAGCAATTGAAAGCACACGACTGCCAGATGAATGAACGAGTTATTACACAAAATAAACGTAAAATAAAAAGGACAAATGCAGACTGTGCCTAATTGAAATCCAACCCTACTCATTTCCCACTTCGGTCTTTGCAATGGATATGTCGTCACTAAGCGCAACAAACACAGCGGTTCGCAAGTCTCCACTACAAATTGCTCACGTTGGCTAGTTGATGATGCAGCAAGTACAGCACCAGCAGATCAACCAGAATCAAATATATAACGCTACTGTAGGGTAAGCCGTTTGGATTCTCCTATGGCTATTTTCTAGCCAAGTATGAAAGCACACTACTATGCCAGATGAGATGACGCTGATTATTAAACAAATAAAACGTAAATAAAAAAGGACAAATGGCAGACTGTGCTAATTGAAATCCAACCCCTACTAATTTTCCCACTTCGGTCTTTGCAATGGATATGTGCGTCACTAGCGCAACAACCACAGCGGTCCGCAAGTCTCACTACTAATTGCTCACAATTGGCTAGGATTGCACTGCAGCAAAGTACAACAGCCAGACAGATCAACCAAAACAATACTATAACGCTACTGTAGAGCTAGCCGTTGGATTCCTATGGACTATTTTATAGCCAGTATGAAAGCACATACTATGCCAATGAGATGACACTGAGTATTAAACAAAATAAACGTAAAATAAAAAGGAAAATGCAAGGGACTGTGCCTAATTGAAATCCAACCCCTACTTAAATTTCCCACTTTGGTTTTGAGTGGATAGTGTGCCGTATCTAAGCAGCAAACAGGGCAGCGTCAGCAAGATCTCCACATGTACATTGCTCACAATGGTAGCTAGATTGCAATCAAAAAACAAAGTAGCAGCACCAGCAGATCAAACAGAAATCAAATGATATAAAGCTACTGTAGGCGTAGCGTTGGATTTCATATGGCTATTTTCTAGCAGTATGAAAGGCACACCTACTATGCGATGAGATGAAACTGAGTATTTAACAAAATAACGTGTAAAATAACAAAGGAAAAATGGAAGACTGTGTCCTAATTGACATCCAACCCGTTACTAAATTTTCCCACTTGGTTTTTGAGGTGTGGATGATGTGTGCCATAAGACGCTAAACAACAGGTAGCAAGTCCACCTGCTAATTCCCACAAAGGGTACAGATGCAAATAAAATAAAACAATAGAACTTATTGTAGCACCTAAGAAGGGCTGTTGGGTCTTGGAGAATCACTCCTGCCCAAACATAAGCTAATAGAACACCCTAAACGCTGTCCCTGACCAGAGCAGCTCTCTCCTAGCGGCATCCTAGACCGAAGAATCCGAGCAGCGCGGGCCAGCGTCTAGTCAACCCAGGGTTCACCTGATCTGGCCAGCCAACCACTGCTATCGACGTGGGGTGAAGGGTACCCACGTCATGCGGGTGGAGTGCAGAGTCTCCTGGCTTGTGATTGGCTTTGTTTGCTGCCGTCGCCAAAAGCACAAACGGCGTTGAGTGCCATTTTCTCGGGGAGCGGGCGAAGTATTCGACCGAGCAACGGCACGAGTACGTCCCGTAAGCCGAACCGAGCATCAAGCCTCGGACGAGCATGTTCGCTCACTCCTAGATGATCATGTGAAAAAAGAAAGTTATCCTAGAAGAGAAAAAAGATATACTATATATATAATATATAATGTTTGTATACATATTTGTATAATTGGGCATATGTGGAACACTGTTTAATTTGCTACAATGTGGGAAGGGCGGGGCTTATTCAGTCACGTGATCACTAGATTTTTGTATATATGTCCATGTTGTACACTGATTGTTTAGCTTGAGGAAGGCTCAAAGCGAGCCGAAACGTCGTTATTGCACATGAAATAAAAAGGACCACGTCCTCTTGAATTCATTGTTCGGATTGCTCTTTGTTTTGTTTTTTTCCATCTGTGGAGGACCATCCGTCCAATCCTAATTAGCTTGCACCCGTTGTAGCTCAAGCGTGCTGCCTGGACTTTCAATTTGTATATATATATATATATATATATTTTTAATATTTTTTTTTTTTTTTATATATATATATATATATAATTTAAAAAATTTATAATATATGATAAGTAAACATTTTAATTTAAGCACTCAAAAAGTTGTACATTTTCCCAAACTGTACGAATTAAAACAGCTTGAGTAACAAAAAAAAATGACGCCATACACTTGAATTTATTTTACTTTGGTCTACATTAACGATTCCTTTATGTATATAGCGCACCCGATAGCGCACACAGATTACGCAGCACTGCACAGAGTTTGCCAAATCAGTCCCTGTCCCCATTAGCCTCACATTCTAATCAACCTACCAGTATGTTTTGGAGTGTGGGATGAAACCGGAGGACCCGGAGGAAACCCACACAAACACGGAGAGAACATACAAACTCTTTGCAGATGTTGACCTGCATGGGACTTGAATCCAGGACCCCAGCGCTGCAAGGCTGTAATGCTAACCACTGTGCCACCCCTATTAAATTATAAAAATATTTAATATATACTATTTAATATATTTATTAATGATATAGAGGTAGGAATTAATAGCACTATTTTTGCAGATGACACCAAGCTGTGTAGTGTAATACAGTCTATGGAAGATGTTCATAGGCTGCAGGGTGACTTGGACAAACGGTTTAATGTGGATAAATGTAAGGTTATGCACCTGAGGGCTTATGATCCAAAGACAAAATATGTCCTTGGGGGAGTAAATCTGGTAGAGTCCCTTGTTGAGAAGGACCTGGGGGTATTAGTAGATCATAAATTGAATAACAGCATGCAATGTCAATCAGCTGTTTCTAAAGCCAGTAGGATCTTGTCATGTATCAAAAGTGCTATGGACTCACGGGATAGGGATGTAATATTACCACTGTACAAGGCATTGGTTCAGCCTCACCTGGAATATGCTGTCCAGTTCTGGGCCCCATTCTATAAAAAGGATGCCCTGGAGCTGGAGAGGGTTCAACGAAGAGCCACAAAAATGATAAGGGGTATGGAGGGTCTGAGTTATGAGGAAAGATTAAAACAACTAGATTTATTTAGTCTGGAAAAGAGACGACTACGAGGGGACATGATTAATTTATATAAATATATGAATGGTCCTTACAAAAATATGGTGGTAAGTTGTTTCAGATTAAATCAAATCAAAAGACGAGGGGGCACTGTCTCAGTCTGGAGAAAACAAGGTTTAATCATCGGAGGCAACAGGGCTTTTTTACTATGAGAACTGTCATAGTGGAATAGCCTGCCTCAGGCGCTGGTCACAGCAGGGACAGCGAAGAGCTTCAAGAAGGGTCTAGATTACTTTTTACACCTAAATAACATTGACGGTTATGTTATATAGAATTGTTTCCCCTAAATCCCTTCCTCATCCAATCCCTTCCTTGGTTGAATTTGATGGACAAGTGTCTATTTTCAACCGTATAAACTATGATACTATGTTGGAGAAGTTTGAACAAAGAGGGTTTTTTTTACCAGCGTTACCTTTTTTGATTGCAATTAAGACATTACACAACTATACAAATTCCAAATTTCTACTGTCCCCCAAAAAACAAGGGGGGCATGTGAGCAGTTTGCACTAGAAATAATGTGCAAAGTCCAACAGAAAACTGATGCACGGCCCTTAGTAACTGTTCCCCAATGTGTTTCTGTTTCACATAAAATATCAATACAATATATAGAGGTTGGGGCTGTGACATGTGAAATGAAGAAACGTTAAAGGGTTATGAATAAGTTCGTAATCCACTGCATTTACAATTTTCTCTTCACCTCCTGCTCTATAACCCACTGCCTGCAGATAGGACACTATGTACAAGTTGCTCAGCTCCTCCTGCTCTATAACATGCTGCTTGCAGATAGGACACTATGTGCAATCTGCTCAGCTCCTCCTGCTCTATAACATGCTGCCTGCAGATAGGACACTGTGTACAATCTGCTTAGCTCCTCCTGCTCTATAAAATGCTGCCTGCAGATAGGACAATATGTACAATCTGCTTAGCTCCTCCTGCTCTATAACATGCTGCCTGCAGATAGGACACTGTGTACAATCTGCTTAGCTCCTCCTGCTTCTCTTTTCTTCGCGCATGTTTTTGTACACACCAAAATAATGGAGAACATTGTTACATTTTTCAAAAGGTATCTTTAAATGTTTTAATTTTACTTTATCGATTCATTTTCGAAAAAACAGTCACTATCTAGAGCTTCTATCATTTTGGCCTTTATTCTTAGGGTAATAGGATTAAAAGAACTCACATTGTGGTGTCATAAGGGTTTAGAAACCTTATTTTCAAACCATGATCTTGACTTGCGGACATTTGTGGTAATGTCCTTCAGTGGTTTTAAAATGACTACACTTTGTGGAGCTGTTTCCCGCATTCTACTCCTTGCAGGAAAAAGGCATACCCTTCTAAAACCTAACATCGACTTGTCCGTTAAGGGATGTGGCCTATATTATCAAAACTTAACCCACCAATATTCCCATTAGATGACATGCTCGCGTCCATAAATTGTGGTTGACTGGTCAAGGAATATGTATGGATACCTTCTATACTAGGTGACAATATTTGCTACAGCCTTTCCAACCATGCCCATCATACCACAACGCTAAAAGTACACACTTCGACCGTGCATCAATACTGAAATTTCCCATTAGCACAAAAATCCCATAGCATGGGTTGTCTTGTGGTAGAGACATCTTCCCTTATATTCAATGCTGTTGAATATTAGTTTTGTGCAGTTTTGAAGCGGGTGGAGAACATGTGATCATGGAGGACTGACTGCTGGGAACCCCAGTTCTCCTTTATTGGTGGTGCAGCTAGTTTTGAGCATATGCCCTTCAATACTGTGGGAGCATTGGAAATGGTCGAGCACAGCTCACTGTCTATGATACTGAAAAAAGTTTGATCAAAGTTGCAAATGATAATGTGTGATGGACAGTCATTGTCTCTGTCATTCCCGTGAGAGCTTTATTTTACATGGGAATGAATAAAAAATTCATTAAAATTTGACTTCCTATTTATACAGAATCCACTTGTGGCAATTGGAGCTTTACTGACGCAAGGAAATAGGGCCCGGCTGTGGTTCCAGCCCTGACCGATCATCCGACTGTCACTAATGTATTTAATAATGACCTATTACCCTACCTGTTGGGCCAGTTTCTTAAAGAGTGCAGTAACTGGTTTTTGAGCTGAGCTCACTTAAATCGGCTGGCCTCTTTACTCTACACAGGTTCTTTCCTTCTTCTCGGTTTATTCAAACTTAGTGCGTGTCTCCGGCTGTCGGTTAGAAGATACACCTCTGTCTGGTGAGCTTTGCGGACTTGCAACCTTGAATGCATGGTCCACGTTACGGGCCATCATCAATGAGCTTCAAGAGGACCGGTATCTCTGCACAAGCACTAAGCCCGATGCTAGGCAATGTCGGCAGACGGGAAAGGGGAGCTAATGCGAATGTGCATAGCTTTCCTCGATTGTATGACGGGCCAGCGCGCCGGAGAAGTCTAATGTGCACCGCACAAGCGCAAGCTCATCATACAGAAGCGCGCTCTGGCACTGGAAAAGGAGCTACTGCGATAGCGAAGAGCACTGTTACTCCGCGAGTAGTTTGAATAAAACGCGGGGAAGCGGGTAAGAAGCTCTAATGATGATGCGTGGAAAATTAGTAGTTGCCCAGACGGTAATGTGCCTTTACAAATTTATTTCAGTGTTAAACTATTTGCAACCTTCACTAATGATTGCTCCAATAAGAAAATCATCAAGGTCTAGAAAATGCATTCATCAAGGGTAAAGAAAACCTGTTCACCGGCATGGGAGGGGCAATTTTTCACTGCATAGAAGCAATGAGCAATCGCCCCCCTATAACTCTAATCTTCTAAACCTCAGATCTTATCCTTATACAAGAAACAAACAAAGCAAACAAGTATGTGTAATATAATCATCAAATGCTAACATGCGAACTCCCCCCCCTCCCCCCCCCCCCCCCCAGAAATATGGATGGCCCTAATATGTAGCCAGGCGACTGATTCGTCTTGTCCTCTCCTAAAGGGCGATCTAAGGTTAGCATAGCAGGAGTTGACGAGCTAGACGACGTTACTCCAATAATTTAGATTTATACAAACACAATGATAAATATACTACATTCAACTCTCAGTTCTGGGTCCGTGTGGTTTTACATGATCAATTACGAAGGCGCCTAAAACATATGAAGTAAAGCATCCGCAAAATGATTTTTGCCTTATTAAGGCCTATGATGGACAAAAAGAGATAAACACAGTCATTTCGTAGCTATCCGTTTTTCTATATACTGGAGAATAAAGCATATATCAAAGAGACGACTCTATGTTGTAAACTACCTGCTCCACTTGCCTGGCTCTGCCAAGATTCGAAAAGTGTGCGTGTAGGCTCCGTGACCTCGCATTGGCAAAAACTAATAACAATCTCAGAGAAATTGCAGAAGTTAAAGTAGCGAAACTAAAATAAAAAAAAACGGAAGTACATAAATATGTGCATACATCATGGCAGTGCACGCTAAACCTCGGGTTACTTAACAAATGGGTTCCATAGTTTTGTCTTAGTTGAATTTGTATGTAAGCCTCAAAACACTGTATTTTTTACAGTTGTAGCTCCTACAAAGAAAACTTTTTTGTCCTCAGTGAACAACGTTTGAGCTTCAATTTTTGCTGTATGGGACAAGGATTATCGATAAAGCTTCGTTGTACAGCCACTCTACAGCTGATCTTATACAGCCTCGGACTATAGTAAATCGATAGTGACCTCACAGAGGTCACAGTTGAATAGGGGACTGTCCTTTAACCTAGGACTAGGGGTCATCTGTAAGTCGGGTGGTCCTTAAAAGGGGTTATGCGGGTTTAAAAAATTTTTTATGGCCGGGCTGGGAGGGCTATTTAAAAACCCATACACAGTACTTAACCTCCTCCTGTGCTGCCGAGGTCGCGTGCCGCGGCCTTCGTCTCTGTGCCTGTTTCATTTACAATGCGCACAGAGAGCTTCCTCGGCCTGATGCTCCCTGCGACACCATCTCCCAGCGCTTACAATGCTGAGAGACTAGGGACGGCTGGGAGGAGCCGGCCACATCGTGGACCGTAAGCTCCCTGTGCGTGGCTTCCCGTAGCCCCTTTAAACAACAGGGCACGGATCGAAGGGACGGTCGCGCAGGACATCGGCGCGGCGCCGGAGGAGTAAACAGTTTATTATTTTTAACTATCCCACCCCAGCCCACCATAAAAAAAATGTTTAACCCGGATCAAACCCCGTTAAGTAAAGGGAACTGTTGTAGTGAATTAATGTGCTGGTCTACAAGGTCCTACAATCTATGTCCCCAATTGTTGTGTTTTATTCTTGTTGCTTCTTTGTTTTATTGAGAATGAGTTAAGTTTGTCACCATATTTATGTGTTTTTTAGTGATTGTTAAGACTGCCCTCCGTGGCGCCCCCCCGACTACTTTTTTTCTTTTACTTACCATGACTTTATAACTAACGGTCTGATATCAATATGACTACATTTCTAACAAACTTTTTTCATTAGAATGATTTAGGCTTGTTTTTTTTTGCTGTATAATTCCCAGATTTTATCTTACTGTTTTGATGGTACATGTATTATAGTTTATTATCCAAATTTTTACAATTTTCTTTGAGGATGAAGGAAACATACATCACAGATTTTCTTGTACATGTCTGTGTGGGCAATGTGATAAAATTGACCTTTCTGCAGCAATCCCAATTTCTCTTTTTACAGCAAATGTAAAAAAAAAATATTTTTAGCCCCATAGTCAAGCTACTTTTGTAGTTAAGTTTTTTTTAAATTGCACCCCCTGAAAGCCCTCACTTTTTTTTTCCAAATGACACCTTATTTTGTGGATAGGGGTAGTTTTTACAGGCACCATTTGTAACATTTGGTACATTGAATGATTTTAATGGAGAGGAAAGAATTGCTGTGGGATAAAAACGGATTTCAATTTTGAATATCCTTGAAAAACAACCAGGTCATAACCAACCTGGTGACTTATAGTACTTAAATAAAACATCTTCTTAGTGTGGCCACTTATCTTGGTGTCATGAAGCAAATCCAGATGTTTTGTGTTTAGTGTTACGGAGTGGTTTTGTAAATAAACGTTACGCTTTCGGGTCCTCTAAGCCGACCCATAACTTCCATTAGAATTTGAGGGACCAGTTTTGGTTCAACTCATCAAAAGCAACGCCTCCCCCCTAACAAATGATTCAGCAAGTCCAGTGCCGGCGTGCATGCGGAGTGTACTTACATTTGTTAGTTCGGTGCTTGCTCGGCCGAACTAAATTCAACAAGTCCGCTTTTCACACTACTTAGGCTGTCCCCCGCAATGTTGGGTGATTTACCATGTTTCAGGAGTATTCATCGAATAGGCCTAAAACCCTCCCAAAAAGTTCAAAAATAGATTTATCATATTGGTAAAAATGTAGTAGGTACTGTACCAAACCCCCCTTTTAGTTTCAGTCCTGATGGCCTTCATCTCACCAGCTGTGAGCTCGGCTTCCTTCTTCATCACTCGGGGGAGGGGGGGGGGGGGGGGGTACTCTGATCTTGGGTTGATACAGCACATAGCAAGCATGACACAGAAGGCCCCCAGACAGTTGGCTATAGAGTGTGGGTCTCCTCATAGAGAAGGAAATACCATCCCCACAGCCTCTAACTAACATGGCTGCAATCGCTGATCACCAGAATGGTGATATATACATTGAAAATGTGTTTTGATTTGGCCAGTGTGTAGCGTTTTAGGTTCTGGACTACCCCTCCATTTCAAAGGTTTTTATGTATTAAGATATATCCTTGGAAGACTCCACTACTACTACCACTCGCTTTATTTCCTGACATTTGAGTTACAGACGTCAGGCCAGAAAAAAAACACATTTGCGGTCTACCCCCCCCCTATCTGTACAGTTATACCTCTGCCATGTTTTATTATGATTCCGAATTAACGGTATGATTTTTTCTCTTACGCTTCTTGTTCAATTATTCCTTTTGACAAAAACATTCAGTATACTCGCTATTAATGTGACAATAGTCATAGGAAATGAATCCAGAATGAAGCATAGCATGCAGCACACACTGCCTTCTTAGTACGTTTCTCCCCTCAAGCCTTACTTTTAATGAAAACGATAAAATATGTTCTCATGGGCTAACAGCAGTTAAAGTCCATTTACTTTAACAAAGGATCAGATAATCATTGGGCCATTCATTTTATTGACTTTTTTTTTTATCTTCCTGCTCAAAAATATCAACATGGATTAGAAGCGAACCGAAGGGGGGGGGTGTGAATATACTCCCCATAAATTTACTGCCTCTCACCTTCCTCTGGTCGGAATTTGCAAAAAGTTTCAAAACTTGTTTTTTTCGACATTTTTCAGTAAAAAGGTGTTGTATGAAAACTTTTGGTGGGGAGTTTCAAGGAAACCTTGGCAACTTCTTCAAGGGGTGTCGAAGCAGAAATCCATATTTGACTTGGGGCTAAAGACTTTCTTCCTCCTCATGACATATGACCTCCGTTTCATCCTGCTTTACAATCTCCTCATTCCTACAACAATATTCTTGTCTTGTTTCCTCAAGAGTGGCCTCCTGAGGTTTAGATCGCGTAAATTTTTGATACCGACCACCTTGCCTACCCAGGTTTATTATGCTAATCCAACAAACCAAATTGGTTTGGTTGTGAATCACATCAGTCAGAACCAATGTTTCTACAATTGTTCTGGAAATTGCTTATCAAAACAACCCCCTATAGGTCCTTTCAATCAATCCTGTTTCCCCTGTTAATCATCCACCTCCGTCGGATGTACACAACTATATCCACGTATTACCCGACCCCCGCGGAATCTGCTGGTAACCTGCCATGGTTGGTGTTTGGCACCATTTGTGGCAGGCAAGCTGACAATCCACCTCAGCACCTAACAGTAACTTTACCTGGAGGCCACCATTTTTAAATGACAGTCGGTGCGCCTTGACATCATCAGAGAATTCCGATTAAACCTCCCATAGCTTTCATTACCATATGTAATACTACGTATGCCTGAGACAGACTGTATTATAAAGCGGATATCTACAATTACAGTTAGCAGTACTTGTTTCTCGTATAAGTGATCAAACCCTTTAGGGTTTAGGTACCCTGGGACATAGCATGAGAAAAAAAGCAAGTTTAAAGTCCTAAACAAAAATGTAATTAAAAAAATATATAAAGTTGAATCAACTTCCTAGAACACATACAAAAAATACTAAACAAGTAAAATCATAAGGTATCTCCATGTCCCCAACTGTCAGATATTTAATTAAATGTATAAAAACATTATTCCCGCAGTTGACCCCAAACGAAAATAGCATCAAATTTTCTGATCAACACTTTTTATGACATAAAAATTTTAAATAAAAGTGCAAATGGTTGTGGCATGCCTTGCTGTCAAATTGGCAAAACTATCATTAGCAACATTATAAAACGTATATAGATTTGGTATCTCCTTTGGCACCGGTCCAAAGAGGGAAGCGTTATTGGAACTGCACAGGAAAAGATGTAACAACAACGCAGATGGGAAGATGGTGTAGTGTGTTTTTAGGTAATCTACCACATTTGGAATTTATTTTCCAGGCCCCCCCTTCCCGGAGCAATGAACAAACTATACGTTGCTCATAGAAAAGTCATTATTATCCACTGATAATAACCTCAATATCGTCTTGTAAATGAAAGCATGAAAAAGATATAAGTAAAACGGAAACTGTAAAAGAGCAGGGTAAAGAAGGGTAGATCAAAAGTCCTATACTTTTCCTTCATTTCTGCATTTTCATATTCTATGCAATTCTTTATTAATGATGGTTCGAACCCTACAACTACACCTTATTGAAAAAATGTGTAAAAATTCAAACAAGAGATTTAATTTAAAAAAAAATGTAAAATGTTGTTTTAGTGGACGTGGGGTCTAATACATGGGTTTCTCTCTTGGGACAGTTAGAGCACCCTTGGGTCTGTTTGAGGGCAAACCCGAAAAATGGCTGTTATAAAAGGAGCAGCAGGACTTAAGACTTCTGTGAGCATCCTTGGCAATGCCCATCGATGCCGCATCCAACGTCACAGATGGGTATTCCATCCACAATGACCCCATTGATCCACCGAAGCCATCAAGATGGAGCAAGTCCGAAAGAAGTCCTAAGCCTCGTGCTACTGTCGTGAAAAAGGTACAACATGACCCATATCCTCCCACAAGACTGCAAATACATTTGCCTAAGGTAAGCTATACAACAAGGTGACATATTAGGCTCTCTAGTATCTCTCCGGTACATTGTCCAATCCTTTGAAGATTGAGGACAATACACAACATTATTTTATAAATAAATTTCATAGAGTGAGTATCAGTAACATACGGGCTTCACCACAACCGACGAGCGGTTTTGTGGTCATCTGCTTGCTATACATCTCATCTCCGCGATGTTTGTTGCGTTTTGTGCTTGTCCCTTCAATGATAAGAACATAATCAATACTAAAGTGAATATTAATTAGTTATATGACAGTAAATTGCTTTTTAATGTATGAAAGTGGTTTGCCTTTCTAGTAAATTGACAGCTTGACTCTTGGGTCTTCGCCAGACCTCCAGCTGTACACTTAGTATCAGTTCATATCCCTAGGCAAGAAGAACTCACTACATGTGAGCACATTCTGGGTGCAAGGGATTTCGTCTCCTTAGGCAGGAGGTATGTAATACAAAACACGTCTTTTGTGCAAAATGTACTGGTAATGCTGCTGACGGACTGAAAGGATGTGTTGGGGGTATTAAAAGGACATTAACTCATACAAAACTAAAGAATGAATTGCAACTACTTTTTTTAATAACAAAGATTTTGGGTTTTGGGTTTTGGCAGGCCAAGAAATTATTACAGTGATAATTTTCCCAGAATGAAAGATAGTTTTAATAAGGTGATTTATAGAGATTTTAATAAATTTTAGGACAATCTCCAAAATTTACTGACTAATTCTTATTGCGGATAATCGGTTCTCTCCCCATTGGAGTAAACCCATTGATGAATATTAGGAGAAATATTTTTTGCTGTAGGAGAAGTACTGTTTCCATATGTTGACGTTGTCTCCCAAGGCCCTTGTGGATTGGTGTAAACCATATCTTTAAAGGGGTTGGTCACTTTTATCATTAATCTCCTAGTATTTGACACAAACGTCTCTAGCATGGTATCTGTATTTTGTCTTTGCCCCTTTAAAAGGTGCATCATGTCCCTTTTCTCATTATGCTGCACTAACAAAACCCACATTTCTATTGTCTCCTGCTCCAGGCACGTCCATGTGACCTCAATCTCTCTCTCTCTTCACAGTCCTGTCTGCTGACAGGGATATGAAGGGGGAGAGCAGCATGAGTCATACTTTCCTACTACAGCTCCTCCTATTAGCAGAGATGGTAAATAATGACGCCCGGAGGATCGGCCACCATATAAAGTACGTTGCTGGACTTGCTTAAGTATCCTTAAGACATTCGGGATTATCATAAAAATAAGGCACCATGGACAGTTTATGTAAAGAGTTGCCGAAAATGTTGTAACAGAAGATGAGCAGGATTGCCTGGCCCATAATTCTGACAAAAATAGAATAAATACAAGGCTAAACTTAGAAGTTAAAACTAATTAGGAAAGATACATATTTTTGTGGCTTCACATCTGTGGACTTCCAGTTATCAAGCCAGTTATCATAAGGAAAGTAAGGGCCATCTAGTTAATCAGAAGAAAGATAATGAGCATTAGAGTCTTCTTCATGCCAAGAGGTTAGGGGATCAAGCATGAAGAGCAAAATTAGCTTCTTGCTAGCTTTTGCGATTATTTTGCCCCGATCCGCCACTTTCATTTCACCCAGTGGGGCTGACGGGGCCTAAGGGTGGGAGCGGGCCGGCTGGCGGTAGGGCGCGGCCGACAGGATTAGGTCGGTGCGGGGCGTTACTGTCCCCGCGCCTGCGCACTGCTGCTGCCGGCGACTTTTCATCGCAAAAAATTGCCGCTGCATTTTTTTCCTCTACGCCATAAGCCTCTAGTGTATCGGCTGAAATTTGCAGTGGCGGGCTATCATAAACGCCGCGCACAAACGCCAATCATGATACATTGCTCCGTATGTTGGAGATGTAGACTATGGGTCAATTACCCAGATAAAATTATCCCACAGTAGGGAAATGGTGTTTTTTTACTGGCGAAGAAATAAGGAGTTTTGTAAGGAGGTTAGGCCAACCGTAGAAGACCAGAGTTTTTCAAGATGACACCATGTTCTGCAGCTACATCATGTTGCAGCTAGTTTGTTGTTGACAGTTTCCCATCCATTTTTAACTATATAAATTTTTATAACAACCAGCTGTATACTCCGCAGTAGCAGCATTACCATCTGGCACAACCTTCCTACGTCTTTTCCTTAGTTCATTTCACACTCAGAGGGAACCCTTCCTGGGAGAGTTGTTTTATAGTATCTGCTTACTGGCTATGGAGCGGTGATTTCTTCTCTCCACTCTGGATATGATTCTAGACAAATGGCAAGGCCAATTGGGTGACTCAGCTGACAGGAAATAGACACTTCCCAGCGGTTGCTAGAGAGAAAGGGTCTCATAACGTCCTCTTAACGTGTGACCTCTATATCATAAAAGTTCCATGGTGTACTAGGTACATTGGTGGCTTAGTTGACGGCATTGTTTAGTTATCCTTGATGGTAATTGCTGCGAAAAAGAGATTTGGGGAATAGGTTTGGCCATAATTGCTGAGAACATATGGATAGGTTTTGGGACAAGGGTCTTGGGCCCTAAGAATGTGTAGTTGAGTATGGAAGTAAAATTTACATACGTGCCAGATAAAATCCCTGTTCTTTTAGATCCTAAATGTATTAAAGCTCGAAAAACATGTTGAGTGATATTGTCTCAATATCCACCGAGTTTGACTTGACTCCATTCTGGGTGTCCCATATCTCTTAGAAAGCAGAGTTTGCTTTTGGATTTTGATGGATTCCATGGAAAACGTCTACCACCTGACATATCTTACTTCTCTTGTTCCATTCAATATGTTTAATGTTCATTTGGCTGAGCATGTTGGTTTTGTATATGTGAAGGTCCAGTGGCTTTTTATAGTATATGACAATCTAATTGAGCAATAGGACTTCTTTTCTTTTTACATCGGGAAGTAGCGCAAAAATAGACAAATGTTTTAAACCCAATGGGTGTAATTTGAGATGCAATGATTTTTGAAAGAGTATAGTCGCAAAAAATATCCAGAAATAAAATAATTAAGTTGCAATAGTGGTTTGAAAATGGTTCTCCATCTATTTGGTTGGGCTTTTGTTCCTTGCTTAAGGGCATCCGGCCACAATTTTACCACCTACCTGACCTAATTGCATTATTATGTAGGTCAATTGCCCACACATGCCACCCATACCTTGTTTTTATTAACCATCTAATGCTTCCATGTCACAGTTTACTTGAGTCGGGCTTTAAGGTGTTCGCTGCCATAGCACTTCACAACATAATTTGCATTTTTTAAGGAACTTTTGTCACTAAAGGAGCACTGGACAAAAAAGAAACATAGTATGGATTACACATGTGGTCTGCCCTACATAACAACGCAGTTGATTTTGGTATGTAAATTGTGGCTTACATGAAGATACTGTATTAGGCAGTCCCCAGGTTAATTACAATATAAGTTCTTTAGTTTTGTATAATTTTAATGTAGTTCAACAGATATGGTATTTATATTTGTACTTGGCCCAGACAAAACTTTTTTCTGCCTTCGGTGACAATTGGAACGTTCACAAAACATTTTTGTGTAAGGACGAATTCTATCGACTAAAGCTTTATTCATTACGAAGCACCTTACGAGCTGATCATTAAGGTCTGGGATATAGTAAGCATTCAGAGAGAGCTTCACTCAATGGCACATGGGCAGAGAGGGTCATTGCTAACTAGGGGTCGTCTGTAAGTTGGCTTCCTTATAAGTCGGGGACCACCTGTATGTGTAAAGAATCGCTTAATTACAGAAAATCCTTGCCTATACCGAGCCGGTTCGCAAAAGTCATTTGAATAAATTGGTTGTAAGAGAACTTGACTGACCTACAAAGAGTTCCGAAACTGACCCCACAGAACACTACGAACTTATTTGGAATGTCAACTACTATCCAAACCTAGGGACCAGCATTAGTATCAAGACCACCTGATGCTCTTGTGGGAGAATATATTAAATTCCTGCAGAAGCCAAAATCTATTGAAAACCTTTCCAAGAAAATGAAGGGTTTGTTGTAACAGACTACTACATTCTTCCTATTGTATGCGGAAAGATAATTCAGAAGCACCATGAGGTGAATGTTCCATGTCATGTACTGTTACTTACCTCATTCCTCCTATGCAATAAGTGATTTAAAGTTTAATGAAATTTATTATAATAATCAGCTTTCCTATCTAGCCATAGAAAAAACTATAAATTAACATTAAGCAACATTCGTTGAGAAACCAAATCCACCTCACTTTTATTTCACATTATTCGTACAATAGCTTGACAATGTTGTTGATATTAAAATATAAGTGCGTATTTTGTGCCAAATACTATATGACTTTATTTTAATGCAGTTAATCAACGTCATGTGTGGAATAATAAGCCACACATTTGAGCATTAGACAACTCTCGGAGGCGACTCAAGTTATTCCGTTTCTAAAATGAGTGAAAAGGAAGTAGAATTTTACAATTTAAAAAATTGCATATTTACCTGATGTTTTTTTTTTAAGTATTTGTTCTGCCTAACACATATATATTTTTATTACTTTTGGGGATTTTTTTTTATTTTATGACAAGTTTAGTAAGTACAACTAGGAAATGAAAAATAAAACCAATAAATTTTGGTTCTTTCAACTGAATAAGCTGTGTCCGAACAATGGGAAGGCACAGCTACAGACACAGAAGAGTTATTATAGGCGCCTGTTTGAATGTTGGGGAAATTTTTACTAAAGTACTATAGATGGTTAAAAGCTTCAGATTTGGTCAAGTGTGTATGGTGAGGGCATAAATCCACTGAGTTTCAGTCTAGTCTAGACTAGTTTGTTGGATTAGTTGATGGCAAAAATATTGCAATTTTTGGCAAATTCCGATTCTACCCACATTTTAAATAGCCATGCCCACTTTCAAAACACATTACTTCGTTTTCAAAGTTGTAAAATGTTCCTCCTCATATTGTTCAGAATGTGAATGTGGGTTGAGTAGGGGCTTTTTGCCACTTCATGGCACTATTAGGATTGGCCAACCTTTAAAAACCTTTATTCCACTTTATTGTGATGACTCCCTTGCTTCAAGGCACTATCTAATTATGTTTTTCAAACCACTTATCCTTACTAAACTAGAGCATTATATCTGTACTACAGGTAACAAACAATTGGCAGTATAAATATTCCTTTATATATGGCGCCACGATTACTCAGGGCTACACAGAGCTGCCAGAATCATTCCCGACCCCCATGGAGCCACAATCTAATCAACCTACCGTATGTTTTGGAGTGTGGGAGGAACCAGAGGATCAGAGGAAACCCATGCAAATGCAAACACGGGAGAACAAACAAACTGTTTGCAGATGTCACCCTTAGGACTTGAAACCCGACCATGCACTGCAAGGCTGTATTGCTTACCTCTGAGTAGTATTATATATTAAAAGTGGGGACATTACACACCAACAGGATTCCCTGCGGTATCCCCACAAATGCCACATACCCGGCAAAGTTTACTCGACCCAATCCTTTTTGGTGTCTATTTTGTGATTGGTGTTCTATAATTTGGATTGGTTGTAGGACAGTGGTGTGACAGCATTTGTACACAATGATGGGATGTCTACCAACCACGAAAAAAAGGAATATACAAATCGTCCTATATTGTAAATACATCTATGTAATGTCTCAAAACAACCACATTCGTAAGTGTTGTGGAAGAGTCACCTATAAAGGTCTACTCCGTAGAGTTGGTAGTTTTATGAAAAGAGGCAGGACCCCACCTTCAGGCCTTTAGATCTTTGTAACAATGTCCCTTCTCTCTTTATTAACGTAAGGAAAGAAACACCGTAACCGTAAAACTCGGATTGGCTGCTCTGGTCCAAACCTGGATGTTGTTGATTTGCAGTAGTTTTGCTACATGACCCCTATGTTCTTTTAGCATTCATGTGACTATTTTTACTTGCCCTGCTTGCTATATATTGGCATTTACACGAGCCCCAATGTTTTCTTCTTTGAAATCCGCTTGTGCTGGGAGCACATATAACAGTGCATATAATTTTAGCAATGTACTTCAGAACAGTTTCAATCATCGGCATTGTATTTATGTCAAAGATCGACTCGCTGTTTAGTTTAGTCCCAAGTGCAGCTGAGAACACACTACGGTTAGTTATGCAAAATCTGTAATGCGCTCTCCGATTTTATAGTGCCCAAGGATTTACATTGTTATCCAAATTATGTTGTACTTTCTTTGGCTTTAAAAACAGACAGCTATTTCTCATTAAGGGTTTGTTTAAAAAAACATGTATGGCATTTGCAAATTTATTAGAAACAGCTGACAAAGATGATTCCTTTTTTTTCATAAAAAATTGCAGATAATTGTATGTCACACAAAGTATTTCAAATGGCCGTGTTCACTTTTGGCAGCCCGCCACCAGGATCATGAATGCTTCTCTTTCGTCCAATGAAAGAGCTGTTGTTTTGATACAAGTTGTAAGTGGTTTGTTTCAAGCAATTAGTTTTTTGTTCTTATTCCCTTTGTTTAAGCAGAACACGAATAAAACAAATGAGTATTGTAATCAAAACAAGAAATCAAAAGCAAGCAAAAAATTAGCAAATTATGTTATCTATGTTGACTCATGCAAGAGAAATCTAGACATCCGTCCTCTGTATGTTTCCTCGTAATGTAAAAATATTTCTAAAATCAAACTCTGCCAAAAATAGAAAATTCAAGTTTTGGCTGAAAAATAAGACCTCCCAAACCTCCCAAAACCTTTCACTTTCCCCCCAAGCCTAGTATGATGATCTCAGTCTGTGAGAAGAAGGCGGCAGACACGCATAGACTGTACCCATTGTAGTCTGCCCATAACACTGGGGCAGCTTAATACAAAAGTATCCCCTTTAAATTTTCACTTTGTTTAATTTCAATTCACACGCATGGAAAGCTCAAAAAGTTTTTTTTCTCCATAATGTGAACTCTGCTCCCCATATTTGACGGAAAAAACACAGAAATGTAGATATTTTTACTAATTTATACACAAGAAAAACTGATTATCAATCACAATGGTGATAAATATTCAGCCCCTTTTGCTCAGTATTGACTTAGAAGCAAGTCTTTGGAACTAGAACCACGAGTCTTCTTGGGTGAAGTTGCTACAAGTTTTTTTTTCCACCTGTATTTGGGGATCCCCTGCTTTCTTCCTTGCGATTCTCTTCAGTTTCCCACTCATGTTGGATGGTGAACTTGGTGGATGCCCATTTTCAAGTCGCTCCACCGATACTCAGTTTGCTTTAGATCAGGGTTCTGTCTGTGCCGTCAGGAATGGTCACATGTTGTTCTAATTCACTATTTGTTATTTTTAGCTAGACGATGATTTTGTAGCCCAAATGGGCCTTCCTTGCCTCTCCTGCGCCGATCATACAATGTCTTATATCTACAGTCTTCAGTTTTAATTGATATGTCCATAATAACTTATTCTTGTTCATCTTTTGTATTTGTGTAAGCTGATTAGAACTTTGGGTAGATGTGGTAGACCCTCCCTTCACTATCCCTTTTTCCATGCTATGAAGATTTCAATTTTAAGAAGAGCATTCCAAATTATAATACCCTGGTTATCTATTGACTCCTAGACCAGGGAAGATGAAATTGGGAGGGAATCTTGTTCAGAAACTAACAGATGAGAAGTTTCTTATTTATCTCTTCACTTCTCAAAATGGGGTCAATCTACACCATAATAAACATTCTTTGTAAAGTCAATTGAATGTTGGTTACATTTTTGGAGCAAATATGGTTCCTCCCCATATCTAACTCTGTATTCTTTAACAGTTTTGCATAATTGTATTATGTCTATCATCTCTTGGGTTACTGTGATGCAAGATGAGGGTCTAGTAACAGTGCAAGTATGAACATGTGGGCTTTTCATGTTTGTACTGGACGAAAAACCAGGGAAGATATTCAACGCACACCAGTTGAGGATGATCAACTATCATGCTGCCAACATATGGAGTAATGAAAGAACTCATACTACACATTTTTTGTTGTACTTTCCCTCATGCAGTGAAAGAAAACAGCAGTCCCTCTGAATACAGCCTAGGCCGATAGCATAATATAACACCTACGTGACATATACCCAATCCGAACACTGGGTCAGTCATCATATCCTCAATATACAACCCACATGAGTAAACAAAACCAGTTCTATAGTATCACTATTTACGGTGTGAAGATTTAACAGTGACAGGCATGGAGGACTATAGAAGCAGGAAAATCGTACTCAACTGTTGCCCGGAATGCCCTCTCGTTACAATGTTTTTATTTTTTTAAAAAAACTACACCAAAATACTGTAATATTTTCTGAAAGGCTACTTCCAAGATAAGTAAATTTCATTTCGACATTTATTTGTAAAGGAAATGTTTTCAGAGAAAATGAGAGTAGAGTCTACGAAGCAAATTTGCTGACAGAAAGGACGAAATGGCATTGTTCTTAGGAATTTGTTAAGTTGAAACCTCATTTGTTGTATTTTGAGTCATTTAAGTTGGAATGAAAAAATAAAAATTAAGGGTTAAGACGCTAAGTGTCACAATAAAGCATGAACTGTACAATTATGATCGGGGGTTGAATTGGTGAGCATATGTAAATAATAAACTCCTATACAGGATAGTGTTAAAGCCTGTTATTTTATGTTTTTGTTTTTTTTTAACTATTTCACCTATTTACATTGAAACTTTTATCCCACTGTGCTCCATCAACTTATCTGCATTACGAACCTAAGCAGTAGGACCCCCCGGGCCCCAACGAACACCTTATCTTTTTTGTGAATCGCAATGCATCACATATGGCGCTATTTGAAAAGTATGTCTACGGCAGGTACGAGAATACTGAACGCGAAACAATCCAAAAACTCCATCAACTATTAAAATGCTGTCAAAAAACCTCTTTGAAATCAATCAAGTCCTCATAAGAACAGGGGCGATTCCACAATGCTTTGAAAGAGGTCTAGAACTTTGATCTGCCTGTGCGTGGTCTACTGCTTTGAGGTTTTGTACCAGCTACTAGATCCCATGTGGTGGGTGTGTATATCTGCAACAAAGCCAAGATCCCCATTTGGACGAGGTGTACTCTTGCTATAAAAACACACTAGAACCCATAATCTCTCAAACAACGAACGAATGTGGACATGTCAGAAAAAACAACTTTATCGTGTTTCTGCTTTGACTTTTTGTAGCAAAGTTCTAGGATGGCATCGGTGGGTGGTGTATCTTCGAACAAAACTAGGATGTCCATTGGTGTGGTGGTGTATCTCTACAATGTACGAGGATCCCCATTTGTAGTTGGTAGTATCTGGAAAAAACACTAGGATGCCCATTAGTGTGTGATGTTCTTGTTCAAAGTACTTATGATCCCCATTAGTAGGGAGGTCTAACCTAGAACTCATCGTATCTCTAGTGGGGGGGGGGGGTGGCTGATTTTGGACAAAGCGTTAGATTAGAGATGAGCGAAGCACTAAAATGCTCCGGGTGCTCGTTAGTTCGAGACGAACTTTTCCAGATGCTCAAGTGCTCGTCTCGAATAACGAGCCCCATGAAGTCAATGGGAGACCCGAGCATTTTTCCAAAGGACCATGGTTCAGATAAAATGTGTTATTTATTGAAAAAAATGTCTTCTGATAGTGATCATATGTATCCAACATCTGCAATCTATTCTTTCACTGTTCGCGCGATCGTTAATCTCCCACAATTTATCGATGTGAAGAACAGTGAAGAATAGAAAAAACAGTGCACACAGGATCATTTAAGGTGAAAACGCAGTGAAAAACCCAGTGAAGAATAGATTACAGATGTTCTTGCGGACGCACTCTGCTTACTTGTCGGGGTGAACGCTGTCCAGGGACCGCTCCTCGTCTTCCACTGAAGTCCTCCCCGTGCTGCCCTATGTCTCCCCCGTCGCTGCCCGATGTCCTGCCCCGTGCTGCCCGATGTCTCCCCGTGCTGCCCGATGTCTCCCCCGTGCTGCCCGATGTCTCCCCCGCTGCTGCCCGATTCTCCCCCCGTGCTGCCGATGTCTCCCCGTGCTGCCCGATGTCTCCCCCGTGCTGCCCGATGTCTTCCCGTGCTGCCCGAGTCTCCCCCGCGCTGTCTGGCCCGATGTCTCCCCCGTGCTGGCCCGTGTCTCCCCCGTGCTGCCCGATTTCTCCCCGTGTGCTGCCCGATGTCTCCCCCGTGCTGCCCGATGTCTCCCCCGTGCTGCCGATGTCTCCCCGTCCATGTTCCCCGTCTGCCGATGTCTCCCTGCTGCTTGATGTCCCCTGCTGCCGTTCCGCCGTATCTTCCGACAAGTAAGCAATGTCCGAACATCTTTATCTATTCTTCACTGTGTTCTTCCACTGTCTTTTTCACTTAAATGATCCTGTGTTCACCGTGTTCACTGTTTTTATTCTATTCTTCATTGTTCTTCACTGTGTTTTTTTAATTAAATGCTCGATCTCGAGCAGGGGAAATACCGTCCGAGCAACGAGCCGTTTCGGTACCTTAATACTCGAACGAGCATCAAGCTCGACGAGTATACACTCGCTCATCTCAGTTAGGATCACCCATTGAGAGGGGTGTATCTTTGCTATAAAGTACTACATCCCCATTGGTAGTTTTATAGCTCTAGGTTTCAGTAGGCCCCTGGGCAAAAGAGCCTCAGTGGCCCTTGCAGTGAATTATGTGGCAGCATAAAAATTCAGAAACTAAAACAGTCACCCTGTTCCTAGTTTAGTCATACCAAACAGCCCCCTCTGGTTATTTTATATAAACCTACCTCACCCCGTATGGATTCTTAGAAACAGCCGCCCTCCAACCCCATGGATTTCCTATGTCAAGCTTATGTGGGCTCCCAGCAGCTCTGGTATCACTTGCCCAGGTATGCCCACTGCTGGCGGCAGCCATGTATCCAATATTGAAGCCAATTTAATTGTAAAGTGCCTTCGCAAACTATCAATGGAGAGGAAGGGTTGAGGAGAGCTCACTCCACACTCCCTTCTCCAGCCAGCCACGTGCTACGCCGAGCTATGATCAGAAGAGCACAGTGCTACCTGTACACAAACTTTTTTTTCCTATTCCAGAAAACCACAGATCGCCTGTCTGTTTTTGAGGTCAGTGTGTCTTCAATTATTCCAAAGCTCCTACTCCTAAAATCGGTTTTGTTTGTCACCCGTATGGTTTCCAGTTTGGCAGATCCACAATAAAGACAGAAGGTATAAAATGAAGTCTGAAGCTTGTCCCTTGGGTGATTTACAGGTATGGGCAGCACCCGATGACACCTGTGTGTCCCTGTATCTTGTTCACATTCCCATGGAGGCACAAGCACGAGCTATAGGACATCCCCCTGAGTTTTTTTTTTTCTCAGGACACTAGCCTCATACATGAGCTGAGGGAATCACATCCATGTGTAGGGCCCACTGATGTGATATATGATTACGATGCTTAGGCTGTACAGTGCCAGTATACATCAGAGATATCCATTGGTTAATACTCCAAAGGATATTGCTGAGGGATGGTAGCGGACAACAGAGCCTAACACATTCACATTTCTGTTGAAAAAGTTTTAATTGAATGAGGAAGATTGGTCAAGAAAGATTTAGAGAGAATACAAAGAAAAAAATATATGGACTGATCTTCCAAGGTCATTGTCGTATTATTACCAGACATAAACAAATAAACTGATGGATCCGGATACTTTTAAACCAGGAACAAGTGCTATGAGCAATGAAGGAAAGGACTTTATAAGAAGTGCTTCCTGATACCGTATGGATTTATTACCGGTAATGAATGTGTGACGATGAGTACACAGTATCAAGAGCTGAGAGATCAACAGGATAAGTCCTGGAAAAAAATCACCTTCGAAGGAGATTCCTGAAGTCATTAGCTACGTTTCACTTGAAGAGAACCAGACTGTTGATGCCTAATGCGGATGGGGTTGACTTGTAGTGATGGACTAACTGACGAGGACGAGGGATGGAGCGTGTGTTCTGGTTGTAAGTGGATGTCTGCAGCACCAGTGGGTTAACTTAATAATGATTTAAACATTTACATGATGATATTAGAATAATCCATAAAGGAGACCTCTCCCTTGTGATCCAGAAGATTCACTCCAAAGCTGTGATTGTATAAAACTGTGTGGCTAGTGGAAATAAGCCTCTAGTTGTGTGTTTTTAATAAGTAAGAGATACAACTTTAATTATTTTTTCAACTTTAATAAAAGTTACCTTTTATGTGCCCACTCAAAGCTTTCCCTTTCTCCCCCCCTCTTATTCCCTTTCTGTATACTTAATTTTATGATACAAGATGATCATGTGAAAAGAAATTATACCTAGAAGAAAAAGATATACTATATATATAATATATAATGTTTGTATACATATTTGTATAATTGGGCATATGTGGAACACTGTTTAATTTGCTACAATGTGGGAAGGGCGGGGCTTATTCAGTCACGTGATCACTAGATTTTGTATATTATGTCCATGTGTACACTGATTGTTTAGCTTGAGAAGGCTCAAAGCGAGCCGAACGTCGTTTTGCACATGAAATAAAAGGACCACGTCCTCTTGAATTCATTTTTCGGATTGCTCTTGTTTTGTTTTTTTTTCCATCTGTGGAGGACCATCCGTCCAATCCTAATTAGCTTGCACCCCGTTGTAGCTCAAGCGTGCTGGGCTGGACTTTCAATTTGTATATATTATATATATATATAATATTATATATATAGATTATTTAATATATATATATATATATATATATATTAAAAATTTATAATATATAATAAGTAAACATTTTAATTTAAGCACTCAAAAAGTTTACATTTTCCAAACTGTACGAATTAACACAGCTTGAGTAACAAAAAAAAATGACGCCATACACTTGATTTATTTTACTTTGGTCTACATTAACGATTCCTTTGTATATAGCGCCCCCATAGCGCACACAGATTACGCAGCACTGCACAGAGTTGCCAATCAGTCCCTGTCCCATTAGCCTCACATTCTAATCAACCTACCAGTATGTTTTGGAGTGTGGATGAAACCGGAGGACCCGAAGGAAATCCACACAACACGGAGAGAACATACAAACTCTTTGCAGATGTTGACCTCATGGGACTTGAACCCAGGACCCCAGCGCTGCAAGGCTGTAATGCTAACCACTGTGCCACCCCTATTAAATTAAAATATTTAATATATACTATTTAATATATTTATTAATGATATAGAGGTAGGAATTAATAGCACTATTTTTGCAGATGACACCAAGCTGTGTAGTGTAATACAGTCTATGGAAGATGTTCATAGGCTGCAGGTGACTTGGACAAACGTTTAATGTGGATAAATGTAAGGTTATGCACCTGAGGGCTTATGATCCAAAGACAAAATATGTCCTTGGGGGGAGTAAATCTGGGAAGTCCCTTGTTGAGAAGGACCTGGGGGTATTAGTAGATCATTGAATAACAGCAGGCAATGTCAATCAGCTGCCTCTAAAGCCTAGGATCTTGTCATGTATCAAAGTGGCATGGACTCTCGGGATAGGGATGTAATATTACCACTGTACAAGGCATTGGTTCAGCCTCACCTGGAATATGTGTCCAGTTCTGGGCCCATTCTATAAAAGGATGCCCTGGAGCTGGAGAGGGTTCAACGAAGAGCCACAAAAATGATAAGGGGTATGGAGGTCTGAGTTATGAGGAAGATTAAAACAACTAGATTTTATTTAGTCTGGAAAAGAGACGACTACGAGGGGAACATGATTAATTTATATAATATATGAATGGTCTTACAAAAATATGGTGTAAGTTGTTTCAGATTAAATCAAATCAAAAACGAGGGGGCACTGTCTCAGTCTGGAGAAAACAAGGTTTAATCATCAGAGGCAACAGGGCTTTTTTACTATGAGAACTGTCTAGTGGAATAGCCCTGCCTCAGGCGCTGGTCACAGCAGGGACAGCAGAGAGCTTCAAGAAGGTTCTAGATTACTTTTTACACTAAATAACACATTGACGTTATGTTATTAGAATTGTTTCCCTAAATCCCTTCCTCATCCAATCCCTCTCCTTGGTTAATTTGATGGACAAGTGTCTTTTTCAACCGTATAAACTATGTACTATGTTGGAGAGTTTGAACAAGAGGGGTTTTTTTTACCAGCGTTACCTTTTTTGATTGCAATTAAGACATTACACAACTATAACAATTCCAAATTTCTACTGTCCCCCAAAAAACAAGGGGGGCAGTGAGCAGTTTGCACTAGAAAGAATGTGCAAAGTCCAACAGAAAACTGTGCACGGCCCTAATAACTGTTCCCCAATGTGTTTCTGTTCACATAAAATATCAATACAATATATAGAGGTTGGGGCTGTGACATGTGAAATGAAGAAACGTTAAAGGGTTATGAATACGTTCGTAATCCACTGCATTTACAATTTTCTCTTCACCTCCTGCTCTATAACCCACTGCCTGCAGATAGGACACTATGTACAAGTTGCTCAGCTCTCCGCTCTATAACCACTGCTTGCAGATAGGACACTATGTACAATTGCCACGCTCCCCTGCTCTATACATGCTGCTTGCAGATAGGACACTATGTGCAATCTGCTCAGCTCTCTGCGCTATAAACATGCTGCCTGCAGATAGGACACTGGTACAATCTGCTTGCTCCTCCTCTCTATAACATGCGCTCAGATAGGACATGTGTACAATCTGCGTAGCGCTCCTGCTCTATAACATGCTGCCTGCGATAGGCACACTGTGTACATCTGCTACTCCTCCTGCTCTATAACATGCTGCCTGCAGATAGGACACTGTGTACATCTGCTAGCTACTCCTGCTCTATAACATGCTGCCTTGCAGATAGGACACTATGTACAAGTTGCTCAGCTCTCCTGCTCTATGAGCAATGTTGCCTGCACGAGTAGGACAACTACATATACTGCCTCTGCAGCTCTGCTCTCATAATATGCATGCAGATTGACCTATTACATTCAGCTCCTCCTGTTCTAAATATCCCACCTGCATTGAGAACTACATGTTGAATTAGACACATGTAAATTAACATTTACAATTTAACATATACAAATATGCATTAAGCATCTCACTGAACTCATATATAAAGAAACTCATTTCTTTCTCTGGAAACAATTTTGAGGAATGCAATAAGATTGTATCTTCAGTTAAACAAATAAATCTATTTGTATAATAGTAATACAGATAAGACTGTTAGCTATGCTCACTGCTTCTCCAGTTTGCTGTGCAGCTCTGCCAGGCTCTATAGTAAATGGCGGGTCATAGGCAATGACAGATCATAGAAACCAAAAAAAAGGTTTACATAGTAACAAGAAGAAGTACATTTCTAATAGCAATGTTCACAGGGGCAGGATTTTCTCTATTATTGCACCAAACAGTTTATTTGTCATTAAACTACTTTATGATATGAGGGAGCTCATATTGCATATACATCATAGTTTTTACTATTACAGATGTCCCTCTACTTAAAGACACCCAACTTACAGACGACCCCTAGTTAAATACAGACCCTCTGCCCACTGTGACCTCTGGTGAAGCTCTCTGGATGCTTACTATCGTCCAGACTGCAATAATCAGCTGTAAGGTGTCTGTAATGAAGTTTTATTGATATCCTTGGCCATTACAGCAAATATTTTGAAACCCATTGTCACTGGGGCAAAAACAAGTTTTGTCTGGGCTACAATTATAAAATATACAGTTTGGACTTACATACAATTTCACTTATGGAACCTTTCTGCACGTACCCGGGGACCGCCTGTATTCATTTATTCTGAGATGATTGCACTTTGACCACGTATTTGACCATTCATAACCACAAATGAGAAAAAAAATCGAAATGTGTAGTCCATTTTGCACTACTGTATTTTTTTATGAGGGCATGGTAATTGTAGAGAAGATGGAACAAAATACAGACCACAAACAGATCCACTTAGTATAGACTAAGACTAAAAAGGGGAGAAGTATGTAGAGCCCACAGGGCTATTGCAGTTACATCCATGCACAAGAACTTTAGGGGTCCCATAATGTATCTCTTTGCCATATGAAAAGATACATAATACATCATACTTGGGGGGCCTTGAACGATTTAAACTTTGGGACCCAACAGCTTTAAAGGGAACCTGCCATCAGTAACTGACCTACTACAACCACTACCAGTAGTTGTAAAGCAGCATAACACCTTCTGTTTTGTTGCCTTTCATGTCCCATGGTGATAACAGCTGAAAATCAACTTTGAAGTGAGATTAAATTGGTTGTATAAAGTCAAGGTGAGAGTTAACACTGAAGTCAAAGGGAAACTCTGACGCCTCTCCTCTGTGACTGACATCATGCATTGACTAGTAGAATGGTTAGTGATGTCTTTGGAGCAGAACCATCAATTACAGTGAAGGGGCTTTCTGAGGAAGAGAGAGCTTGACTTCAGTTTTAAATCCCCACCTCCTTGACTTATACAACCAATTTAAATCCAACTTAAAAGTATATTTTTCTGATGATGCCACCACACTGGGATCACTAGCACAGCGCCAACAATGATAACGTCCCCCCTAGTTTTGAGTTGGTCTAAAACTGCCCACCAGAATTTTTGGCACACAGACTACATGGATACACCTTTACACAATCCACCCCACTTTCAACATGCACGCCCTTAATCGGAAAAGTGCCTAAAAAAGTCTTAAAGCTTGATAAATGTGGCACAAAGCTTTTTGGGGTTCAATCCCCAAGAATCTGGCACAAGTGCATAAATAAATCCCCATTGTGTCACAAAGTAATGTCCGTATGTGTCGTCACCCAGTGGTGATGACAATGACTGCAGGCAAACTTTTAATAGCAACATTGGGCAACATTTACTTACCTGTCCTGACCTGTTCCCCCCGAAAGTTACATTGTCCTGACGATCATGCACTCTGCCTTGATGCACTAAGATTGTGCGCCCCGATATTCTGCATGTGATGCTTTCCTTGCCGCCCAGGTCCAGACATAGGTTTTCCTTCTTCCTGGTGCATTAAGGGTTTGATCTTGCAACACAATGTGAAAGTTAAATCCTGTGCTCAGTCCGAATCAGTTGGATTGTCCGACGCCCCCGATTTCTGTGGCATGAAAGCCGGCACAGCCTGACACAATCTCCTTCAGAAAATCCGATGAAAGTGAGCGGCGGACACTTAGTAATAACCCCATTGTCAACGTTTCCTGAATCGGTTCCATAACAGTAATGGTAGTATAGTAAACTTGCTCTAACTTGGTCAATGTGATAGGATGGGCATGGGGCCCTCTATAATCATTGGGCCTCATACACCTGAAGCTGTATTTGCCTATCTACTCATATCTTATTTCTCTAGTCAGGGTGGCTCAATGTAAAGCTATTACAATGGAAACACCCATTAATTACTTCCCATATTTTCCACATTTTTTTAATGAGAGTACCATTTTTTTGCAAGGAAATTAGTATTGTTCCAATAGGAGATGAAGAATGTGTTTCGCTTCAGGTGAGCCCTGCTGTTTCCTGGAAGGAAACCAAAGCAAATGAGGAGGACAATGTAATGTAATAATCGAATTTCGGGCATTTCACTTGTTGTTCCTTGGCGACACACAGTTGTAAAAATTTCAAGAGATCTTTATACAAACAGCCATCAAGCTGAGGTTATTGGACAGCGCGGAGATGTTAATATGATCGAAACTGTCGCGACAAGTAATTCTATTATGTCATGGAGAGAATGCTCCTATAATATGTCCTGTAAATAATACTACAGTGGTTTTTCCTCTCATTGTTTGTGATCTGGAACAGCACCAACGTTGTATAGGATAAACTAATAGGTAAAAGAAACAAAACAATTCAAGACACGGACAAATATAACAACAGATTTCTATATTTACTATCATTAGCTCATAATAATAAGTTATAATAAAAAAGAAAGAATGGTAAACACTGTAAATTGCCTTGAAACATTAAGAATGAGAAATGTTTGTACTAAAATAACCAACTTTTACTATTGCCGGGTCCGTATAGATCATTTTTGCATTTTTCTTCCGAAATAAAAGGGCTTGTTTTTTGGTGGAATGAGTTATGTTTTTAATGACATTTTATGAGATAACATATAATAGAGTGAGCGAACATGCTCGTCCGAGTTGATGCTCGGTCGAGCATTAGGGTACTCGAAACTGCTCGTTGCCGGACGAATACTTCGCCGCTCGAGAAATGGCAGCTCCCGCCGTTTTGCTTTTTGGCGACCAGAACAGAGCCAATCACAGCCGGAGACTCTGCACTCCACCAGCATGACGTGGTACCCTTACACGTCGAAGCAGTGGTTGGCTGGCCAGATCAGTGACCCGGGATAGACTAGCCGCTGGCCGCGCTGCTCGGATCATTCTGTCCTCTGGGATGCCGTAGGGAGAGAGCTGCTGCTGGTCAGGTGAAAGCGTTAGGGTGTTCTATTAGCTTACTGTTGGCAGGAGTGATCTCAAAGACCCAACAGCCTTCTTAGGGCTACAATAACGTTCTACTTTTTTTATTTTAATTGCATCTAGTACCATTTTGTGAGGAATTAGCAGGGGGACTTGCTAACCGTTGTGTTTAGCTCTTAGTGGCACACATATCCTAGCAAAGACCGAAGTGGGAAAATTCAGTAGGGGTGGGATTTCAATTAGGCACTAACTCAGTGGTCATCTCATCTGGCATAGTAGTGTGCTTTGGATCTTGGCTAGAAAATCGCCATATGAGAATACAAAAAGCTTCTTACGCGTACAGTAGCGTTCTATATATTTTGATTTCTGGTTGATCTGCTGGTGTGCTGTACTTTCTGCAGTGCATTTAACTAGCCAATTCTGAGCAATTTTGTAGTGAGAACGTTGCGACCGCTGTGTGTTTCTAGCGCTTAGTGAACGCACAATATCCTAGCAAGACCGAAGTGGGAAATTTAGTTAGGGTTGGATTCCAATTAGGCACTAACTCAGTGTCATCTCATCTGGCTAGTAGTGGTGCTTTGTACTTGGCTAGAAAAAGCCATAGGAGAATACAAGAGCTTACTTACGCGTACAGGTACGTTCTATATATTTGATTCTGGTTGATCTGCTGGTGGCTGTACTTACTTTCTGCAGTGCATGTACGAGCCAATTCTGAGCAATTTGTAGTGAGACTTGCGACCGCTGTGTTCCTGCGCTTGATGACGCCATATCCATAGCACAAACCGAAGTGGGAATTTTAGTAGGGGTGGATTTCAATAGGCACTAACTCAGTGTCATCTCCATCTGGCTAGTAGTGTGCTTTGCATACTTGGCTAAAATATGCCATAGAGAATAACAAGAGCTTACCTACGCGTACAGTAGCGTTCTATATATTTGATTTCTGGTGATCTGCGGTGGCTGTACTTTCTGCAGTGCATGTACTAGCCAATTCTGAGCATTTGGTAGTGAGACTTGCGACGCGTGTGTTCTGCGCTTAGTGACGCACATATCCATAGCAAAGACCGAATGGGAAATTTGATAGGGTTGGATTTCAAATTAGGCACTAACTCGTGTCATCTCATGTGGCATAGTAGTGTGCTTTGATACTTGGCTAGAAAATAGCCATAGGAAATACAACGAGCTTACTTCGCTTACAGTAGCGTTCTATATATTTGATTTCTGGTTGATCTGCTGTGGCTGTACTTCCTGCAGTGCATGTACTAGCCAATTCTGGGCAATTTTGTAGTGAGACTTGCGACCGGGCGCTGTGTTCTGCCGCTTAGTGACGCACATATCATAGCAAGACCGAAGTGGGAAAATTTAGTAGGGGTTGGATTTCAATAGGCACTACTCAGTGTCATCTCATCTGGCAAGTAGTGTGCTTTGATACTTGGCTAGAAAATAGCTATAGCCCTACAAGGTAGCATTGTTTGGTTTTAAAACCAAAAAAAAAAAAAAAACACAAAAAAAACAAAAACACAAAAACAAAAACACCAAAAAACCAAAAAAAGTTAAAAAAAATCATGTTATAACTCTCTCAGTTTTAAAAATTTTAACCCAGGGCTAGGGGTAGAGGACGAGGGCGGGGCCCTGGGCGTCCAACTACTGTCAGGGGTCAGAGGGAGCCGTGGTCCTGTGCGGGTAGACAAAACCACCTGCTGATGAGGAGCAGGGAACGCCGCAGGCTCACCACCTAGTTGTCATGTCTGAAGTTACTGGACTCGGTGGTAGAGCACTGTTGAGCCGAACGTTGCGAACAGGTGAGTCGTGGATGGTGACAATGCTTCAGCAATTTGTGCCACCACCAGTAGTCTTCCACGCAGTCCACCCTGCACCTAAATGCCACTCTCCAGCTCCTGCACCGCAGCCCCCCCCCCCAGTCTGCTCGTGCCCCCTCCCGGAAAATTTGCCATGTGAACCGGCATACTCTAGAAACTGTTTTCTGGCCCTTACCAACAGTCCACAACACCACTTGTCCGTGTGCTGCTGAGCAATTTTCCGATGCCCAGGTTTTCCACCAGTCACAGGCTGTGGTGAATGACCTGGCTTGACGTAGTGGAAGCGTGTAAAGAGGGTCGGACGATGATGAGGAACACGGTTGTCAAAGTGGGGAAGTTGTTGTCACGGGCAGAATCCGAGGGGGGCAGCAGACTGAGGATCGGGGATGATAGTACGACCCAAGCTGGGTTGAGAGGCCCGGTGACACAGTGCGCTGAGACGGAGAGAGTGCCTCGACCAAACCAGGTTGTGAGAGAGCAGTGGTGGGGCCAATCGGAAGGCATGGCAGGCTGGTGCATCAGCGCCAAATGTGTCAACTAGTGGAAGCCCCGTGGCGAGGGCTCTTGCGGCGAGGGCTAGATCTTCAGAAGTCTGGAAAAAAAAAAGGTCATTTAAGGAAACACCGATGACCGACGGACCTGTGGTGTGCAACATTTGCCAAACCATCGCTCGCAGGTTCCACCACTACTATCTTAACTACCCCAGTAGTCGCAGATATGATATCTAAGCACCGCCACTCAGTGCAACAGCCGGTCATCTCCGGCCGCGTGCACACCACTGCTCCTTCCCCTTGTCACTGCTAGTCACCCCCTACCCAGGACCCTGCACAAAAACCCCATCGTCGCACATCCACATCCCCCACATCCACCAGTTTCAGCTCTCCATACCCGCAGACGCTTGAGCGGAAGCAAATATATGCAACCCACCCGCCTGCCCAAGCCCTTAACTGTCACATCTCCAAGATTGCTGCCGTCGTCCTGACAGCGCTGACAGCTGACGCTTGTTAAATGATAAGGCTGGTTCTCAGAATGTTTCCAATCTCCACCCAGTTGTGAAGTGAAGCTCAACCATAAGTGATCCACCCCCTCCCCTCCTCATTTTCCTCCTCTTGCTCCTCCCTTGGTAGCAGTAGCAGGAAAAGGCGATGGTTGGGACAGCCCACTGGCTCTTGCGATAAGTGACTTCCTGCAGTTTAATTTGCTGGAGGGCCCCTGACCCGGTCTCTGTGTGAAACAATTTTGTGAGGCCACAACAGCGCACCAATCTTCCATTGTCTGGGAGGGCCACTCGACCCGGTCCTCGTTTTAAAAAATGTTGTGGGTTGGGGCTTCAACAACAGCGCACTCAATCCATCTATCCATTTTACTGAGGGGCCACCTACCTGGCTCCTCTGTTTTGACAATTTTTGGGACTGCCACATACAGCACTCATCTTCCATTTTACTGCAGGGCCACCGACCGACCCCTCGGTTTGAAACAATTTTGACTGCCACCTACCGGCACATCTAATTCCATTTTACTGAGGGTCCCCCTACCGCTCCCGGTTGAAAATTTTGGGACTTGCCACATACATGCACTCAATCTATTCCTTTTACTGGATGGCCACCGACCTCTCCTCTGGTTGTGGAAACCTGTTTGGACTGCCACATACAGGCACTCATCTATGCCATTTAACTGGAGGGCCACCTACCTGCTCCTCTGGTTGGAACATGTTTGTGGACGGCCCACATAACGCCTCAACTGTCCATTTAACTGAGGAGGCCACCTACCTGCTCCGCGGTGGACAACAATGTGTGGGACTGCCCATACAGGCACCATCTATGCCAATTTACTGGAGGCCAACCGACGCGCCGCCTGGTTTGAAAAATGTGTGGGACTCGCCACATACAGGCACTCAATCATTCCATTTTACACTGCCGCCACCCTACTCCGGCTCTCTGGTTTAAAACATTTTTGGGGACTGCCACATACAGCACTCAATCTAGCTCCATTTGGACGGAGGGCACACTACCTGTCCTCTGGTGAAAAATGTGGGAGCTCGCCAATACAGGCACGAAATCCAATTAAAATTGTCGCCAACAGCTCCACAACTTGTCCCCCCGCTCCATGGCTACCAGCCCCCGCCAAAAGCGCTCCATATAGCTGCCTGCCATGACAGCGTCCTTTGGAATCAAACGAGGTGTGTGCGTGCACAATGGTGTTGGTTTGGCATGGAGTCCACATCAAAGTGTTAGGACTTGCGCGGGGCGCCACCGTGGCTGCGGTGGTTATCCACAATACTGGCAACTTTAGGACCATGAGGGATTTATATCAAGCGCGTCTGCGCAGCCTGTTTACACGCCCCACCCCACCCGGCAGATCCTAAACTGATAAACGCCGACTACACGTGACTTGACAAAGGTTGCTTGAGAAGTGCTGTTTGGGGATAGCCTATAGACAGGGGGGGCTGGATTGGCGAAAAGCTCGCCTGGGCAGCCGACGCCAGCTCCATGCCAAATCCAACTAAACATAGTTTTTAAGAGCAGCACCTTTAATCTACTACGTCACTGCCTCCATACATGGTCCCCTGATCAACACGAGCTGTTGTCAGGCAGAATTTTGGGTGTGTTTCATGGCTTCCATGTTAACTTGTCGCGCCACAGCCGCTGTGTAATCCACACAAAGGCTGGCAACTTGGCAGTCCGATATTATGAGCGCGTCTTGCTCCCCTCCCGTTGTGGTTCCTCTCTGCCAACCCCCTTGGTTGACAGCGGAGTCCAATAGGTACTGGTTCGCCATGCCACTCTCGTAGCCGCTGCCGCGGCGTCTGCATCCGTTCCCTATATTGTCAGGGCAATTGGAGGGGATGTTTTAAATGGCTATACGACTTCCATCTGTCAC
Organism: Engystomops pustulosus; assembly: GCA_019512145.1. Taxonomy (NCBI): domain Eukaryota; kingdom Metazoa; phylum Chordata; class Amphibia; order Anura; family Leptodactylidae; genus Engystomops; species Engystomops pustulosus. The sequence goes on along the minus strand of CM033643.1, from coordinate 197,495,002 downwards.
CCTCGCATGGCCATGCGGGGCCCATACTTTTGGCATAAGGTGCATTAAGCAGCTCGAGAGGCACCATGCTGGGCTGCCCCTGCTGGTTTCCTTGTGTCCTGTTCGTGTTCCAGCCTGTTTCTGAGGTTTGTCCAGGTGTTTTGCCAAGCTTCCCTGTGGCGAGCCTTGGGGTCCCTCTGAAAATGCTCGAGTCCTCCATTGACTTCATAGGTGTGCGTACTAGGACGAGCACTTCGAGCATCGGGAAAGTTCGTCTCCAAACTGAGCACCCGAGCTATGTAGTGTTCGCCATCATCTCTACTAATAACGCAATGTATCTAACTGGGGGGTTGGCTTTTCGTCCTTTTCTAATACAAGAACTGCGTGGGCAATGGCCACTTTTGGAATGGGTACGTTTTGAGGTGCACAGTGAGGCACAACATCCTAAGTCGCGGCTTTTTCCGTCTTGGCGTCCTGCGGGCAGATGTTAAATAGCAGTTTCCTTTGATATCCTTGTGGCTTGGTGTGGTCGTTTAGTACTTTTTCAGGCAACGTGTCGCAACAAATTCCAGGGAGCTCTAAGTAGGTAAGGGCCGCCACGTCAGCTTTTCCCCCCACTTTGCAACTTTGTAAAAAAGTTCAACGTTCACTTCTTATAATTCAAGTGACGCACAGGGAATACTGCAGAAAACTAGACAGGTGAGAACTTTTGAAAAGTTAGGGCCAAAACAAGTAGCAAATGGAGCACAAGCACCAAAGTCTCAAACATTCAGAAGAAGCCAAATGTTAGTACATGTGGCCCCTTGCATATCACTCATGGCTAGTTTCTGCAACTTGTATCACCTGTTCTAATGTGAAAGACAACAACTTTTTTTAAAAACCTCACAAAGAGCAAATTAGTCACAAGACAAAGCCTCCTCCTGCCAGAGTGTAGGAAATGGCAAAAGCCAAAGACGTGTGGAAATCAGGGGTAGAGACAGCTAAGAAGGAGATATGGGGGGCGTGCGCTAAGGGAAGGGGACTAATGGGAGGGGGCGCACGGGAAAATGGAGTTAGAGGGACATGCTACATGAAAGGACAATGGAGAAGGGGAGGCATTGAACAAAAAGTGGACATAGCAGTGGGGGGGGGGGGTGCTTCTTCACGGAATGGCACAATATAAGCTAATGCACAGGGAGTTCGGTGGAGTTCCAAACTTTTTTTTGTGCTAAACAACAGACCCCATCCCCCCCAGACCGTCCCTGGAGAAATTTATTCTCACTTCCCTTTCCAATACTACGGAGAATGGAGATGCCAGGTGTGACAACACTCATGTCGGGGCTGCCTAATTAGCAGCCCAGGCAACGGACATCTGTCCCCACGCTCCCATGCTGCTAATTAGACTTTCTTTTCCAGGTATCCCAGTGGTCAAGCTAAGTCAAAGGACAGTGCCGGCTAATCAAGGTAAAAAAAGCTTTAACATTAAGCAAATGAAGCCTGGAGGAGCTCCCTGAGCTGGTTTTCATAATTTTAAAGCATTTTTTCTTAAAGGTCAGGAATAGTAAGTTTAAATAATCAAATCCTGCCAAGGGGGCACACACCAGTATGTCAGTGTGCTTGGTGTTACAATCCTTCATCTTGGCGGTAATGTCCGCATTAATTCACAGGCTATATTTGTAGAATGGATTTAGAAAAATAACAACATCACATCATCAGGGTCATCAATATTTTTCTGTATGGTAATAGTCCTTTTTTGTAGATTTCCTATGGGTCAAATTGTTTATTGTAGTCAAGTACTAAAATTTTAGGCTAAATCACTAAAGTATATGCAATGTAACTCTCAGATCAACCTCCATACTTTATGAGTGTATGGAATGAATGCCATACTTATATGTCAAGGTAAGAAGTAGCATATTATACTACCTTTGTTCTCTTTTTTTGTGCTTTTTCTCTGGAAAAAACAAAGTCTGAACAATTTAACGGATTTTTTATCGTGTGTTATTTGAATTTATATTGCAGGACATTCTTTTTATGAGTGTCCAGCTTTTCTTTCTCGGAAATGAGAACCATCTTTACTTTTAACATAACATATTTCATTGCCTTGTTTCCTGAAAAATGTATTTTGTGATCGATTTTAACGTTTCTTGTCCCATGCCAGTAATTTCTTGGAAATCCTATATGAAGCCTAAGGAATTTGGTTCAACGTTTTGCCTAATGTGCCAAGAAATTGTACTTTGGCGCAGCTTGTACTATTCCTCGTATTAACCTGGTCCGTGGTAGAACAAAAAACAATAGTAACCTGAGTAACAGTGTGTGGATATCAAGAATTATTGTAATCCACACTAACGTTTCTTCTAACTGCGCAGGATTCACCGAGCTAGCTGAGTAATGGTAAGCGCAAGTCCAGTGACACATTTTCCGTTTTTTTAAATGGCGGGCGGTATTTTCCGCGCGAAGTTGACGTCGGCGTCATTTGTTCGCGCCCATCGCCCCCACGATTTCGTCGCGCGCATGCCGCGCCGATGTGCCACAATCTATCGCGATGCGCCGGGGCAATAAACAGGGAAATCGTCCGCAAATCGGAAATATTCAGGGTAACACGTCTGGGAAACGCGAATCGGGCCCTTAGTAAATGACCCCCAGAGTGCCACTTTCTCCGGCCCTTGTGTCCAGGTTATTCCGGTAACACGTTGGGAAAACGCGAATCGGGCCCCTTAGTAAAGACCCCCATGAGGCACATTTACTCCGCCCTTGTTCAGTTTTCCTTCGGACCTTTGCACTTCTTTTTTGGTGCAAACTGCTTCCACAGATATGTAAGAAATGTCCTGCACCACATTGTGACGCACGTCACCCTTCTTGTGGTTGGCTCTGCACTAAGCATCATGTACAAAATAGAGGTGGTTTCCGAAGTCAGTCGTCCGTGCGCCCGGATTTAACATGAACAGTCCACAGAATTCTGTTGCACGCCCATCGTAAAGGTACACAAAAAAAGTTGTGTGGCACGCTGTTGCTGCAGTTCAGGGGACCCAGTTCATGAGAACGTGAGACACAATCCTTGAATCTGTGCTCACCACCCTGCCTATACCAGGCAAACTGTTTTATGCCGTTTGCCCTGTTCTTAGTAGAATGTGGCCCATGATGATAAATCTATGGTACCATCATTTTAAAAAACAATAGACAAAATAACACAAGTTTTGTGGATATCTCCTTTAAGTTAATGTATGTCAGGGTAAGGGACTGGGTGAGATACTTAGACTGACTCCCAATCCACCTGCTACTCATCACACGTTGCATACACTGTAGGTTACGTGTAGTTGTTGTGGGTCTTATGACCTATCTATGAGGATCACCTTCCCCCCAATAAATCTAACATAAATGAGCCGGCGACAGTGCTGTCTCTGGCGGACAGTAAATAGAATCCTTGGGATCAATGTGTGATGGTAGCAGGCTAGGGCTACACTTTCTGCACGGCCACTGATGGACAGGTTCTCGTAAAACCTATGAACAGAGATCTATCGTAGGTCTCGCGAACCGAATCCACTGCCCCATCAGGATCATTGCACGCTTGGTCAGATGTTCCTCCCTTGTGCCCAAATGCAGCCCAGTGCTCCGGAACACTCTCAAAGCTTTCAGGGGACATCATAGGAAAGAAGACAAGGGGGAAAGTATGAAAAAACCTCGCCAGAAAAGGGAAAAGTTGGCCATCAAAAGTTAGAACGGGTATGGGTTGGTAATGAGCAATCGCTGTGGGCCCAGCATCAGGATTGGCGGATCCACCCCCACCTGTGGCACAATCGAAGCCTCCACTCATCTCCGTATGCGGCATGCATCCTACAAGCCTAATGAGACTGCTTATCCCATGACTGATGCTTGGTGCCAGAGAGGATTCCCTGCCAGTAGCTAGCTCGGGCCTTGGTCAGGGTGCTTGTATCAGGATGTGATGGGCACGCTTTTTAATAAGATTTATGAATTAAACGGCTGATCCTTGGCAGCTGGTGCTCCATACGGAGCAGCGGACAATGGCATTAAGAGTGAATGAATAGCAAGAATATGTTCCTTCTTTCAAACATTTATGATAGAACGGATTAGGCCGCCTCTCGAAAATAAATGATCCATGTTTTTTTTTGTCTTCAGTATTCCGTATATATCCAAGCTTTACCTATCTTGTGATGCCTTGGCGTTCCACAATTGGTCACCCTCCTGCCCCCAAAGCGATGTCATAATTATTTGTTAGGGTAATTCCACCAAGAAAATGTATTGAAAAGAAGGAAATCTATGAATTGTGATCACCGTGAGCAATAGAAATGGATGCACAGCCGTGTGCTAGTATTGGACTAATCCTTAAAATAAAACAAGTAGACAAAGAGCACTCACCCACCTTTGTTTGGTGTCTTTGGCTTCAAGGGGGTCTTATTAGAAGCATTCTCACTACAAAGCATATACATGTGGAAGGGATGACAACACAAGCACCGCGCCACACTGTGGGAGCGGGCGGCCATTTCGCGTCTCTGTGACATTTTCCACGCTCCAAACTAACTTTATATAGTATATGTACAGTACCCAAAAAAAAACATTTTTACCATAGGGTCCTGTGGATCACAATGATCTTGTGCCTAGACATGTGTTTCCCATTCCTTCAACTATAAGGTAAGGCGTAAGCAGTGCTTGCATATGAGTATGAATAACGAAGGATCACTGATGTCACAGCCTCACCCAACCCTGGACCGTACGTGCCCCGTAACAGAGGAGCATTGAACTTTAGGTACATTGTGGGAACATTTTAATTCCTCTTGTGGCATGGCTGTCCGGGATGTGGATCCACTGGACCACTGCAGACGATGACTCAGCCAATACCCTGGGAGCGGAGCTCAAGTGTACCCGTTTTCACCCAAGCGCCGCAAGCGGGTTACAAGCGCCGCGTGTACCCACCACGCCGTTCCTCAGGCGGTGACTGTCCTCAGTGGCGGCCAAGGTTGAGGTACGAAACATGCAGTCAACTCGAGTCACAGTCCAGCACAGGTCAGGGCATGACGGCAAAGATGCCCAACAGCAGTCCACACCGGGTAGTCAACATCAGGAGGTCGCGAGAGCAAGGGTACGGGAGACACAGCTCACACACATCACCGAGGACAACTGTAACGGAACACGAGGAGGTCAGTAACACAGGAACGACGGAGGAAGTCAGGTACGATGGGCCCAGGAACCAGGAGACACGGAACGCAGAAGACACGGAACGCAGGCAAATCGCAACAGGAGCTTTCCTAGGCTATGTGGCAAAAGATCCGGCAGGGTTTAGTTGGAGAGGCAATTAAATGCCCTCATGGAAGCATAACCACGCCATCAAGACCGCGGCCCCTTTAATCTCTAAAGTGCGCCGCGCGCAACCCTAATGCCGCGGACTGCGTGCACATGAGTCGAGGCGGGACTCGGGAGCGGGGAGAGGTGGACGCGTGGTGCCTCGGAGAGTGTAGACGCGCTGGTGCCGCGGGTCGCGGGCCACCCGTGACACCTTACTATGTGAACTGACCTATTACATCAAGGGTTAACTTGAATTAGTCTATTACATTCGTTTCTATAGTACTGTATCGAGTAAAAGGGGTTAATGAACATTGAGCAGACTTTCTGACTGTGACTCTAGGGAGAAGCCAGTAATTTTTCGCTATAGCCCAGTTGAGAGAAACAACTGTGTTACCAACAGTCATACACCTACCTCTAGAATGACCTCTAGGTGATGGCTGAGAAGTTGTTTACACTTTAGAATCTTGCTGGCAGTAAATCTATGGGATACCAATATAATGTATATGGGAGAATGTGCTGTGTTGTTTTTGTGCTAAAATGTAACCATTCCTCCCTGTAGAAGGATATCAAGAAGAACAGTCCCTAGTCCTTAGTGTCTTATCTTCATTAGGAACGAACTTGTAAAAAAGCATGGATATCTCTCATACTCACTTATGGAGAGATTGGAGAAGTCGCCCTTTGATTGAGGACTATAATGCCAGCATTCAGCAACTATGTCCTTGCTGAGAAATGTCATCAGCTGCCTCTAAAGCGCGATCTGATTTGGTATCAAAAGTGGTTTAAACACTTCCACTTCATACAAGGGACCCATATAACAATAATAGATTATAGTTAACGGTCGATACGGATTTCATGTTGGGTGTGAGCAACTTCATATATGCTGTTGACTTTCGTCGGCCCTATTGGTTTGGGCACGTTTTAGGCGCCAGATTATTGTGCCACGACCCTACTATGTTCATCTAGACTACATAACTATGCCTGTTTTATGTGTCCATCTAGTTGATCGCGTGCTTCTTTTCTGATTGTTTTATGAGAAAGCATGCCTTAACATCTCGGAACACAAGCAATACAATGACTTTCACCGGGAGGAGGAGTGCTATGAATCATGTTAGCGATAGTGGAAACTAAAAAAGACAGTATATTTTCCCTTTAGGTATTTTCTAAACTTTATATTGGTTGGATTCTCAAAGGTCAGAAGCTGTGTTTCTTTTCTTTTGCAAAACACATTAGACTCGTAACCGTCAATGCATAAACGTACTTGGAATTGCTAAGGGAGGACAACCAGGAGAAGAAGACTGTCGAACCTGTCCAACAATGACCATTCACGCTTTTTTTAAAGAATAAGTTAAAGAAACAATTTTACCCTACTAGGAGAGATCTAATTCATCGCTTTAGAGAGAGTAACTGGCTACTACGAAAATAATCCCTACATCATATCCGGTTACTTTAAGGGTCCATCATCGAATCCTCCAGCCAATGAAGTTATCTTGAAATGGCTGGAACCAATTGCATGCTTTCAAGTGTGTCTAGACTTTAATATTTCTTTGAATGGCAGTGTCTTGCGCCAGTATCACAGCTAAATCCGATTCAGAGAAGGAATGTTACAAATCCTTTTTCACAGCATATTTTTTCAATCCATAAAAAGTGACTTTTTCAACTATGAGCGAAATGTGCATCCTGATGTCGGACATTTTGGGAAGGTGGGTACCATTAATGTTAGTTAACTTTTGTTATGTCTTGCCCTTTTTGTACGATGAATTGCGAATTTTGTTATAAAAATTTGCCTCTCTGCCTTAAGGGGTGTCTTGGTTTTGACACTTGTATGAGAGAGGATAAGGACAGGCAAGAAGAGGGGAATCAAAAAGGTTTCAAGATTTTGGTACAGTTTCTGAGTAAAAGATCTTTTAGAACAAGTATAAGATATTTGCAACTTCTTTTCCAGTCAAAAGTAAAAAAGGCAGAAAACACTCATGTACCTATATTAAACTCCGTGATTATGAATGACTTAAAACAAGTACATTTCTGTTTTGGGTCATTTCCCACATATTCAGCTCCTACAATTTTTAATTCTTAGATAACTTTTTCATAACTTTTCATTGTGATTCTTTATCTCTGAGTCCTTTACCTTCTGTTTTGTGTGGTGATGAAGTGACACTTTTGTCCAAATATGTCACCGTCATGTGACTGTCATACACAGCATGCGGACATACTTACTCCACTGCATACAAGTAACTACGGAACATAAAGGATCTAGATGGGCGATATGGCGGACTATAGGATTTACAACAGTTTCATGGGGTACTTTTACTTAGGGTCATTCGCGGACCACCATTTTTGTTCGGGTTCGCCGACTTTTTCAGTTTTCGCTGCATTTAACTGGTTTTTTGTGCACGCAGATCAGATTTTGGCACATCGCGCCGACTTTCTGCCACACATCAGAGGGGTGGCCGTCAGACAACCCCTGATGTGACTAATCGGCGGGATTTTAATTCAAATGTGTTGCAGACATGCACTCACATACCCCGGGAAGATGCGAGTGAACTCGTCGGTGACGAGCGGGTAAGCGACACATGCAGATATCGGGAGCCGATCTTGGTGAATCGTGGCGACTTCATCCTCACTGGACAGTCCGGACGGGCCATGTGACGGACCGGTAAGTAATCTGCCCCATGTCTCAAATATATCCTTTCCTTGTTTACAAATCCATAAACTTCACCATTGTCTGACCAATGAATTGGATGGATGATAGATGGAAGTTGTCAACTAGTGTTTGTCACTTGCCAGGGGGGATTTAAAGGGGAGGTCCCCTTTAAGCACATTCCAGCAAATAATTGATATTGTTTGTGTAATGACAATGTAAGGGGACTTGACCAGGAAGGAACGACAGGACAGTGAATCCTAACTGAGTTCCCACAAGCGTCACTTGGCTACCTGCCTCATACCTAGGTTACAACCACGAGGAATCGTCCCTCACCCTCCTAAGCCACAGTGCAGACAGGAACAGACTAACAATCACACAAAAATTGAGGTCAGAAGTCCTGGTCACAACAGAGATAGTGTTTTACTGTAACCGAAACAGGTCCAAAGAGGAATAGTCAATAGTAACAAAACCGAGATCAATAACCAAAATACAATAGAATATAAAAGCACAATGAAAGCAAACTTGAATAAGTAATGATAACCAGTCTGACGGGAGTAGTAAGGTATATAACCAGATCCTGTACAGACTGTCAAGCTGCCTCAGGCTAGTAACCCTTTGCTGGACAGCACGGACTGCAGAAGAGCAGATTGTGCTCATCAACACAACCCAGCAGGAACGTTAAGCACAGTTTCACCCACGAAAATACAAACTACCTAATGCGCCTCCGTGGACAGAGGAACGTCTTGGAACGGACGTTTCGAAAGTTATAAATTATCCAGTATAAGTATAAGTTCCTCATTGTGTTTCCTAGATCTCTGCTTGCTTCCGTCTATAGGAAGCTTCATATTTGAACTTCCCTGAGATAAACACTGGGTCCATGGTCATGTGAGGTCACACATTGGCACACGGCTTGTGTAGCATGAGCTACTCGGATACCTCGTGATCTTATGAGCCGTGGCCCTGTGTGGACATGCACATGACCTGGCCCGGGGTTTACAACACAGGAAGTTAATAATGAAGTCTTCCTGTTACACTGCTGCGAAACACAACAAGCAGAGATCTACCAAATCGTCGCATGTGTCCGCAGATAGGCACTACATCATACCTGCTCTGCAGCTCCTGCTCTATAAGATGATGCATGCAGTTTGGACACTATTTACATTCAGTCCTCCTGTTCTAAATATCCACCTGCATTGAAACTACCATGTTGAATTAGACATGTAAATTAACATTTACCATTATACATATACAAATAATGCATAGCATCTACTGAACTCATATATAAAGAAACTCATTTCTTCTCTGGAAACAATTTTGAGGAAATGCAATAAGATTGTATCTTCCAGTTAAACAAATAATCTAATATGATAATGTAATACAGATAAGACATGTTAGCTATGCTCACTGCTTCTCCGTGTTTGTGTGCAGCTCTGCCAGGACTCTATAGTACAATGTGCGGGTCATAGGCAATAGACATATGAGAAACCAAAAAAAGGTTTACATAGTAACAAGAAGAAGTACATTTCTAATAGCACAATGTTCCCAGGGGCAGGATTTCCTATTTATTGCCACCAAACAGTTTATTTGTCATTAAAATTACTTATGATATGAGGGAGCTCATATTTGCATATACATCATAGTTTTTACATTACAGGATGTCCCCTACTTAAGACACCCAACTTACAGACGACCCCTAGTTAAATACAGACCCTTGCCCACTGTGACCTCTGGTGAAGCTCTGGATGCTTTACTAGTCCCAGAATGCAATATCCGCTGTAAGGTGTCTGTAATGAAGTTTTTATGAATCCTTGGTCCCATTACAGCAAATATTTTGAATGCCTGCAGATAGGACACTATGTACAATCTGCTTAGCTCTTTCTGCTCTATAACATGCTGCCTGCAGATAGGACACTGTGTACAATCTGCTTAGCTCCTCCTGCTCTATAACATGCTGCCTGCAGATAGGACACTGTGTACAATCTGCTTAGCTCCTCCTGCTCTATAACATGCTGCCTGCAGATAGGACACTGTGTACAATCTGCTTAGCTACTCCTGCTCTATAACATGCTGCCTGCAGATAGGACACTATGTACAAGTTGCTCAGCTCCTCCTGCTCTATAGCATGTTGCCTGCAGATAGGACACTACATATAACCTGCTCTGCAGCTCCTGCTCTATAAGATGATGCATGCAGATTTGACACTATTTACATTCAGCTCCTCCTGTTCTAAAATATCCCACCTGCATTGAGAACTACATGTTGAATTAGACATGTAAATTAACATTTACAATTATACATATACAAATAATGCATTAAGCATCTCACTGAACTCATATATAAAAGAAACTCATTTCTTCTCTGGAAACAATTTTGAGGAAATGCAATAAGATTGTATCTTCCAGTTAAACAAATAAATCTAATTATGTATAATAGTAATACAGATAAGACATGTTAGCTATGCTCACTGCTTCTCCATGTTTGCTGTGCAGCTCTGCCAGGACTCTATAGTACAATGTGCGGGTCATAGGCAATAGACATCATAGAAAACCAAAAAAAAGCTTTACATAGTAACAAGAAAGAAGTACATTTCTAATAGCAAATGTTCACAGGGGCAGGATTTCTCTATTTATTGCCACCAAACAGTTTTATTTGTCATTAAAATCTACTTTATGATATGAGGGAGCTCATATTTGCATATACATCATAGTTTTACTATTACAGGATGTCCCCTACTTAAGGACACCCAACTTACAGACGACCCCTAGTTAAATACAGACCCCTCTGCCCACTGTGACCTCTGGTGAAGCTCCCTGAATGCTTTACTATAGTCCCAGACTGTAATGATCAGCTGTAAGGTGCCTGTAATGAAGCTTTATTGATAATCCTTGGTCCCATTACAGCAAATAATTTTGAAACTCCAATTGTCACTGGGGCAAAAACAAGTTTTGTCTGGAGCTACAATTATAAAATATACAGTTTGGACTTACATACAATTTCAACTTATGGAACCTTTCTTGCACGTAACCCGGGGACCGCCTGTATTCATTATTCTGAGATGATTGCACTTTGACCACGTATTTGACCATTCATAACCACAAATGAGACAAAAAAATCGAAATGTGTAGGTCCATTTTGCCTACTGTATTTTTATGACGGGCATGGTAATTGTAGAGGAAGATGGAACAAAATACAGACCAAAAAACAGATCCACTTAGTATAGACTAAGACTAAAAAGGGGAGAAGTATGTAGATGCCCAAGGGCTGATGCAGTTACATCCATGCACAAGAACTTTAGGGGTCCCATAATGTATCTCTTTGCCATATGAAAAGATAAAATAATACATCATACTTGGGGGGCCTTGAACAGATTTAACTTTGGGACCCAACAGCTTTAAAGGGAACCTGCCATCAGTAACTGACCTACTAAACCACTACCAGTATATTGTAAAGCAGCATAACACCTTCTAGTTTTTGTTCCTTTCATGTCCCATGGTGATGATAACAGCTAGAAAATCAACTTTGAAGTGAGATGTAAATTGGTTGTATAAAGTCAAGGAGGAGAGTTTAACACTGAAGTCAAGATGGGAAACTCTGAACGCCTCCTCCTCTGTGACTGACATCATGCATTGGACTTTAGTAGAAATGGTTAGTGATGTCTTTGGATGCAGAACCATCAATTACAGTGAAGGGGCTTTCTGAGGAAGAGAGAGCTTGACTTCAGTTTTAAAATCCCCACCTCCTTGACTTTATACAACCAATTTACATCCAACTTAAAAGTATATTTTCTGGATGATGCCACCACACTGGATCACTAGCACAAGCGCCAACATATGATAAACGTCCCCCCTAGTTTTAGTTGGTCTAAACTGCCCACCAGAATTTTTGGCACACAGACTACATTGGATACCACCTTTTACACAAATCCACGCCCACTTTCCAACATGCACGCCCTTTAATCGGAAAAGTGCCTAAAAAAGTCTTAAAGCTTTGATAAATGTGGCACAAAGCATTTTTTGGGTTCAAATCCCCCAGAATTCTGGCACAAGTGCATTAATAAATTCCCCCATTGTGTCACAAAGTAATGTCCTGTATGTGTCGTCACCCAGTGGTGATGACATGAACTGCAGGCAACTTTTAATAGCAACATTGGGGCACATTTACTTACCTGTCCTGACCTGTTCCCCCGAAAGTACATTGTCTGACGATCATGCACTCTGCCGTGATGCACTAAGATTGTGCGCCCGATATTCTGCATGTGATGCTTTCCTGCCCAGGTCCGACAGAGTTTTCCTTCTTCCTGGTGCATGTAAGTGGTTGATCTTGCAACACAATTTGAAAGTTAAATCCTGTGCTCAGTCCGAATCAGTTGGATTGTCCGACGCCCCCCGATTTATGTGGCATGAAAGCCGGCACAGCCTGACACAATCTCCTGTCAGAAAATCCGATGAAAGTGAGGCCGCGGACACTTAGTAAATAAGCCCCATTGTCAACGTTGTCCTGAATCGGTTCCATGAACAGTAATGGTAGTATAGTAAACTTGCTCTAACTTGTCAATGTGATAGGATGGGCATGGGGCCCTCTATAAATCATTGGGCCTCATACACCTGAAGCTGTATTTGTCCTATCTACTCAGTATCTTCATATTTCTCTAGTCAGGGTGGCTCAATGTAAAGCATATTACAATGGAAACACCCATTAAATTACTTCCCAATATTTTCCAGCATTTTTTTTAATGAGAGTACCATTTTTTGCCAAGGAAATTATGTATTTGTTCCAAATAGGAGATGAAGAATGTGTTTCGCTTTCAGTGTGAGCCCTGCTGTTTACCTGGAAGGAAACCAAAGCAAATGAGGAGGACAATGTAATGTAATAATCGGAATTTCGGCATTTCACTTTTGTTCCTTGGCGACATCACAGTTGATAAAAATTTCAAGGAGATCTTTATACAAACAGCCGTCAAGCTGAGGTTATTGGACAGCGCAGAGATGCTTAAATATGATCGAAAACTGATCGCTGACAAGTAATTCTATTATGTCATGGAGAAAAGATGCTGCCTAATAATATGTCCTGTAAATAATACGTACAGTGGTTTCTCATCTCATTGTTTGTGATCTAAGAACACCAACGTTGATAGGATAAACTAATAGGTAAAAGAGAACAAAAACAATTCAAGACACGACAAATATAACAACAGATTTCTATGATTTACTATCATTATGCATCCAATAATAAATTAAAAGTTATAGTAGAATTGTAAACACTGTAAATTGCCTTTGAAACATTAAGAATGAGAAATGTTTGTACTAAAATAACCAACATTTTACTTTATTGCCCTCCACTAGAGATCATTTTTGCATTTTTCTTTCAGAAATAAAAGGTCTTGTTTTTTGTGGAATGAGTTATGTTTTTTAATGACTCCATTTTTATGGAGATAACATAATAACGCAAATGTATCTAATTGTTGGTTTGGCTTTTTCTTCTTTAATAACAACTTTCTTGGCAAATGTCTACTTTTTAATTGTACTTTTTTGTGTGCACAGTGAGGCACAAGCATCCTAAGTCCGGCTTTGTCCGTCTTGGCGTTCCTGCTGGTCAGATGTATATAAGCAGTTTTTCCTTATTGATACTTGTGGCGTTTGGTCTTTAGTGAATTTGCTACTTTTTTCAGCAAAATGTCGCAATCTAATTTCTACACCTTGGATTGCGCCAAACTTTGCAACTTTTTAAAAAAGTTGCAACTTTCACATCTTAATTTAAGTGACAGCACAGGGAATACTGCAGAAAACTAGACAATGGTGAACTTTGAAAGTTTTAGGCACAAAACAAGTAGCAAATGAGCACAAGCACCATAAAAGTCTCAAACATTTAAGAAAGCCAAAATTTTAGTACATGTGCCCTTCATAGTTCATCATGGTCTAGTTTTCTGCAACTTTATCACTCTGATTCTAGATGTGAAAGATGCAACTTTTTTTAAAAAACTCACAAAAAGTAGCAAATTTAGGCACAAGACCAGACCTCCTCCTGCCAGGTGTAGGAAATAGCAAAAAGCCAAAAGGACGTTGGAAATCAGGGGAGAGACAGCTACAGGAAAGGAGATATGGGGGGCGTGGCTAAGGGAAAGGGGACATGGGAGGGGGCAGCGACGGGAAAATGGTAGTTAGAGGGGACCATGCTACATGAAAGGAGACAATGGAAGAAGGGGAGGCATTGAACAGAAAAGTGGACAATATAAGTGGGGGGGGGGGGTGCTTCTTCAGGAAATGGGACAATATAAGCTAAGTGCACAGGGAGTTACGGTGGAGTTACGCAAACATTTATTTTTGGCTAAACAACAGACCCCATCCCCCACCGACCGGTCCCTGGAGAAAATTTATTCTCACTTCCCTTTCCAATACTGGGAGAATGGGAGAGGCAGGTGTGACACCACTCAGGTGCAGGGGCGTGCCTAATTAGCAGCCCAGAGCAACGGACATCTTGTCCCCACGCTCCATGCTGCTAATTAGAACTTTCTTTCCAGGTGATCCCAGGTGGTCAAGCTAAGCAAAGGACAGTGCCGGGATCAAGGTAAAAAAAGGCTTTAACATTAAGCAAATGAGCCTGAGGAGCTCCCTGAGGCTGGTTTTCATAATTTCTAAAGCATTTTTTCTTAAAGGTAAGGGAATAGGAAGTTTAAAATAGATCAAATCCTGCCAGAGGGGGCACACACCAGTATGTCAGTGTGCTTGGTTTACAATCCTTCATCTTGGCGGTAGATGTCCATTATTTCACAGGGCTATATTTGTAGAATAGCTTTTAGAAAAGTAAACAACACATCAATCAGGGTCATTCAATATTTTCTGTATGGTAATAGGTCCTTTTTTAGATTATCCTATGGTCAAATTTATTAGTAGTCAAGTACTAAAAATTGTTAGGCTAATCATAAAGTAATATGCAATGTAACTCAAGAATCACCTCCATACTTTATGAGTGTAATGGAATTGAATGTCCATACTATATATGTCAAGGTAAAGGTATGCAATGATTATACTACCTTTGTTCCATTTTTTTGTGCTTTTTCTCTGGAAAAAACAAATCTGTAAACAATTTAACTGATTTTTTATATTGTGTTATTATGAATTTATATTGCAGGACAAGTTCTTTGTTATGACTGCAGCTTTTCTCTGGAAATGAAAACCATCTTACTTTTAACATAACATATTTCATGTGTTCCTGTGCCTTGTTCCTGAAAAATGTATATTTGTAGATCGATTTTAACGTTTCTTTCCAGTGCCAGTAATTCTTGAATCCTATATGAAGCCTAAGGAATTTTGTTCAAGTTTTGCCTAATGTGCCAAGAAATTGTACTTTGGCCAGCTTGTACTATTCACTCGTATTCCTGGTCTGTGGTAGACAAAGAACAATAGTAACCTGAGAAAAGGTGGATATCAGAAATTTGTGTAATGCCACTAACGTTTGACGTCTGAACGCGCAGGAATTCACCGAGGCTAGCTGAGTGAAGGTAAACGCAAGTCCAGTGACACATTTTCCGTTTTTTAAATGCGGCGGTTTTTCCAAATACATCGGGTTTTCGTTCGGCCACGCCCCCCCATTTCCGTCGCGCGCATGCCGGCGCCGATGCGCCACAATCCAATCGCGATGCGCCGGGGCAATACAGGGGAAATCGTCGCAAATCGGAAATATTCGGGTAACACGTTGGGAAAACGCGAATCGGGCCCTTAGTAAATGACCCCCATAGAGGCACATTTACTCCGGCCCTTGTGTCAGTTTTCTGTCGGACTTTGCACCTTCTTTTTGGTGCAAACTGCTTCCACAGATATTTAAGAAATGTCTGCACCACAATTGTGACGCACGCGACCCTTCTGTGGTGCATCTGCACTAAGCATCATGTGACACAAATTAGGAGGGTTTTCCGAAGCTCAGTCGGACCGTGCGCCGGATTTAACATGCAAAGTCCGACAGAATTATGTTGCACGCCCCATCTTAAAGGTACACCAAAAAAAGTGTGTGCACTCTGTTGCGGCAGTGCAGGGGACACCAGATTCATGAAGAACGTGAGACACAAATCCTGAATCTGTCTCACCCTGCACTATACACAGGCAAACTGTATTTAGTGCCGTTTGCCCTGTTCTTAGTAAATGTGGCCCATTATGTAAAATCTATGTTACCATCATTTAAAAAAACAATAACAAAATAACACAAGTTTTTGGGATATCTCCTTTAATTTAATGTATTCATGGGTAAGTGACTGGGTATAATACTTAGACTGACTCCCATATCCACCTGCTACTCATACAAGTTCATACACTTTAGGTTACAGGTTAGTTGTTGTGGGTCATTATGACCTATTCTAGTAGTCAACCTTCTCCCCAGATAAATCTTACATATGAGCCCTGCGAACAGTTCCTGTCTCATGGCGGACATGTAAAATAGAATCCTTTGATCAATTGTGATGGTAGCATGGATAGGGCTACACTTTCTTTCATCTGCCAATCTGAGACAGTTTCTCTTAAAAACCTATGAACAGAGATTATACGTGAGGTCTCCTTAACCGAATCCACCTGCCCCATCAGGATTCATTTCACGCTTGTCAGATTTCCTCCTTGTGCCACAAATCAGCCACAGTCTCCGAACACTCTCAAAGCTTTCAGGGGACATCAATGAAATAAATACAATGTGGGAAATGTATGAAAAAAAAACTTCTGCACAGGAAAAGTGAAAAAGTTGCCATCAAAAGTTAGAACAGGATGGGTTGTAATGAGCAATTCGCTGTTGGGCCCAGCATCAGGATTAGGAATCCACCCCCCACCATGTGGCACATCGAGCTCCCACTCATCTCCGTATGCTGGCATTCATCTCTACAAGCCCTAATGAAGACTCTTATCCCATTACTGTATGCTTGTGCCAGAGAGAGTCACCTGCCAGTAGCGAGCTGCCTATGTCATTGTGCTTGTATCAGGATGATAATGGCACGCTTTTTAATAAGATTATGAATGTAAAGGCGGATCCTTGGCAGCTGGTGCTCCATACGGATCAGCGGGACAATGGCATTGAAGAGTGGAATGAATAGCAAAGAAATATTGTCCAGTTCTTTAAACATTTATGAATAACAGGATTAGGCAGCCTGCTCGAAAATAAATGATCCCATGTTTTTTTTGTCTTCATGTTCCTATATATATCCAAGCATGTACCTATTGTGATGATCCAATGTGGCTTCCACAATGCAGGTCACCCTCCTCCCCCCAAAGCTATTTCCATAATTTATTTTGTTAATTTCTCACCAAGAAAATGTATTGAGAAGAAGGAAATCTATAGAATTGTGATCACCGTGATCAATAGAAATGTGATCACAGCCGTTGCTATTATTACTATGCCTTAAAATAAAACATAGTAGACAAAGAGAATGGCACTCACCCCTTTGTATTTTCTTTCTTCAAGTGAGGTTTATTAGAGCATATTCACATACAAGCAATATACATGGTGAAGGGAGGACAACAACAACACCGCGCAACACTGTGGGAGCGACGGCCATTTCGCGTCTCTGTGCATTTTCCAGCTCCAAACTAACTATATATATAGTTATATGTACAGTACCACATTTTTACCATAGGGTCCTGTGGATACAAATGATCTTGTGCCTTAGACATGTGTTCCCAGTCCTTCAACTATAATGTATTATTTCTTATAGCAGTGTCTTCATATGGAGTATGAATAACAGAGGATCATCTGATGTCACAGGCTCTAACCCAACACTGGACCGTACAGTGCCCCGTAACAGAGGAGCATTGAAATTTTTACATTTGTGAACATTTTAATACTCCTTTTTGTCAGGCTTACGGGATGTGGATCCACTGGACCACTGCAGACGATGACTCAAGCCAATACCTGGGAGCGGAGTCTAAGTGGTACCCGGTTTTCACCAGAGCCCGCCGCAAAGCGGGTTAGACAAGCTGCGGCGTGGTACCACCACGGCGTTCCTCAGGCGTGACTTGTCTGCAGTGGCGGCCAAGGTTGAGGTACCGAAACATCAGTCAAGCTCGAGGTCACAGTCCAGGCACAGGATCAGGGCAGGCGGCAAAGATGCAACATCAGAGTCCAATCCGGGGTCAGCAACAGGAGGTCCGAGCAGAAGGGTACGGGAACACAGCTCACACGACATCAACACGGAGGAGCACTGGTAGACGGGAACACGGAGGAGGTCAGGTAACACAGGAACACGGAGGAAGTCAGGTACGCAGGGGACACAGGAACGCAGGAGACACTGGAACGCAGAAGACACTGGAACGCAGGCAAATCGCAACAGAGCTTTCTCTAGGGCTATGTGGCACAAAGATCCGGCAGGGTTAGTTGGGAGAGGCAGATATAAATAGCCTCATGGGAAATGACCAGCGCCAATCAATGACGCGCTGGCCCTTTAAATCTCCTAGAAGTGCCGCGCGCACCCTAAGGCGCGGGACTGCGTGCACATGGAGCGAGGCCGGGACTCGGGAGCGGGGAGAGGTGAGACGCGCTGGTGCCTGCGGAGAGGTGAGACGCGCTGGTGCCGCGGGTCGCGGGTCCACCCGTGACACTTTTATGTGAACTGAGCACTTATTACATCAAGGGTTAACTTGAATTAGTCTATATACATTCTGTTTATTAGTACTGTATCTAGTAGAAAGGGTTAATGAACATTGAGAGACATTTCTGACTGTGTATCTCTAGGGAGAAGCCAGTAATTTTTCAGCTATAGCACAGTTTGAGAAACAGACTTGTTTACCAGACAGTCAGACAGCCTGACCTCTAGAATGACCTCTAGGTGATGGCTGGAAAGTTGTTTACACTTTAGAATCTTGCTGCAGTAGAATACTATGGGAACTCAATATAAGTATATGGGAGAATGTGCTGTGATTGTTTTTGTGCTAAAATGTAACCATTCCTCCCCTGGTAGAAGGTATATAAGAAGAACAGTCCTAGTCCTTAGTGTCTTGCAATTAGGGAACAGAGCTTGTAAGAAAAGACATGGATAATCTCTCATAGACTCACTATGGAAGAGATTGGAGAAGTCAGCCCTTTGATTGAGGGACTAATAATCCACATGCAACATATGTCCTTGCTGGAGAAAATGTCAATCAGCTGCCTCTAAAGGCAGCAGGATCTTATTTTGTATCAAAAGTGGTATTTAAAACACTTCCTACTTCATAAGAAGGGACCAATATAACAAATAATAGATTATAGTTGAACGGTCGGATACGGATTTCATGTTGGGTCGTAGCAACTTCATAATATGCTGTTGACTTTCTTCTGGCCTATTTGTTGGGCACAGTTTTAGGCGCCAGATTATTTGTGCCCACCGGACCCTACGATGTTCATCTAATACAGAACATATGGCCTGTTTTATGGTAGTCATATCTATGTTTGATAGACGTGCTTCTTTTCTGATTGTTTTATAGAAAGCATTCCTTAACAGCTCAGGGAACACACAGCAATACAAGGAATTTCACCGGGAGGAGGGAGTGCTATGAATAATGTTAGCGAATAGTGGAAACTAAAAAAGAAAGTATATTTTCCCTGTTAGGATTTTCTAAACTTTATAAGTTGGTTGGATTCTACAAAGTGTCAGAAGCTGTGTTCTTTTCCTTTTTGGCAAAACACAATTAGACTGCGGTAAACGTCAGCATAAAACATACTTAGGAAAGTTGCTAAGGGAAGACCACCAGGGAGGAAGAAATGTCGAACCTGTCCAAAATGACATTCAGCTTTAATAAGTTATAAAGAAAGCAATTTTACCTACTAGGAGAGATACTAAATTCAGCTTATAAAGAGAGAGTAACTGGCTACATAGAAAATAATCCCTACATCATATTCCGGTTACTTTAAGGGGGACATCAATCAGATCCTCCATCCAAGTGAAGTTATTACTTGAAATGGCTGGAACCAATTTGCATGCTTTCAAGTTGTGTCTAGACTTTAATAAGTTCTTGAAGGCAGTTCTTCGCCAGTATCAAGCTAAATCCAATTCAGAAGAAGGAATTGTTACAAATGCCATTTTTACACATATTTTCAATCCATAAAAAGGTGACATTTTTACAACTATGATAGAAAAATGTGCAATCCTGGATGTAGGAATATTTTTGAAGGGTGGGTAACATGTTATTACATTTTGTTATGTATTGCTTGTAGATGAATTGAGGATTTTGTTATACAACATTTGACCTCTACTTTAAAGGGGTTTGTCTTGGTTATGACACTATATCACAAGGCAATTTTTTGGTACAGTTCAGAGTAAATGAGATGGTTTAGAATGATGATGAGATATTTGCAAATTTATTTTCCAGTCAAAATGTAAAAAAAGGCAGAAACACTCATGTACCTATAATTAAATCAGTGATTAGTGAATGACTTAACAAGTAAATATTCAGTTTTGGGTCATTTTACCACATATTCAGCTTCTACAATTTTTAATTCTTAGATAACTTTATTTAATATACATTTCATTGTGATTCTTTATCTCTGAGTCCTTTACCCGCCTGTTGTGTGTGGTCATGTGAAGTGACATTTTGTCCACATATGTCACGTCATGTGACTGTGATATCCCAGCATGCGGACATTACATTACATCCACTGCATACAGTAGACTAAGGAACATAAAGGGATCTAAAGAGTGGCAATGGAGGACTATAGGGATTTACAACAGTTAATGGGGTACTTTTACTTAGGGTCAGCGGACCACATTTTTGTTGGGTTTCCCGACTTTTTCAGTTTTGCGCTGCATTTAACTGGGTTTTTTGGTGCACGCAATCAGATTTTGGCACAATCGCGCCGACTTTCATGCAACACAAATCAGAGGGTGTGGCCGTCAGACAACCCGACTGATTTGGACTAAGCGCGGGATTTTAAATTCAAATTGTGTTGCAAGACATGCACTCACATACCCCGGGAAGAAGATGGTGAACTCCGGTGGACCTGAGCGGGTAAGCGACACATGCAGGATATCGGGAGCACGATCTTGGTGAATCGTGCCGGACTTCATCCTCACTGGACAGTCCGGATCGGGGATCGTGACAGGACCGGGTAAGTAAATGTGCCCCAATGTCTCAAAAGTATATCCTTACCTTGTTTACAAATCCATAAAACTTACCATTTTCATAGCCCAATGAATTGATGGATGATAGATGGAAGTTTGTCAACTATGTAGTTTGTCAACTTGCCAGGGGGGATTTAAAGGGGAGGTCCACTTTAAGCACATTCCAGCAAATAATTGATATTGTTTGTGTAGTGAAAATGTAAGGGGACTTGGAGCACAGGAAGGACAGACAGGACGGCGAACCCTAAACTGAGTTCCCCAAAGCTGTCACTTGCCTACCTGCCTCCAGTATCCTAGGTGACAACCACGAGGACAGTCCCTCCCTAAGCCACAGTGCAAACATGAAACAAGACTGGCAAACAACACAAAAAGTGAGGTCAGAAGTCTGGGTCACAACAGAGATAGTGTTTACTGTACAGAAACAAGGTCCAAGAGGAATAGTCGATAGTACAAAAGCCGAGATCAAATAACCAAAATAACAATAGAATATAAAAAGCACAAGCGAGAAGCAAAACTGAGATAAGTAATATAACCAGTGCTGATGGGAGTAGGCAGGTATATAAAGCAGATCCTGTACAGACTGTAAGAGCTGCCCATCAGGCTAGTAACCCTTTGCTGGACAGCACTGATCTGCAGAGAGCAGATTGTGGCTCAATCAACACAAACCCAGCAGGAACTTAAGCCACAGTTCACACACAGAAAATACAAACTACCTAATCTGCCATCCGTGGACAGAGGAACGTCTTGGAACGGACGTTACAGAAAAGTTATAAAATTTTCCAGTATAAGTATAAGTTCCTCATGGTTTTCTAGATCTCTGCTTGCTGTCATTCTATAGGAAGCTTAATTGTTAACTTCCTGTAGATAAACACTGGTCCATGGTCATGTGATGTCACACATGTACACGGCTCGTTAGCATTAGACAGCTCTGATTACTCTCTGTGATCTTATGAGCCGTGCACCTGTGTGACATCACATGACCTGGGACCGGTGTTTACCTACAGGAAGTTAATAATGAAGCTTCCTGTTACACTGCTGCAAGAAAACAACAAGCAGAGATCTACAAAATGTGAAGAACTGATACAGAAAGTATATTGGAAAATCAAATTACATTTTGATATGCAAACAATATTAATTACGGTTCCTTTTAAATACACAGTATATCAGGATGAAAATTCTAGAAAAGAAGTGTCATGCTCCAATGTATCCTAGATGGCACGTTCTCCTCCTTGAAGTATTGCACAAATGTTTCTAAATGACATCCTAGATAGTACAGTAGACTGAAGGATTGTGAAGAATTTCCAGATGCTAAGTACTGACACATGGGTACAACCAGCATCCCTTAAAAACATTAAAATAATTTCACCCAAAAAAAGATACAAACTAATATATTAAAATACTCTAAATCCCCAGGGAAGATGGTTGCTGAAGATTACACTTCACTTTATGCAACTCTTCAAGACCTTCCTTGGACGTGTTCCAAACCACTACTACAGATGGAGCAGACCTAGGCTTGGCGTGTAGCACAATGTGCTTTGATCAATATATGTGGGATTCTCCATGGCCGCAGGTAAATCCTGTTATCTCAACTCACTATACAGCAGAACTTTAGCTAGAAATCCATGTTTCATATGGGATTTATTTCCCTTAAAGAAGTTGTTGTTGTGATCTCCGTTATCACACATAGACCCTTCTCCTCAAATCTTTCCATAGCCGTAAAAGTTTCACATTAAGACACCTGAGTCCTCATTACCAGGTTAATATTTATATAGAGCTATAAACCCCACAGTAGTAAGTAGGTAGCACCTTACACAATTGTTAGGGCCTGACACCTGGATGTAGTATTGTTTCCAAGGTGCTGCCATTGTATGTTTATTGCTTGTATCCTATAAACCTTTCTCTTTTTTTATTTTTTTAGCCTATTTGTTTGATCCACGATGGAGGTCCATTAATGTGCAGGAAAGTATCTCCTTCCTGGTTCTGAAAATATAATTGTTTGCAAGTTTCCTGTTCTAGGTAATATGTTCATTGACACCAAGCAATTAATATCATTGCCGGGGCTGTTAAAGGGACATGACACAGGAGATTAACAGAAACCTCCAGGATGACCTCTTCGAGAAACCCCTTTGGACCATATCAAGTAACACACACAGTGTTCTCCCCGTCAGTGAATCCGAGTCATTAAGTCAACACTTATTAAGAACAAAAAGCTACTGAGACGAGGCAAAGGTCTTCCGCTCGATGCTTCTGAATTAACTGAAGCTTTTTTTTTTATCAATCCTCATCGATATATTCGATATCAACTTTTTTAACAAGCACCCAACTCCGATTTTTATTATTAAAAATAGACATGAAATTCATTAAAAATTAAATTTGAATTACCTCACAAAGGAAACTAGTGTCCCGTTGATTTGCATTTATAGTAGAATATGGAATGTCTAGAATATCCTACCCTATCCTATCCTAGGTCCGGTTAATAATAAATGATATCATTATTTAATTATTAATTTAATCATTATTTATATAGTTATACAAATATAATATTACAATACAGAGTACAAACAGTTATATGGAACAATAGGAGTGAGGGCCGACTCTCACCAATCCAAAAATAATGAGCTATCCTTAGGCAGTGGGCACTCCCCTGCTTCCCAAGTACAATGGGGGCCATTTATCTCGCAAGATAAGAGGGTGGGCGTATGGCATCTGGGTTTGGTTGTAATTTTTTATTTAAAATCTACAAACTGTTCTGCATCCCCTTCTTTTCTTTTTCTAGTGCCTATGGCACTCATTACAACCTGGTTAAATTTTAGGATTTTAATTGACAAGTAATTAACCACAGACATTGACACTATTCCTCTATCGTTCCTCATTTTTTTTTTGTATGTTTTAACATTATCCAGTGGATTTTCATCCAATGTTCTTTCATTTAGGGCACCAGATGTGCCAAAAGCTGAGCAATTTTCCAATATCAGTGGTGATGGTGTGAATGGCATTACATCAATCTATGGGCCCCACCTAGCTTAGCTAAACTTTGGCCTCTAATCCAAAGAAAATGTATTATTTAAAAGCTCTACGTGTGGAACCTGGCTCCATTTCCAGGAACGTATCATTACTGTGACTATAGAATAAGTATATATTAAGATTTATGTGCTGCTTTATTCCCTTTTTATACAGATTTTTACATTTAAGGGGTTTGCCCACCAATATAATTCAGTGTACAATACAACTGCAGTGATTTTTCCAGCAATGATATAGAGTTGAATGAAGTAGGCCATCGACCCATTACAATGAAGGATACAATACCCTTTTATTAAGATCATGAGGATTATCAGTGGTCAGGCCCCCGGTGATCTACAAATGATCCCCTATTCTATACTTCACAACAATATAAAGTAGTAAAAACCAAATACTACACTGTAGATGTTTTATATCATGGCCCCTATAGCTGATGTACAGAGGGAATTGTTGGAGGCTTCCATAGATGCTGATGTATATAACAAAATGGAATATGAACACGGCCACAACCATGGGCTCAAAGAAGGAGCACTTTACAGTCATAAAGCATTGTTATATATGTATTATGCTTACCCCATCTATTCTCTGATGCTTCCGATCCTGTGCAACGGAAAGGAATGACATCATTACTTTGTGCCAATCCCTGGCCTTAGCAGTCTAGTACTGAAGCACCCGAAGAACAGGACAGAGACCACAGGATCTGGGCAGGGAAGGGGTGGGATTTTTGGGGAAAGGTGAGTATATTTTTTGATAACATGCTATCATCTCTGGGGCTCTTCAAGGCAAAAGTGATTGATTTATATCAGTTTTAATGCCAAGGACATAATGTAAGGTCCCAGGACCAGGGGCCTAAGGGGGCCAAGGTGTCTCTTACCCATAAACGGAGGGTAATCTTATAACTGAACGATTATAGTTGAGGTTCGTTAAGGATTTTGCATTGGGGCCCAACAGATTTAATTTACTCTTTTGCTTCATGCATATGACAAAGTTCACTTAAGATGAGGCACAAAGCATGGCACCATAATAATAATAATAATCTTGATTTATATAGCGCCATCATATTCTGCAGTGCTTTACAACTTGTAGGACATATACAAATATAATATTACATTACAGTGTACAAACAGTCATATGGACCGATAGGAGTGAGGGCCCTGATCACAAGACCTTACAGTCTATGAGGATGAGGGGGTGACACAAGAGCTTACAGTCTATGAGGATGAGGGGGTGACACAAGAGCTTACAGTCTATGAGGATGAGGGGGTGACACAAGAGCTTACAGTCTATGAGGATGAGGAGGTGACACAAGAGCTTACAGTCTATGAGGATGAGGGGAGACACAAGAGCTTACAGTCTATGAGGATGAGGGGTGACACAAGAGCTTACAGTCTATGAGGATGAGGGGTGACACAAGAGCTTACAGTCTATGCCACTATTACCATATCTGACTTCCTCTACCATACAGCTTTGATAGAATAACTCCATCCATAAGGACTTCAATAGAAGTAGGTCCGGTCCGGTACAGGGTTCATGTACAACAGATGCCGGTTTTCAAATCAATAAAACAAAGGTTTTGTTCACAATTTTTTTCCCGCCCTATCTATTTAGATATCTTATATACCCTGAGCTATAGTGCTCATAAAATCTTCATGATGTCACTGGCAAAGATTTTTTGCCCATTTTCTAGGATTATTGACGTGTTAAATGGGTGGTAAATAATTGAAGACGTATCAGTTCCAAAAATTGAAAATAGCACATTTGTTTTAAATAAGTACGCCCCAGCCTGAAATTGTCCAGATCAATGATACACTTAGGACCATAGCAGGCTGACCCTCAGCGGGAGGTAGAATTAATAACTGTGTCAAGAACACTCAGTGCAGTGCAGCCCACCATATGTGTTGCTTCATACATGTCCAAAGCAATTTATTTCCTGAGGTTTTTTTTATATTTTATTTAAATATTCATTACTGTGGTCGATACCAGAGCCTCCTGCTCCTCACAAATCCCTACAAAGGAAATATGTAGTCACAGTATAAACAAGCATAAAAATCATGGATGGAAACTATTGGGTTAAAAAGTGTTAAAAGAGTTATACACAACTAGAAAATCATGACTGTTTTCTCCCAGGAACAGCACCACACTCGTCTGCTCGTTGCTCGTGGCTTTGTAGCTGAGTTTCTTTAAAGAAAATCTACCATTTGCTTTTATGCATTGTGAACCAAACATACCTTGAGAATGCTGAATCTACACTGATGCAGAAACGTATCTTGTTTAATCCCTGAACCAAGGGGTTTTGTTCAAAAAATAATTATAAAATTATGATAATGAGGCTCTGTCGCTCCTCTGGTTGCTCCAGCGCTTCTCCTCGTACCCTAATTAGGCACTTAAAGAATGCTATATTCACTGTGTTGTCCCTGACAGGCAGAAGTAATCAATCACTGCACCATCCCCCAGCGGCTGTATATGATTCATCCAGCTCAGGTTGATTAGTCCTGTCTGGACAGTTCAGGCAACTCCATGTAATGTGTTTATGCATGGCAGGCAGCTTTCCCAAGGTTTTTAATTTAATAATTGTTTAATTGTTATAATTGTCAGGGACAACACAGTGAATACAAAGTTCTCTGAAGACGTGCATAATTATGGTATGAGGAGAAGAGCCTGAGCAACCACAGGCGCAAGAGAGTCTCATTATCATAATTTAATAATTGTTTTTTGCGCAAAACCACTCGTCGCAGAGATTAAACAAGACATGTTTCTGTGTCACTGTAGCTACAGCATTCTCAAGGTATGTTTGGTTCACAATGCAGAAATACAAATAGTAAATTTCCTTTAAAGGAAATCTACAATTAAAAATCCATAATATAATATCTTTATTTGCAGAAATGCTCTTGGCATTTATCCTAAAAATGAAAAATTATTTATGTAAATGAGGCAGTTGGCACACCCCAAGGCAAAGATTTGCCTTTGCCCGTTAAACACTGCTGTGGAACACCCCACATCTCCCAAGTTTGTACAGGAAGGGGAAGTATACAGGATGGGGAGGCAAAGCACACAGATGGGGGGAGGGTCAGAAGCGCTGCTCCAGAGGCAAAATCATGGGTACACCAACTGCCTCATTTATACAACACGTATAAGTCATTTTAGGAAAAACAGAACACACATTTCTGCAAAGGTATGATTCATGGTGAAACGCTACCCCTGATCTGTATTGAATAAAACCACCACACATACAAATTAGCATTCAATGCCAAGTTTTGCTCATTAGAATACTACAACGCATGGTGTAACACAGTATTCAGAGGTCTAAATTAAAAGGGTGTTTCAATATCAGCAAATTAATGTTATTATTTTTATGATAAAAAGTTATACAATTTTTTTATATACTTTTTGAATCAATTTCTTATGGTTTTCTACATCTCTGCTTGCTGTCATTCTATGGAAACCTTCTATGTTTACTTCCAGTGGACAGACATCTAACCTTGGTCACACAGGTGCATGGCTCGTTACATCACAGAGAGTAATCAGAGGTGTGTGATATAACGATCCCTGCACCTGTGTGACCATGGTCAGATTTCTGTCCACTGGAAGTAAACATAGAAGCTTTCTATAGCAGGACAGCAAGCAGAGATCTAGAGAACCATGAGGGATTGATAAAGAAAGTATATTGGAAAATTGCATAACTTTTTATCATAAAAACAATAACATTAATATGCTGTAATGGGAACACCCATTTAAGGTGTCCCCTTAGAAGCAAATATTTTTTCAGACATGGAATACTCCTGTATAACTCATGTATCCAAATCATTACAATTGAAATGAAAACAATGTCTGTAGGTTGCTTGAATGATTTATTACATATGGCTGTGGTCCCCAAGGGACCCCAACCGGCTGTAAACATAAATTTTCTTCAGGGACCGGTGGGTGGCAGCATGCCCCCCTCCTATGTCCCCTTTCCTTTAGATACCCCCACCCCCTCCTTTCAATGTCCCCTTTAACATTAAGAAAAAAAAATCCAATACTCACTTTTCTCGTTCCCCTGCAGCAGTCTTCTCTTCCTTCACTTCTCTTCTGCATAGGTGCATGGCTCTATTGTCAACAGATACGATGTGATGGCATCATCATGTGTGCCGGCAATAGAGCAGTGCATTAACATGGAAATGAAGTAAAGGAAGAGAAGAATGCTGCAGGGAAATGGGGCAGGTAAGTATTGGGGTTTTTTATTTGTTTTTACAGAGATCGGCCCCAGCCCAGAACCAGGAGTTCCACGGCCTTGTCTTGTGCCGCGGAGCGGTGGTTTAGGAACACTGACATAGAGCGTACACTACACGGGTGCTCAAAATACCTTAAAGAGGTTATCTCTCAAAACTAACTTATCCACTATCCACAGGATTGTGACGAAGTTACAGGCACTTCTAAAGAGAAGGGGATCTTTTGCACCTACATTTTATAGAACCTATTGCTGTAGATGGTGTGAAGGGTGCAGATAGTGACCACCTGTCTATGAGGTACAGTCCATGTAAGGTTTATTCCAGTACATGTATGAGGGTTATTTACTTGACCTTAGGTCAGACAAGATTGAGCAATGTGGACATTAGATATCACGATGGATACATCAGTGTGAATCCGCTCACTCTTCTACCTTGCAAACAAACCTGCATTGTGTGAAAGTTCCCATAAAACAGACATGAGTTCTTCCAATTTTCATGTTTGCCCTCTCTACCTTTCCAAACACGAGAAGGCCTCCACCTGTCATGGTGTTTGCTGTACTTGAGACCTCCTGTACAGCTGTCAGCAGGTCATACAGCCAAAGCAAGGATCTTCTTCTGGAGTCCTATTATTTGGTTTGTAGATTTGGTCTTAATTTTCAAGCATTATTCAAGCACCGATGAATTCCGAGTCTTTACATTTTTTGACTTCTGACAAATCTTTCAAAGGAGCATCTAGCTAATACTGTCATTCATCTCAGAGCTTTGGGAGGTGGGATAGGTGTAGGAAGATTTGGGGTTATATTTCAATTTCCAGGACAATTGAAGAAACATCAGCTCAGGCGTTGTGACTCTTCTGAACACTTTGACAAAGCTTTTTACTGATCGCTCTTCTTTATTTGGACAATCTTCAAATACTTAAAGGAATAATGGGCAAACTATGGAAAGGAGTAGATCATTGGCACAAAGTTATTAGAGGAGACCAAGAAAGGATGAAAGTCTACCATGATATTCTAAGATGATTGATGGACCAACAGAAGACTAGGTATAATAAATATACAGGCAGTCCCGGGGTTACGTACAAGATAGGTTCTGTAGGTTAGTTCTTAAGTTGAATTTGTATGTGAGTCGGAACTGTATCCTTTATTATTGTAACCCCAACCAAATTTATTTTGGTCTCTGTGACAATTGGATTTTTAAAATGTTGGGTTGTCCTAAGAACCAGGATTAATAATAAAGCTTAACTACTGACACCTTTAATAACTGCTATAGCTGTTTATTGTAATCTAAGGCTAAAGCACAGTAAATTACCAACATCAAGAGGTCCGTTTGTAACTAGGGGTCGTCTGTAAGTCGGGAGTTCTTAAGTAGGGGACCGCCTGTATAATAAAAACTACATGTAGGATCCAGTCACACAACTCTAAATCACAAAAACAAAATAAATGGTATAAATACATGATGATTTTTGAGAAGTTCATGTAGAGATAATAGTAAGATCCCATATTAGGATGATATCGCTCTTTTTGAATTTTTACATC
This sequence comes from Engystomops pustulosus, assembly GCA_019512145.1. Classification (NCBI taxonomy): domain Eukaryota; kingdom Metazoa; phylum Chordata; class Amphibia; order Anura; family Leptodactylidae; genus Engystomops; species Engystomops pustulosus. Next base: position 197,465,281 of record CM033643.1, on the reverse strand, counting down.
ATTGATTGACCGACGTCTCTTGTTTTTTTGAGTATTTTTCTTTCATCGAAGAAGATTTTTAAACCTCACACTTTCAGCCAAGACCAGAAGGACGCGCAGCACTTTTCTCTGAGTTGTATGCCTTTCAATGAATCAGGGCTGCTTCTTTGTAGCCGGGCTCTGTAATCCCTAATGCTCAGACAAGCGGCCTTCCTATCACGGCCTATTGAATCAATTGCCATGGATGCGGGGCTCAGGGCAGGGAAATCAGTCACTCAACTCTGAAGTAAATCAATTAGAAAAGCAAGCATGAAGTCAATATTCATTGCATCAAGCAAGGATTGTGCCAACAATGAAATCATAATGAGCGGAGTTACAAAGGCGGCACGTTTAATGATACGTTTTAAAAGGGCCACGGCACTTGTGATGTGTGGATGTGACTGGCAAGCATGTATGGGGCATATGGGGGATCTGTCTTTGGGATTTGGCCTCATCTCCCACCATCTGTGCAGGGGGCAGAAGGCTCGCTGACAAACTAAGGGAATCTCACCCTTCACATCAATCCAATGTAATTCTAATCAGTGCAATTTCATTCCAATTAACTAGAAGCAGTCTGCTCCATCATTCCACAATACAGTCACATACATTGCACCAGTATATGGCCAAGTCCTCCTATGGAAAAGATAGATAGAAAGAACTATATATACACAGGCATATAAAGATACCTATATATATATATATTTATTATATATCAATATCACTTATGACACTACATATATAAGTCAAAGGCAGTGGCGTAACTAGAAGCTGATGGGCCCCAGTGCAAAATTTGTGCCAGGCCCCAACTATAATGTATGGTTTATAGTAATAGTCTTCTCATATGGGAAAGTGACACCATCAGGGCCCCCTAAACCTCTTGGGCCCTGGTGCGCCCGCAACCTCTGCACTTCCTCAAGTTACGCCCCTGGTCAAAGGTTACAACTTTTTTCTATTTTGTGGTAAGAGGTTCATCAGCAGCTGCAGTGTGTATTAGACGAGCATAGTTAGGAGGGAGGGGTGGATCATGGCGTGTGCCCATGTGGGCACTAACAAGCCACTTTGGGCATGTAAATACAGGACTATAGCAGCATTTGAACTTTGTCTCCCAGGGCCAGAAAACCTAAATAGAGATCTGAATACTGGGAGGTATTTAAGTGAAGGACAGTGTTCTGTCCAAAGTGTGCCAGCGGGATAGAGTTCTGCTCTCTGTTCCTTATATTTTTTGTTTTTCATCAATATACAGTAGATTTTTAATTAGTGCTAAAATTATCAACTGGCAAAGTGACAGACTTGGGAATTACAAATTTTGAATGTACAGCACACAGAAAGTTATGGAAAAATATTTTGTTTTATTAATGGTCATTATTAAACATCTAATATATAAAGCTGAGTGTATGTGTTTATGTATGTCTGCTTAATTAATCTGCACCGTTGCATTTAAAAATTACAATCACCAAATTTTGTACAGTCGGTCTCTGTGACTCAGGAAACGTCATAGACCAGGTTTTGAGCCAAAATTTTTACCCCACGCTTTCCAAAACACATTTATTAACCACCTTATATAGGAGCCATTGTCTGCTGCTTCTGTGGCAGTTAGAAGGTGAGCCATGATTGGTTGCTGTTCTGCCTCAGGTCATTAATATGAGCTCTGAGCTTTGATTGGTTACTATACACAATGAGCATAAGACGCTTGGACGCCCATGGAAACCAATCAGAGACCAGCTGTAATTTTATAAACACCTGTGAAACTTGAGCTCTGATTTGTTGCCATGGACAACTAGAACAGTTCTGCTCTCTGACGCTTCTCTTAGATCCCTCTAAAGAGTCAAAGACAGACAGAGGCACTCAAACAGTTAGAGACAGAGACAATCTGAGACTAAGACAGTCAGAGGCAGAGAAAGTCAGAGACAGAGACAGTCAGAGATAGTCATAGACAGACAGAGACAGTCAGAGACAGAGGCAGATAGAGACAGTCAGCAAGACAGACAGTCAGAGACAATCATAGACAGAGACAGTCAGGGAAAACCAAAGTCAGAGACAGACAGAAACAGTTAGAGACACTCAGACAGAAATGGTCAGAGACAGTCAGAGACAGAGACAGTCAGAGGCAGAGACAATCAGAGTCAGAGACAGAAACAGAGACAGTCGGAGACATAGACAGTTGGAAACAAAGACAGTTGAAGACAGAAAATTTATTTAGTTATTTAGTATCCCGGGCAATGCTGGGAGCTACAGCTAGTTGCAAAATAAATTTAAAATCTTAAAAATGTATGTCATAACCTATGTGCGGTCCATAAACGTGGGCAAATAACACAAAAAGATTTGTTAAAGGTGTACAACTGACTAAAAATATTAAAGAATGTGCAATATATACCTCCATTAAAAAATACATAAATAATAGAGGAAAGTTTTTTAAAAAAGAAGATCAACATTTTGTCATTTTTCAGTATGAATAGAATATATGTTAAATACAGTATTTATTAGAAATAAATAGACTTCATTAAAATTCTCTACACCCCACCCTGTTATAAGAGAGCTGACCTTAGCAAAATACATAAAAACAATGTTATCCAACAAGAGAAAACTGTTATGTCCACGGAGCAGCTGTGCAAATAGTTTACCTGATGGCGGTCAGTATGCAAATAGACAGCAGGACATAATCAATGGACACAATGACCACTTTTGCTTTGTGCGTTGGACCCAGGAGAATTGTGAAATTCAGGGAAGGATAACAACACACTTCTCACTTCTTTTATGGGGGAAGGAGTCTCTTCCTCAACTATTTTTACTGCCTGTCTCGTTATATCAAAAAGTGGGGCCTTTGAAGGATCTCTGCTCTGTGTCACTTAAGCTACCTAGTCTCCGAGGCCACCAAGGTCAAGGCACTATCAGGAATAAGGTTTCTTAAGTGCAACGTGTGAGACACCATCTGACACTGTTTATAGATAGAGAAACACTGCGACTGACCAAAGGTAAAAAGTTAAAAGGATTTTACTTTCTTAATAGTTTAGATATGTGAACCATTAAGGTGGCACTGGGAGTGAGTTTATGGAAAAGTGAGATGATTTAGTGACCCTACATATGAAACTGTGAGAGATCTGTACAACCTTCAGGTTGAGAAGAGCTGTAACATGGCACACGTGCAAGCCTCATTTATGTTTGTATTTTTACAATTTTATACAAAGGCATAAATAATCCCAAAAATCCACATTACATATAGAGAATTATGGTTCTTGTTGTTCTGTATTACAGAGGAATCATAGGGACTTCACTGATTTTATAAAAAAAAACAGGATATGCTGTGTCCAAGAAGTCTTAAGTATCATTCACACCTTAGTAAAAAAAAAACAATGTCTGTTTCTTCATATCCTGAGGCATCTGTCCATAAAGGAGTATTAAAAATAAGGCTAAGACAAGGTATTCCCTAAAAATGGAGAAAGTTGAAAAAGCAGTGTTACATTTCCCTTCTTACCCCTTTGTTTCCAGTAGAGAGGATCTGGTGGTTTCCATTGGTTTCTGATTCTCTGAAAACGATGTCAATGACCAATACACATTAGGGTGCCAATGGTCTCGTGCCATAGTCAGTCACATCATGGGTACAGAGAAACGGTAACTGCAGTAATGATGTCCACATCTACCACACTAAACCACTTAGGTCACTGATATGCTGCATCAGCCTCTTGCAATGGCCTTTGACATTATGGCTCCGATGGGCATTATTTTTTTTCCTCTGGAAACTCCCTCTAAGTTACAGTCATGAAGCCTCTAAAGATGATAAAGGAACCTGTCACCATAGTTTCACAAATACAGCAAGTGACAGGCTCCTATAGAGCCCTATTAACTAATTGACACCCTTATTTTGGCTAAAAATTGTTTCCCTTACATCACCATAAATTAACTTCATGTTTTATTACCTGGAATCAGAGAGGGTGTGTCCTTCTCAGGCAGCTCTCCCGTCTACTCCTCCTTTTGCCCATGCCTCTTCTCAGCATTCAGCACTTAAAGGACCTGTTACATCTCTAATGTCTACCCCATGTCTATATCTGATCACATAAAGAGACAGACAGATCACAGATCTATACATGGGATAGAAGTTGCAGATGTAACAGAACCTTAGATGACATCCCCCTGGTCACATGGATTTAAGTGTCCAAAGATGTAACAGAGCTCTGCCCCATTGTTCTAACAGCGGCATGTGCAGTGAGACCTGTCAATCAAGGAGGCAGGGCAACGTCACTAAAATTTAATTCAGTGGCTATGGAAAGTATTCAGATTTTTCACTCTTTATTTCATTGCAGCCAATTTGTAAAAACATGTTTTTTTGCTCATTAATGTACACTCTGCCCCCATCTTCACAGAAAAAAAACTGAAATGTAGATATTTTGCTAATTTATTAAACAAGAAAAACTGGAATATCACATGGTCATAAGTATTCAGACCCTTTGCTGAGTACCTATAAGAAGCACCTTTTGAGCTAGTACACCAGTGAGTCTTGTTGGGAATGATGCAACAAGTTTTTCACGCCTGTATTTGGGGATCCTCTGCCCTTCTTCCTTGCAGATCCTCTCCAGTACCCTCAGGTTGGATGGTGAATGTTGGTAAACACCATATTTAAGTCTCTACAGAGATGCCCAATTGGGTTTAGGTGAGGGCTCTGGCTGGTCCAGTCAGAAATGGTCACAGAGTTGTTCTGAAGCCACTGCTTTGTTATTTTAGCTGTGTGCTTAGGGTCATTGTCTTGTTGGAAGGTGAACCTTTGGTCCAGTTTGCATTTAGTCACCCTGTCCCTGCTTCCATAGCATGATGCTGCTACCACCATGCGTCACTGTTGGGATTGTATTAAGCAGTGATGAGCAGCGCCTGGTTTTCTCCACACATACCGCATAGAATTTACACCAAAAAGTTCATCTACATATCATCAGACCAGGGAATTTTATTCCGTATAGTCTGGGAGTCCTTCATGTGTTTTTTTTGGTGGAGAGCTGCAGTGATACTTGACTTTATTGAACTTTTTCCCATCTCCCTACTACATCTCTGGAGCTGATCTTTGGGCTATTCTTTACCTCTTTCACCAATGCACTTCTCCCATGATTGCTTAGTTTGGTTGGACGACTAGTTCGAGGAATTGTGGTCATCCCAAACTTCTTCCATTTAAGGTTTATGGAGGCCATTGTGCTCTTAGGAACCTTGAGTGCTGCAGAATTTCTTTTGTAACCTTGGCCAGATCTGTGCTTTGCCACAATTCTGTCTCTGAGCTCCTTGGACAGTTCCTTAGAACTCATGATTCTCATGTGTGCTGATGTGTACTGTGATCTGTAAGGTCTTATATAGACAAGTGTACCTTTCCTAATCAAGTCCAATTAGTTTAGTTAAGCACAGCTGGACTCCAATGAAGGAGAAGAACCACCTCAAGAAGGATCAGAAGGAAATGGACAGCATTTGAGTTAAATATGAGTATCACAGAAAGGGTCTGAATACTTATGATCATCTGATATTTCAGTTTTTAACAAATTAGCAAAAATATCTACATTTCTGGGGGGGTTTCTGTCAAGATGGAGGCAGAGTGTATATTAACGAGCAAAAAAAGAACTTTTTTTGTTTTACCAATTGGCTGCAATGAAAAAAGTGTGAAAAATGTGAAGGGGTCTGAATACTTTCCATAGTGAGTAACACTAGATAGATAGATAGATAGATAGATAGACATATACACATGACTTCAGTTATGTTCAGTGTTTTTTCAGTTTATTTATTGTACTTTTTTTAAGGAGATAAATAATGTCAATTCTTACAGTAGTATGAAGTAAGTGATTACATTAAAATTACCGTATATACTCGAGTATAAGCCGACCCGAGTATAAGCCGAGGCCCATAATTTTACCACAAAATACTGGGAAAACCCCAGTGTATATAGCCTGCCAGTCCCTGCCCCAGTGTATATAGCCTGCCAGACCCTGCCCCAGTGTATATAGCCTGCCAGCCCCTGCCCCAGTGTATATAGCCTGCTGTCGGACAGATCGCACAAAAGATATAGATATATTTATTTTTTTGACTCAAGTATAAGCCGAGTTTGGGTTTTTCAGCACATTTTTTGTGCTGAAAAACTAGGCTTATACTCAAGTATATAATGTAGTTTCATTTTTTTACATTCTATTTTCTCTTTTTTATGATAATGGTCAGCTGAAATTATGCTGCTTTATTGTCCTAAAGTGAGGCTATGCCTTCAAAACTATTCTCCACAGAAATGTTGCCTGTTTTGTGAAGATCAATCACGGGAAGGGCAGTGTACCTTGGCCGTAATCCCAAACAATTAAATACTTGCCAAAATAAAGAAAAAAGAGTGTGGACAGTAATGCCAAAAAGTTTGTTCATTCTTTGGCAATTTCATCTAAATATTCAGAGATTAATTATCACACAACGTGGAGGCCGCTCCACCATTGTGCAGATATTGCCTTAGATGTGTTGATGGAATATCTCGGGTTATGATAAATGCCTGTAACAAAATGAATTGTCTAAAGTTTATAATGGGCTTAAGAGGCAAACGATTTATCCTCCCAAAAATGCCCCGGAGTTGAATGATGTACAGAATTAAAGAGTTTACGGAAGGTGAACACAATTGTCTAAGCCATGCCAGATTTTAGGCAGATAATGTTATCATATGATGACACAGAAATTATAAAGATAAATAATAGTAAAGTTCCATTCTATAGATAGAACACCTTATACTGCAGGCAGGAGGGAGCAGAACACAGTTGGTAGGAGATAGGGAGTGACCATGAAAACAGGTCCACTATTTGGGACATTTATCATGGTTTTTATCCTGGTTTTCCATGACAAAGTCACATTTCCTGGTGCATGGCCAGCAATTTCTCCCCTTGGTTCAACCTCCACTCCAAGTGGGCAGGTAGGACCTGGCATAGAATTAATCCAACCCTATTTATCCGGAGCCTCTTCATATATCCAATGCAACATCAATCCTGAAAGAAATGCCAGCAATTCAGGAGAATGAAATCCAAGAAACTTTCTGCTTTATTGTGTTCCATTAAAAACCTATTCCACAGCAAAGTACACAAATTAACATTGATCGACCTCAGACAGAATGACCTACGCGTTTCGCCACGTGTACAGCTACCCTTGAATGACTTTGTATGCGACACATTATAAGACAAGGTGGGAAGACTACAAGAAACTGCTACTCTAATAATATATATACCGCAGAATGTGCAGAACTCAAGCAAACATGGTATGGTACTGTAATTCTTATAATTCCACTAAATAAATTCAATATTTTTGAAACAGTAGATTAACCTCTTAAAAGAAATCTACCATCCACATCAAGCCTGATAAACCAGGGATACTTATTCATAGATACAGAAACCATGACTGTGTTAATCTTCTTATACCTGTCATCCATGGCCTCCTTATTTTATAAAATTAACTTTTAAAATTATGGTACTGAAACCATAGCCTCTGTGTGAACTGGCTTTACAGGCTGTTACACTGTCTCAGGAAGTGCTCACTGCACATGGGCTATGGGAGCAGGGGGAGGGGAAAACAGTGTAACAGCCTGTAAAGCCATATCACATAGACACCCCTTCAGGCTCATCAGCATAATTATAAAAGTTGATTTTAGAAGGTAGGAGGCCTTGGATAACAAATATAAAAAGATTATCACAGTCACTGTGCCTGGATCTATCAGTTTTTCATTGAGAATAGGTATTTTGTTTTGTTTTTCCTTACTGTGTTTTTTCTTTTTGCTGTATTGTTAATTTAAAAATAATATAAAATAACCTAATTTTTAAAAATCTCCATAGGGTTTTTTTTTATTACTAAGGGGTCTAATCACTATTAGATGTGCATTACATTACTATGCCAGGGGTCCAAGGTAGGTGGTCCAAGAATGAAGCCGAGGTGCAGGGTTATCATTGCAGTGATTGACCTGTCACTGAAGATGAAAGACCCCCCTCAAATGCCCCAATTGTTTTGTCATCTAATCTGTGCTGGACACGGGATACATAGGCCCAATTAGGTGGCCTTCTTGAGGCCCCAACCTCCATCCATAAAATTTTAGCAGGGTATATCAAGTATAAGATCTACTAATCCTCATTAATTGTGAAGCATCCTATAAAAAAGTACCAAGTGATTACCCCTATCACCTCCAAAGGGTTTTGTCTCCTGATGGATCTTGATGGTCCATTGTAATCTATTAGAGTCTGGGCCCACTTGAGTATTATCTGGTATCCTGGTGGACCAGTCCATCCCTGGAGCAGAGTTGTAAGCCGAGTAGTTATCCTCCTTCACTTATAGTCAGTCTTCTGGAGTGATTGCGTGGGTTCAGCTTTCAATCCAGTGCAATAACCACAAATAAGTGCATCCCCAATGTATATAAAGACGTGTCAAGGGGTTAATTAGCAATGATTGTATTATATGAGTAGTCTCCCTATGGGAGTTTACATACATCTTCTCACAATGGCTCCTTGATTTCTCTTCTCGTGTGATTTTATTGTTTTCTACCCATGTTAAGGTACACAGACGGCAGCCAGAAGCTACTCCCTCTCACACCTCTATAGAGAGCAATATGCAAAATAGGCAATGGCAATGCATATTAATTAGAGAGTTAATGATGTGAATTGTCTGACAGATCCTTCAAACAATTAACGTGGCTAATTGCCATTTTGGTGACTGCCTCTCATTTGCCAGTAGAGTATTATCAATGACCGTTGTATTATTGAGCATTTTATTTGTTAATGATACTTTTTATAACCATCCCATAAGTGGCAAATGTTCCCCTTTTTTTTATAATATTGTATATTAAGCAGTTAAAGTAAAAGCATCATCTTTAACTTTAAGTATAAACACAAGTTTTCACATTTTTATGGTGGTGTTTTCTTTGCTATTTTCCAATTTTCACACTGATTGGTAAAACACACTCGTCCCACAATGTATTAGTCGACTTTGCTGTGTAGACTGAGACATGGTCTGCAGAGAGCAGGTCATTTAAAGAGGACCTTTCACTAAATACTAAGTATTGAATACCACATATTGTTTCATTGTTGCTTTAACCCTCATCACTCTGGTGGGTTTCTTTAGTTTTTTTTTCAGTATATTTGCACATTCATTCAAAAGATATGCACCGAATCAACCAAATGAGCTATACCATGGATCGTTTAGTACTTTAGTGCCCCCTTTAAAAGAAATCTACCAAATGTCACTTACAAGGTCCTGTACACTCTGACAGCATCTGTTTTTAGTTATCTTTTTTATGACTAATCATAAAAATTAACTTTTAAAAATATCCCAATGACCCTGAGGGGCTCTAGGGGTCATCACATTGAGGGCTCACACTCATAGATACCCCCAGCATCCCCAGCATCCCTTATTCCCCTTGACCTTCATGGACGTGCGTGGTTGGCTCTTCATTGTGGCAAGGGTGGAAGATGAAGGAGGCGGAGATAAATAGCTGCTGGGGGCGTGTATAAGAACCGACAGAACCTGGATGTGCTATGCTGATGCCCCCCAGAGCTCCTCAGGTTCATTAGCACATTTTTAAAAGTTAACTTTTACAAAAACTAAGCCATAAAAAAGTGAACTAAAAGCAGATGTGGGCAGAGGACCTTGTAAGTCATACTGCTTTATCTTAATTCTCTTAGTTCTGCAGGTAGATCTCCTTTAATGGTAGCTTTATTGTACTGCTTAAAGGGAACCTGTCACCAGGAGACCCATTTTTAGTACTCCCCCAGCCCCCTCAGAACATAGTACATACACTGCCAAAGTGTTTTTGTATAAAAAATAGGTTTTACAGAAAAAAAGATATGTTATATTGTACCTCCCAAGGTTGAAAAACATGGCTGTTGTCTTTCCAAAAAGCGCCACATGGTTTGTGCAGGTATTGCAACTCAGCTGTTGAGAAATGAACAGAGCTTAGCTGCAATACCACACACTACTCATGGTCAGGTGTGGCAAAGTTTATTGAAGAAAATAGCCATCTTTATCAACCATAGGAGAACCCATTTAAGGCAAAAAAATGTCAGGATATGAAGATTGTAAAGTTAGATAATAATGATGTAAAATAATATACATGAACCGTAGGCAAAAAAGAATTCAGGCTCACTCACCACCAGGTGCAGAGTCCAGACCCTTAGGTCCTTAGTCATGACGCGTCATGACCTAATGGTCTGAAACACGTCAGATGTAGATGTGTACAGCACCCTATCATTGCACCTGCCTTTACCTGTATTGTACCTATTGTTGATGAATAAAGCTGCTACAGAATTTGTGAGTGCCGATCAACATTCTTTCCTTTGTAAAATAAAATACTCATATTAACCCCACCTGCTGATACTGGCCAGACATTTCCTGGGACCTAAACTATACTTCCTGGTCCCTCAGGAAATAGTCAATCTGACCATAAAGTTCAATTCCTGTATGTCATGTGGGAACAGGAATTATAGATCAGTAATACCTTGGTAGCATTGAAACAGGAGGAGTAGGCGAACAGGAGAACAGCATGTTATTTTATAAATTCTCTGTCCTTTAACCTTTTTTGTTTAAAATAGACCTCTTGCCGTATAATGTTATTTTTTGTTGTATTCTGCATGTTAATTCATCAAATAGCGCATGGTCAAACACATTTCAACATGTTTTCACACATGGTCATGTATAGCCAACTGCCTGAGCAATCATATTCCAGTTTTTTCTACTGTCATCAGCATGGGAGTGGACCAATCACTCGATGCCACACGGGCCTCCAATAGTGAACCATCCGTAAATGGACAACAAGTGTCATAGGATATTAACCAGCAACCAGGAGTCAGAACTCGAAAAATAGGAGTTACTGGAAGCCGCACCCAGCAGCTGACTTGCTCGACTGTCCATTACCCAATCAACAGATGAACACAAAGTGAGCTCAAAATAAGACACAACAACCATTGAAATGATCCTGAAAAGCAGCTGTCAATGAAAAGCAGCCCTGGGAGTGGTTTTCAAACACAGAAGCCTGAAACCTTGAAACTCTGTGCTTTTTCAGCTTCTTTTTCTTGTAGTGAGCATTGTATCTGAAAACCTTCTGTCCCCATCAGGTTATTAATTAACTCTTTACATCCCTAGAGAATATTTGTCCTTAAGGATTAATCTATGTGGGGAGATTAGACTATGCAGGGACTGTCTGTAGAGAGTTGAGTTATTAGACACTTTATCAAGCTTTCTTTATCTCTCAGCTGTCAGTGGATATATGACAGAAAGATGATTTACACAAACTGCTCTGGTAAGGAAGAAAAGCAGGGGGGAAAAAGGGACACAGGAAGAGATTTCAATACTAAAGTATATTACAAGGTTTACTATTTTCATAGGAACTATTCTTATAGAACATTTTATATAAACATCAAAAGTTTAGCTACACTATTAACCCAACAATCTGATGATTACTTCTAAATATAGTATATGAGAAGGCCAGATCTGCTGACCTTCCTCTGGTCGGGACCTTGTACACATGTGTACTCCACAAAAATGAGCAAACACAAGTCAGAATAAATTATTAATCATTTAAATAGTCTAATAATACCAACTATTAGTAATATTTTTTTTTTTTGCTTGTTCAGTGAGAAACATGTTTCTATGTGCAAATTTTGTCTGGCTGACGTCAATATCAATCCCATTGTTTTACATTCCTAAAAAATGCTGAGTCAGGTATGAGGTTACTCATTGATGACACATCAGGCAGCCGTGTTTCAGAGTCGGGCAGTCTGGTACTGAGATTTTCACAAGAGCCAGACATGGCCTGGAATCACTTTACATGTTCCCTTAGACCTGAAGATGTTGTGTAGTTGATTTATGGTTATCATTAAGGGTGAGCTGCCTGTGAGCAGAAATTGGGCAAATAAGCAGAATAATGCTGCAGGGTTAGGGATGGTCAGTTCTTTAAACACATGTGTAAAGCATTGAAACTCCTTGGCCTTTATAAAGGATAATCTCTGTGGCAGGCTGAAATGAAAAGAGTTGAGAAAGTGAATCTGTTTTATTCAAATGCTAGAAAGGCCTTTGGTTTATTCTCGAGTGACTTAAAGATAATCTACCATCAAAATCAGGCATGATAAATCAGGGACATTACTCATAGATCCAGGCCCCGTGACTGTAGTAATCTTCTTATATTTGTTATCTATGGTCTCCTTCCTTCTAAAATCAACTTTTAAAATTATGCTTATTAGCCAGAAGGGTTTTTGGGGGGTGTTATCAGAGCCCCTCAATGGTGTCGCTTCCCAGGCTATTACAAGGAACACTTCCTCCCTCTCACTGTGTAAGATTACAGCAGGGAAAGGGAGGGGAAAAACTGAGGGAGCAGAGGGAGGGGGGAGACATTCTGGCTTATTAGCATAATTTTAAACATTGACTTTAAAAGGAAGGAGGTCATGGAAAACAAATATAAGAAGATTACCTCAGTCAATGGGGCACATTTACTTACCCAGTCCGGAGGAGATCCCAAAGTGCATTCTCTGACGACAATGCACTGTGCCGCGATTCATTTACATTGTGCGCCCGACTTGCTGAATGTGTCGCTTCTCCAATCAGGTCCACCAGAGTTCACCTTCTTCTTCCCGGTGCATGTAAGTGCATTGTCTTGCAACACAATTTTTAAGTTAAATCCCACAGTTTTTCTGTATCAGTCGGATCGTCCGATGGCCCGCCCCCGATTTGTGTTGCATGAAAGCTGGCACGATTGCGCCAAAATCCGATCACGTGCAACACAATACCCTTTTAAGTGTGGCGCAAATTCGCAATCTTTGGAATATCCGACCCGGACCCCTAGTAAATAAGCCCCGCTGTGTCTGGATCTATGAGTAAGTGCCCCTGGTTTATCCATGCTTAAGTTTGATGGTAGATTTCCTGTACCATGTAGCTAGGTTAGTTAACAGATGGCTATTACTTGGTTATTTACATCTTTATTAGGACTTCTGTGATCAGAGGGCATAGGACTTACAGCCATTAAATTATTATTTAAAAAAATACTTTTTTTAATTTTAAAAAGCAACATATAATATATACTGTATATAATATTCTGTTATATGTATACAAATATATATATATATATATATATAATGTGTGGGGATTTGGCCAGTCGAGACCGCGTGCGGGGTGCTGGGATTGACAGTCACGACAGTGACACCAAAGTACATCAAAAAGGTCTCGCCGTGTTATTTCGCAGGTTAAAAATAAAACAGCTCACATTCAGGCATCAAACCAAAAATATATCTACCCATAAGGTGACTAACTAAACAATGTGGTTCTCTGACTTCCACTAACAAAAATTACTGGCTGCTCCAGGCACAGAGGTCAGGGCTGGTGTGTCTCCAGCCTCCGTCTCAGGAGAGAGAGACAACACTCTGAGACTGACTGAGAGTTTTAAAAAACACGAGTGGGCTTGCTCCCATCACTGTGGTCCAAGTGCTGGGACAACCCAACATCAGCATCTAAGGCTGCAATAATAGAAAAACCTAGTGGGAAAACATACGCCCATCCACCGTTAACCACCTTCAGTTCTCACATACCCTCAACCCTCTGTTTGACCCTGTGGGGGGCGAACAACTTTTGGCCATCAGACAGTGGGTACGAGACAGGGCATCAGCATTACCCATGAGCTTTCCTGCTCGATGTTCTACCGTGAATTTGAAATCTGAAGCATTAGGAACCACTTGTGACCCTGGCGTCCTCTCTTTGGCCTGGACTCACTCCAGGTGATGGGAGAGTGATGGTAATAGTGAAGAAACTGTCGCCTCCCTATCAAGTAATATCTCAGGGATTCCGAGCCCAAATTTTGATCGCCAAGCCACTCCCTCTCAACATACTATAGTTATTCTCAGCGGGGTGTGAGATGCCGGATAAGGAATGTCACGGGATGTTCCCTCACCCTCCACTATTGGGACAAAGGGAGCCCCTAAAGCCACGTCAGAAGCGTCGTCTGCACAAAAAAGGTCTTGGTGAAGTTAGGGTGATCAGTACCGGTCCCTGCGCACAAACAGTCAAGTAGTGAAACGCACCCCAGGCCTCTTCACTCACTTTACCATCCCGCCCTGCTACCCTTGGTAAGGTCGCAGGGGTGCCGCTATGGTAGCCAAAATCGGGGATAAATAGACGATATATAGCACATATGACATAGGAAGCCCGCACTTGCTTCATTGCCATAGTCGTGGCCGCTGGATGCCTCCACTTGCTGGCTTCCGCTGCCTCTTATCTTCACTGCAGGGTTGGATGACACCTCGCCCAAACGGTACCCAGGGAACGGGCCTCTTCCAGACCCAGGTGCACATTTTGGGGGTGCTGTCAACCTGTGCCCTCAGGGAGGCTAAACTGCTTTGCTTACCTGGCAGATGACTATCCAAATCGTTACTATTAAAACTATGATGTATCCGGTAGGCGATGGGCATATCTCCGGTGAGGTTTTAGCACGAGATCCATTAACCTCTGGAACGTGGCGGGAGCCCCATGTAGCCAAAGGGAAGTAACCACGTACTGAAATAAGCCATTCGGAGTAACAAAAACGCCGTCTTCTCTTGGCCCTGTCGTAAGGGGTACTGCCATACCTTTGTCAGGTCAAGGGGGAGAAGAAAACCGTAGCCTTGTCAAGCGTTCATCAAACTCGTCGACCTGGGCTGGGATAAGAATCCAATTTGGAACCACCTACGTTCAACTTCCTAAAGTCATTGCAGAACCGTAGGGAACCATCAGGTTGGGAATCAACAACAAATGGACTCGACCAGTCACTTTTGACTCCTCGATAACCCCAGGCGTAACATCTGCCTGACTTCTTGGATATGGCTAGCGCGGCGCTTCAGGGACCCGGTAGGGTTTTTGGTGTAACCGATGTGGGGTTCGGTTATGATGTCATGCTTGATGGACGAAGTACGTCCCGGTAACTAGGAGAACACATCAACGTTTCGGAGCACAAAACTCTCGTACCTGGATCTGGGCCCTGGAGGGACTCCGAGATCCGTATTCAGGCCCTTGCATCGGGTACACTACCTCGTGTCACCGTCTTGGGGCAGACGCTTTTTCTGACTCCACGGCATCAGGGACTCTCTTTCCCTCATTGCTCAGGAAAGGTTAACACGTGGTAATCTGTTCGGGTTTACTTCTCTCCACGGCTGAGATACTTGTAGGTTACCTCTCCACCACTCTCTCCAGGACTCATATGTTCCTGCCATTTTGCCAAGAACTTGCTCTAACGGTGCACCAGGTACTAGAACTCAGTGCCGGGTTAAAGTCCGAGTCTGGCTGACTTTTGAGACCCTAGAAGGGCCTCTTGGGCCCTTGGATCTGTGCTCCTTTACAAGGGGCATTACCGCCGCTATGCGGTCCTGCTTAAGGGAGAGTGTTCCTATCCACTACGGGGGGGGGTTCCTCCTCACTGTTCCCAGGTCTCCTTGGCTACATCCAAAAGCCCACGGGGGACACGTGACATTTATAACCGAGTCAAAGGGTGAGGAAAACTGTGGATGGACGGGGGAAGTTCAGCTATGGCAAACATAAATGGGCAACAAACAATACCAGTCCTTCAATCTTTGACTGGACACACCCTCTTCGCATCCCCTTCAAGGTATTGTTAACCCTCGCCACAGGCCATTGTATGAGGATTGATATACCGAGGGCGGAGCGGTTAACTTGCAGTAATTACACAACTCTCCTCATTACCCTAGACATGAATGGGGTACCCCTGCGTCAGTCAAGATTTCATTTTCTGGGAGGCCTGTGCGTGAGAATACCTGGAAACGCTCCTAGCAATATTTTTGGAGGAGGTTGTCTTAATGGAATCGCCTCGGATACCGGTAGCGTAGTCCAAGGATACCAGGATGTATTGGTGCCCCCTTGAGGATTTGACTATGGGGCCAACAGATCCATTGCAATCCGTTCAAATGGCAACTCTATGATTGTAGGGGCACAAAGGACTCCTGAAGTGGGACACGGGGCAGTAAGTGACACTCAGGGCAGGACTAGCTACAATTACCAGTTTACCTCCTCCACCCACGGGCCAGAAAAATCTCTGCAGGATCCTCTCTCGGGTCTTCTCAGCACCTAAGTGCACCTAAATAATGAGTACCCCATTTATCACCTTAACATTCTCGTGCTTAAACAAGGTAGGGTCTGGTAGCTGTGCAGCCCCAAAATTTTCACGGGAAATCTTAAAGTCCGGCACTGTCGGCCACCTCCTGTGGCCCTCGACCTACCAGCTAGGACATCTAGGGGGAGAGAATTCATCACAGGGGTCACCCCTACTGCTGGTGTGGGTACATCGGCCTCAAAGGGTTCAGGGCCAAGGCCAAATACCTGATGTCCATTATCTGCAAACAAGCACCTGAGGAGGGTCTTCAGTCTCAGAGGTCCCAAAAACCGGTAAGTCTCTGCCGATATAGCCTCATGAAAAGGGTCCCCACCACCCCCACTTCATGGGCAATAGCTACCCAAGGGGTATGTAGGTTGATGACAGCAGTGGGATATTCGCGAGTGTCCCTGTATACACAACACTCCCACTCTGCCCCACTGTATAGTCCAGGATCAACCAAGTTCCCCGTACAGGGTGACCAGACTCCCTGAGTCTAGCACAGGCTTCCACTGTGTGACCACCGATTGTGACCATGCATAACTTGGGGTTCTGCATCCGTGACTGACTCGGCCACCAGAACCGGCCCGGGCAAAACAGTGACACTCGCCGGGTCTGGTGTGCAGTCCATTGGCGCCCCTGACAGTGGACAGTTGGCATTAATATGGCCCATTTCATGGCACGCCAGCAATGGATACGGCCAGACTCTGTCCGAGCCTCAATGGGTTTCTGGGTATCCACGCCCCCCAATGACCCCCTCCCAAACTGACAGTCTCCCTTTTCGCACGTCGGCAGTCTTACCAGATGTTTTGGTTGACCCTGTCACTGGCACTGCTTCGTGTGGGAGAGGTAAGTAGAAGGTCCTCCCGTAGTCCGATACCTCTTACTAGGGACACGAGTTCCTCAGCTTTTGTGGGGACCGGCCTGTCCAACCACACCGCTGGAGCCAGAGGGCAGAGAACGGGTGAAATTGTCAAGAACCACTCTATCTACCATCTGTGCTGGGGTGCAGTCCTCTGGTTGTAAGCCACTTCCGGACAAGATGGATCAGGTCATGCACTTGGGAACGTGGCGGTAGTTTTATGAGTACGCCCACCGGTGGACCTGGCTGGAGCGAACTTGACGGTGACCCCAAGACGAGCCAGCAATCTCCGCCTTAGTGGGGGTACTCACGGGCCTCCGTTCACTCAGGTCGTAGTAAGCCTTCTGCGATTCGAATGTCAGGAACGGTGCCAGGAAATCTGCCACTGCTCAGCCGGTAAACTCCTCTCGCTCAAACTACTCGCTCGAACACAGTGAGATACGCCTCCACGTCGTCGCGTGGTCGTGTAATTTTTATAAGTAAGTGGACAGTTTGTTGCATTTTTTCTCCTCCCTCCCTCCATCCCCCCGGGTACCTTGCAAACCAGTATGGGACCCTCAGTCATCGATTGCGGTGCTGCCATAATGTCAGAAAACTTTTACTCATCAGCTGGAACATGGTGATCGGGACTCTTCCTGCTGCTGGCGGGATTCTCCTCCTGTTGCTGGAGCATGGCTTTAATAAAAGTCCTCCATCTTGGCTTATCCTGCAATTTGCCTGTGCTTTCACCCAGGCCATGCACTGTTGAGGATGTAGCAAGCCTTAGGTGTGTGTCTTTTGAAAATGCCCGCAATCCGAAGCACACATATGTGGGGATTTGGCCCAGTAGAGAACCGTGGTAGCGGGGAGTGCTGGATGCAGTTCACGACAGTGACACCAAAGTACAGTCCAAAACAGGTCTCGCCTGTGTTATTTCAGCAGGGACAAAATAAAAACAGCCTTCACATTCAGGCATCAAAAACAAAATAATATCCTACCCGTCAGGGTGCTAACTAAACAATGGTTCTATGACACTAGATATAAGCCGACCCGAGTAAAAGCCGAGGGGGTGGGAAATGCATTGGTCACAGCTCCCACTATATAGCCAGCAAGACCCCTGTAGTATATAGCTTGCCAGTCCACTGTAGTGCAATAGCTGCCAGCCCCCTGTAGTATAAAGCCTGCCCAGCACCTGTAGTATATTTTTGCATAGTCGTCTCGATGCTGCCTCGGGTCCTTTGGTCCTCTTGGATTCTTCACTCTCTTCCGGTCTTCGTGCTCGGCCGGACACAGAATTACGTCAGCTGCTTGCCCAGTCATTGTTTGTGAGCTCCGGCATCGCGAGGGGACCCGAAGAGGAGCGGAGGACCCGAAGAGGACCGAAGGACCGCAGCGGGCACAGAGCATCGAAACAAGCATAGGAACCTACGGGTGCTGTGGAAAGGTGAGTTTTGACTTTTTTTTTCTTTACTGAGTATAAGCCGGTGAGTTAGGGTTTTTGAGAACAAATTTTGCTGAGAAAACTAGGCTATTATACTCGGTATATATGGTATATATCAACTGGTATTGGCGTTTGATGGTGAACAAGATGAGTTACATTCACATTTAGGCTTGTGTAATGGAATAGTAATGGAGCCATTGGAATCGTATAATGATTGGAAATAACTTCCAAGGATCCTGGATATAGTGGAGGACTCTGTTGCCAGGAGAAATTGTGCTCAATGTATGTCTCGTTAATGGCATCTGGAATACCGAATAGAGTCTCCAATGTAGACTTCATATGCTAAAACTCACCTTTGACCCCACCTAAATTTTCTAGAACCTTACATTATGTGATGTATGTGTTTATCGGTATCAGTAGTATTTCCATAGTACACCAGCTTCCTCTTTATGGTATCTACTTTCCTTATCAGTTTGTCTCTTGAAGTTGGGCCTTCATATGGCACCTTGTAAAGATCTACAGGAAAGGGCCTCCTTAAGGGTTCGCTATAACATCTATACATCTCCTTAGAGAAACCCTGGATGCAGGATTCAGGAACACGTAATACAAATGTACATTAAAAGTTACGGCCAGATCTGAAAGAAAGAAGAAAACTAAGCTTTAATTATCACAAATGGGAGAGTGCGCCTTTAATCACTCAAGATAAAGACTCTATGTGCTTAAGGGAATGTTGGTGTACACAGGAGACAAATAGGTCTTAAGAAAGCAAACTAGGACAAGGCTACAGAGGCAAAATACAGATTTATCCCACAAGGGAAAAATAGAATAATAATAATTTTATTTATATGCGCCATCAAATTCCGTAACACTTTTCAGATTCTGGGGAACATATCAAATAAATATTCATACAGGTAGAACATCAAAGAAACAATAGAGTGGGGGTCCAAACTCGCAAGAGCTACAGTCTATGGAGAAGAAAGGGGGTGACACAAGAGACAGTTATGGAGAGAAAGGGGGTGACACAAGAGCTTACAGTTACAAGGATGTGGGGGTGACACAAGAGCTTACAGTCTATGGAGAAGAAAGGGGTTGTGACACAAGGCTTACAGTCTATGAGGATGAGGGGGTGACACAAGACTTCAGTCAGAGGATGGGGGGTGACACAAGACGTTACAGCTATGGGAGAGAGGGGGGGTGACACAAAGTTACAGTCTTGAGATGAGGACGGGTGACCACAGGAGTACAGTCTATGAGGATGAGGGGTGACACGAGAGCTTACAGTCTATGAGGTGAGGAGGTGACACAAGAGCTTAGATGAGGGTGGTGACACGAGAACTTACAGTCTATGAGGATGAGGTGGGTAAAACAAGAGCTTACAGTCTATGAGGATGAGGGGTGAACGAGAGCTTACAGTCTATGAGAATGAGGGGCGTAACACAAGAGCTTACAGTCATGAGGATGAGGGGCGGTGACACAAGAGCTTACAGTCTATGAGGAAGAAGGGGGGGGAACAGACCTTACGTACTATCAGGACGAGGGGCGGTGCATAAGAGCTTACAGTCTATGGATGAAGGGGTGACACAGAGCTACAGCTATGAGGATGAGGGGGTGACACAAGAGCTACAGTCTATGAGGATGAGGGGTGGGGACACAGAGCTTACAGTCTATGAGGATGAGGGGTGGACAAGAGCTTACAGTCTATGAGGATGAGGGGTGACACAAGAGCTTACAAATCTATGAGGATGAGGGGGTG
Organism: Engystomops pustulosus; assembly: GCA_019512145.1. Lineage (NCBI taxonomy): Eukaryota > Metazoa > Chordata > Amphibia > Anura > Leptodactylidae > Engystomops > Engystomops pustulosus. Next base: position 197,445,144 of record CM033643.1, on the reverse strand, counting down.
ACACAAGAGCTTGCAGTCTATGAGGATGAGGGGTGACACAAGAGCTTACAGTCTATGAGGATGGGGGTGACGGGTGCACAAGAGCTTACAGTCTATGAGGATGAGGGGGTGACACAAGAGCTTACAGTCTATGAGGATGAGGGGTTGACACAAGAGCTTACAGCCTTTATGAGGATGAGGGGATGACACCAAGAGCTTACAGTCTATGAGGATGAGGGGGTGACACAAGAGCTTCAGTCTATGAGGATGAGGGGGGGGGTAACACAAGTATACAGTCTATAAGGATGAGGTGGGTGGAACAAGAGCTACAGTCTATGGATGAGGGGGTGACACAAGAACTTACAGTCTATGGAGAAGAAAGGGGTGACTCAAGAGCTTACAGTCTATGAGGATGAAGGGGGTGACACAAGAGCTTACAGTCTATGAGGATGAGGGGTGACACAAGAGCTTACAGTCTATGAGGATGAGGGTGACACAAGAGCTTGCAGTCTATGAGGATGATGGGGTGATATATTAATCTAGAGCTGCTATAGTTTTAGAAGCGCACTCAAATACTTAAAGGGGTTGGCCGCTAAGACTAAACTTTAATAGCGTGGTATAATAGGGTCACCCTATTATACTTACCAATGTTAAAGTTTCTCTGGTTTCTGTAAATAGACCGAGGTCACATGACCCTGTGCAGCAGGACTCAGGACTTCCTGTGATATCACCTGTCATGCTGGCTTCTGCCATAAAGGCATTACTGTATGCATGCCCCCTCCATCATAACCACTCCCATATCAGTGGTTAGAGGGACCAGTGGCTCCTGGCAGACTTTAACATGAAAAGTACAATATGGGTGACCCTATTAGGGTCTTATACTTACCCTGTTAATGTTTAGTACACATGTCGAACCTCTTTAACTTATTTTGCAGATCTTCTTTTCACCATTTTTTATATATATATAAAGGCCTCTAACAAGGGCTAGCCACTCTGCAGAGATCTGAGGCCTCATGCACATGACTGTATATGGGGTCGTGTCCTAGCCACACAAATTGCTGCCAGCTCTTCTATGGACATAGATTTATTTTCGAGTGAAATTATTCAAGAAGAGGTTAACTTTGTATGACTTCTGAGAGCTGAAGAGCCCCCATAGACCACTATTGTGTATGGTCATGATGCGGGGAGCTCACCATGTCTCATCCTCCCTCTGACCGAGTACTCACCACTCCCACCTCCACCAGGCCAAAACGGGCTGTAATGTCCCCGTTTGTTGCCGTTTCTGCACATGGTCGGGTGCATGAAGCCCGACACACAGTCTGGACAAATACCTGGTTCCTTGCTTCTCCTGATGAAACATACAGAGGTATGATCACACACATCTCCAGGATCAATACCTGACACCACCTGCAGCTTGCTATGCTCAAAGCTGCTGGTATACTCCATTTTATAGTCTAGGGGACCATACTGTACCTCTATATTACCTAATGACATACAAAGGCATTAAATACTGACTCAAAAACAAAGTTGCTTTAATATAAGTGTGTTAAAATAAGTTGAATACATTTCTTGACCCCCATGTGCCAACACTAGGGTCTGATGCCTGATCCCCTTCCAATTGCTCAGACAATATTGTACATGTTGCTGTGGCTGAGGTTGTGGCTACATCCTTGCTATCGTAGAGTAGATGGACATATCAGACAACTTCATAAAGAATATTTTGATGTTGATTTCATGCCAAAAAAACTTGATACTGTATGTCAGATGTTATAGAAGAGAGGGATCACTGCTCTCATCAACGGGTACATTCTAACTATCACTTCCTACACAAAGCAATAAGGTCCCTCTGTGCCTACGCGAAGGCTCCGAAGGTTCTGTATGTAAAGTTTTCGGGTGGATTTGTTGTAGGGTCATACAGAAAATAAATCCCCACAAATTAATAAATTCACTGCACAGCGTGGAGTACAATGGCAAGAATTAGTATTTTATAGATATCGCACTTCTACAATGCTAAGCAGTAAATCTGTAATAACTCAACACAATCCTATATTTCCACCATGGATGTCAACAGTTTACAATCACAATACTGCACGCGCACATGTTTTCTATTTACCAGCGCAGAAAATTATTGTATTTCTACACTCGAGAGCTGTCGGGATCTGCTTTGCGTGGCTTTTATATGTCAAAGACACATGTCAAGCAGAACTGCTCGCTGCTATCCATGTTCTATAACAAGCCGCGCTAATTAAAGCCGCATGCCTTATCCTAATAAAGAAAAATAGACAGGACAACATTTTCGCTAATCACTTGCATAAGTCTCTATAGATATTCCTCCTAATGATCCAATAGCTCTGAAATAACCATATAGAGACATGGTCCGAACCGCAGTCACTTTATGACTAGAGGTGATGGATTGGATTGGATGATATCTTTATGTCTATCCTTGCTCCAGTTTTTTCCAGGATAAACATTTGTTATACATTTAGGCTGTGTTCACACTTGTCCTAAAATAGAACTTGAACCAAAAGCATAACCAATGCCTTGTTCTCATCGGTTATGAATTCTGTCCTAAGACATCTGTTAAAGATTGAAATTTTACCTAAAGGGTAAAAGATAAGGCTATTTTTAAGGGATAGCATAGTTTTTGTGCCCAATGAACCCATCTGGCACTGTTCTTTGGGATGAATTGGTAAGTCATGTTTAAGCCAAGCTCTGTCTATGTGTTTACATGTATATGTCTATGGGGCACATTTACTTACCTGGTCCCGCGGAGTTCACGAAAGTGCATTGTCCAACGATAATGCACTCTCCTGCGATTCACTAAGATTGTGCGCCCGATATCCTGCAGGTGTCGCTTCCCCACTCAGGACCGACAGAGTTCACCTTCTTCTTCTTGGTACATGTAAGTGCATTGTCTTGAAACACAGTTTGAAAATTAAATCCCGCGCTCAGTCCGCATAATTTGGATCATCTAACGGCCCACCCCCAGATTTGTGTCGCATGAAAGCCAGAACAGCTGCGCCAGAAATGGATCACGTGCAACACAATACCAGCACAAACCCCTGTTAAATACATGTCAAAGCTGCTCAAATCCCAAAAACCGTGAACACTCCAAAGTGCAGAGCCCCTATATGTAGTCATGGCTCGGACGATGTGTCCACCAAACTATTTCCTAAAAGGGATCAATAAAGTTGTATTGTATTGTATTATGATGGCTGCGCAGATAAACCATGGCCATTCTGATATACTTAACAATGTGACTTCATTTAGAGAGCTGCAAATGCTCACTGACTGTAACAGACGGCTAGATTTCAGTAGTTATTTAAGGAACCGGGTAAGCAGCATGTTATAGAGCAGGAGCTGAGCAGATTGATTTATAATTTTACTGCAAACAATTCAGTATACATTATAATTTAACTCATTACAAGTAGTTCTTATTCCAGGATTGAGTAACCAATGGGCAGTCCACTTAAGTAATCGCATTCTGGAAAACTTTGCTAATTTTCCCAGAATCCCCCTTGTGGATCATCCATGTAAGACTCCACACGCCTACACGGAGGCCATAATTGACAGTCTCCGTAAGAAGAACTTTTACTTCCCAACCCAAGTCACAAGGCTCTTACTCAGCCAAACCAGTTCCCTACGCTGTACTGAGGAGACCCAACCAGGTCGAAACATTGTACAGCACTGTCTACAGTTGGGAGTCTGTTCCTTCTGGTTAGGATTAATCCCGCATCATGTCATAAGGCGTCTTGTAGGTCATGCCTGATGTCAAGGGAGCTTCTTTACACAGTAGCTAAAACAGGTATGGTTATCCTTATCCTATCCTGGAAAACTTTACATATTTTCTCAGAATCCCCCTAGTGGAGCACCCATGGCTATAAAACTCTACAAGCCTACACGTTGGCCTTTATTGGCAGTCTCCGTAAGGAGAACTCTTACTTCCTGATCCTCTTCAGTAACAGATGGTTACCTTTCTATTTGTTCAAATAAACGGAAAGCTGCCGCCTACTGGACTACCAACCCCAGAGTTACCAAAAAAGACTAACATGCAATTGCATGCCCCTTCCTGTCAATTGGATGCACAATTCGATCTGTAGTAATGGTTGAATACACATGACTCCTGGTAGTATATGCTTCAAGTTGGTGCTAAAGTAAGGGAACCATGCCTAATTGTATTTAACAAGATTAAATACTTGCAATCTTCTCCAATTCAACAAAATGATATTCACATTTGACTTTCAGTATGCAATCCGGAAATAACGTTTCTGTCAAATTGCATGACCTTCATCTGTAACGGATTGCCCGTGTAAGAGATGAGAAATGATGAGATAATCGTGGAGTGCGCCAATGGAACTGTGTGCACTGCCGCCATGTGAACAAGACGCTGACACTATTAAATCTTCTCAGCTCCGCCTGCTCTATAACTTTTTGTCTGCAGATAGGACACTATTTACAATTTGCTCAGCAAATCTGTTATCTGAAGAGAGAACACTATAAACAATGGGGGAGATTTATCAAGCTTCCTGGCAACCAATTACAGCTCAGCTTACATTTTACCAGTTTTCATGAATATAAGGGGAGCTGCAATTGGTTGCCATGGGCAACTAAGCACATTTAGGCATCTTGATAAATCTTCCCCATTATGCTCAGCTCCTCCTGTTGTATAATATGATCCCAGCAGATAGGACTATATATACAATATGCTTAGCTCCTCCTGCTCTATAACATGCTGTCTGAAGAGAGAACACTTTAAACTTCATGCTCAGCTCCCCCTGCTTTATGACTTGCTCCCTGCATATAGGACAATTTTTAAATATGCTCAGCTCCTCCTATTCTATAACATTCTCCCTGCAGATAGGACACTATGTAAATCTGTTTGACTCCTCCTGTTCTATAACATGATCCCAGCAGATAAGACTATATAATAATTCCTTTATTTATATAGCGCACACAGATTACGCAGCGCTGCCCAGAGCTTTCCAGATCAGTCCCTGTCCCCAATGGGGCTCACAATCTAATCAACCTACCAGTATGTTTAGGAGTGTGGGAGGAAACCGGAGAACCCGGAGGAAACCCACGCAAACAAGGAGAGAACATACAAACTCTTTGCAGATGTTGACCTTGGGCTATACATGCAATATGCTATGTTCCTCCTGCTCTATAACATGTTGTCTGAAGAGAGGACACTATAAACATGTTCAGCATAATGACTTGCTCCTTGCACATAGGACACTTTTAAATCTGTACAGCTCCTCATATTCAAGAACATGCTGCTTGCAGATAGGACACTTCTACACTCTTCCCTATTTTATAATATGCTGATTTAATAGATTTAAATTTCTATTATTCCTGGAGAATATTATCTACGTGTATATTTGTAGGATGCAATCATCTATATTGCTCACGTTGCATATTCCCAGGTTTACGCCTCTGTGATAAATACATTGACTAGGCAATATGTTTTTGAATACAATCATTAAGGCTCTTATGGGACCTAGTGGGTAACGACAGTCACTGATTTTATTCCAACAACCCCCGAAGTCTATCACTCCAAGTCTTTTATTGTTGTTTTAAGATTTGGCCTTCTCTGCAAACCAACTAATAACAATGATGTCCAGATCTAAGCATGGGAACATTCTGGAATAATGAACAGGCCAGATTTACTTTGATTTATTACTTAGATATTATCTCTAAAAGAAAAAGGAACGGGTTCAAATCCTTATTATATTCTTTGTGTCTAAAAAGGAGTCTCGGGATTAGAAACAAGGATGTTTATCAAACGTGATGACTTACAGCTACACTCCATGATTGGACTACCAAACAGATCATTCTGATTTCTCAATTTTTTTTGTGTGTCTGAATTATTTTAGGTTTTTTTAACTTTTATTTCAAGTCTTCAAGACTTTTAAATAGCTTGTGAACAGAAAATGTTTTTTTTTAATTTTTGAAATTTTTTTCAATATTTTCAATGTCACTATTTTATAATAACAACTAATAATAAAAAAAATCTTTATTTATACTGCACCTTTTTATTTCATAGCAATTTACAGGTCATGGGGTATATAGACAAATTAAGTAAGTTACATGAAACAATAGGAATGACAGCTCTGTTCGCAAGAGATCTGCTGTATATTGAAAATAATACTTTGCAACTATTAAATTTACTGTTCTATGGAGATCACTTCTTAGCAGTCACTTCATCATCAACACAGGCTAGGTTACCATAAAAGTAGCACCTATGCACAGATAACACAGGATCAGACTCTTCACAATAGGTGATTTCCACTGTTCCCTTCCTCTCCCTTCCACAAGTTTTTCACAGGTCACAGAATTTACCCAAATCATTTTATTAACTTACAAAAGACTGACACTTCCTGTTCTCTAGAGATCACTTCTCAGCAGACATCTCATTATAATCGTAGGCTAGGTTGCCATAAATGTAACACCTATGCACATATAACACAAAATCAGACTCTTCACAATAGGTAATTACCATTGCTCCCTTTCTCCCCTTTGCACAAGTTCTATGCAGGTCAGAGAACTTGCCCACAACATATTTTAACTTACAAATGATTGACACTTCCTGTTCTGTAGAGATCAATTCTCAGCAGTCATTTCAATTTTATCACAGGCGATGTTACCATAAAACTGACACTTACGTACAGATAACACTGGATCACACTCTGCACAATAGGTGATGGTTGCTGTTCCCTTCTTCCACCTTGTACCATCTATGCACAGGTCACAGATCATGCCCATAGTTCTTTTCACAAATTCTACATAACTTCTTGTGGATATCACTTGTGGGAGAACCTCTTTAACAGTAGGGCGAACAAGTCAGTGTACTTGGTTTACAATCCTTCATTCTGGTGGTAGATGTCCTTTAAAGGGTAAGAAAAAAAAGGCCTTTTTCAAAAATATTTATTCATACCCCAAGGCTCTGCCGGGTATTGCAGGGCTTTCCCTGTGGCTATACTGTGATACCAAACACAAAGTGATTCTATTGCTACATAAGGCCTGTATACATTCCAGGAGCCCACCTTTAAGGATATGATACTTATGCAATAGGAGTTTTAAAATTAGAAACAATGTAGGAAAATAAGATTTTTATTTTTGGCTCTGACAGCAGTTCTGCACAGAGAGTACAAAAAGTAATTCAAAGACTGAAAGCTGTTGGACGACTATTGCCAGACAATAGAAAATTCTTGGTACAATTAAATAAATAACTTATTTTAAAAGCCATTGTCTTTCGAAATGTCAATATAAAACGGAGAACATGGAGAGTAATACGGGAGAATTCTCGTGGCACTGGAGACCCTGGCACATTTATGCACGGTGCAAAAACTTTGAAAAATCTGGATCTGGTGGTAATTTATGCAAAAAATGTTTTTGCCTGAAACACATCAGAGAATTTGGATTTAGCGAATGATATGTAACTGTTTACCTATATTAATAGAAAAGCTGTTTTTCAACCACAGTGCTGGGAAATTCCTCTTGGTTTTCAGCCATAAAGATCATCATGGGGCTTATTTACTAAGGTCTAGTGGCCGCATTTCCAATGGCTTGTCCTATGTCTTCGGGGATCGCGCCGGGGATTGTGTCGCACGTGATCAGATTTTGGTGCATCGGCGCCGGCTTACACGCAAAAGAAATCGGAGGGCATGGCCGTTGGACGATCTGACAGATTCGGACAACGCGTGGCATTCAACATGTCAAATTGTGTAGCAAGACATGCACTTACATGCACCGGGAAGTAGAAGGTGAACTCCGGGGGACACATGCAGGATCTCGGGCGCACCATCTTTGTGAATCGCGCCGAACTTCATCCTCGTCGGACAGTCCGGATCGGGGATCGCCACAGGACCAGGTAAGTAAATGTGCCCCCATGTGTAATTAAAGCTGATGCTACTTTTAGGTCTTTGCATAAATGGTAGAAGGTTGTACATCTGTCATTAGACATGAGCGGACCCGAAGTGTAAATTTTTATTGAAAAAGACAGTAACATAATAAAATGTTATTTACACTTCTCTCTCCAGTCCATTACTGTGGCTTCAACACCACAAAAACACCAGTGACAGCTTGTTCAATCGATCACGGGTCTTTTATTCTCTTACCTCATTGGGCAGTTTTGACCAATAGACACACAGCAAGACTGAACACGCACCACTCTTAAGGAATAAACCAAGAAACTGCAGTGAAGAGTAATTATCACTATCTATAGTAGAATGGAGGTAATGAAGATTACAGGTACAGGAGAAACTAAGACCATAACTCACATTTTGAAGTATTTTATAACATGTAACCGTTTCATCTGTAGCAGTTTCTTCTTCTCATTAGCCAAGTTACAAAGAGCGTGATTGCAGAGCATGGAGTCTGTATCTAGTAATTAGGGAACCTAATCACCATTCGGACTGCAGTGTCTATAAACCTAAGGAAGCTATGAAGTGCAGGTAATATTTAGCTTCCAAGTTAACAGTCACTTAAAATACCAGCTTGCATCTATTGTATGATGTTACCAGTTTCCTACTAATTAATCCCCCTGAATCATAAGTTACCCCCAAGACCCTCCTAGATTCTACATCCAGATATCGTCCTTCCCTGGCCCAGTAAAATGTGGCATTTTCTTCATATGAAAAGAACAGGAAAAGTTCTATTTCAATAAAATTGACCATCATGAATAGGTCTGATTCACAAAGACGTTAGCACGGAGCCCCCTACACAACCATAAAACACTTTCCTACAAACCAGGCTATATTTACTGCATCTCTGGCTCAGGACAAAAGAAAGAGAATCATTGTCAAGCCAGGAGAACAGAAGGTGACCTGAACCGGCAGAACCCAAGGCCTTAAAAACATAATTTATTTGGCCTTTGGAGAATTCAGAGAATGTTCAGTGTTAAACATAATCTATGACAGGGTGACGTGTGAAGGCAAAATGGTCTACAAAATCTTTGTGGCTTTTGTAAGATTTGGAGAAGAGCGATTGTGCTGGCAATGAGTGTAGAGACTGTTGTCATAATAAAGACTGCTAGATTTGTCATGAACTCAAAAAGAGTCAAAAAGCAGGAACGGAACCGAAATTATCTCTCAACAACTAAAGGGGTAAGAAAATATTTTGTAGGAGGGGCAAGATGGTTTTGTGGAAACAGTTGTTGAAAAGGTACAGGAACGAATATTTATTTGCCAACCAAGTGCTATAAAGTGGTAGCATTTTATGTTATGTTATGCATTGTTACACCAATTAGGAAACAGTTCAATTATTTCTGTATCCCCCACTTCTCCCAAGTAATCAACATCATTATTTTCAACTCTCTACTTATAGATGGGCAATGCCAGGCTATCTTCTCCAGTCTCAGACCACCCATCTGACAGTAAAGAGCCCAACATTGTTTCGGTACCCTATATGCTAATTAGACTCTCTAGTGAGTGGTCCTGGGCTGTAGCATACAACCTGGCACCATCCCTCTGAAGTAGATTCAAAAATAATGACATTCATTACTTGGAAGTGGTAGGGGCTAGAGAAAAAAGCCAGATATAAGTGTCAGCACCTATTAAAGGATGCAAAGAGTTGGAGTTAATTGAAGTGATAAAAGATCCTCTTTTTAAAAAAAAAACCTACGCATAGCCTGAAAATGAGAGAAACAGCCTCGAAGATGATCATAAAAAATTTACAATCAAAGCACTTGCTTCTAGGTTCAAATCCCAATTACTATCAACCAAGAGGACATAGTTTTGGACCTTTTTCAGTTATGAACAGTGTCGGACTGGCCCACCAGAGTACCAGAGGATCCTCCGGTGGGCCCTGGCTCAACCCAAAACTGATCCCCAGAGGTCCATCAGAAAACACCACAATTTGAAGGCTGTTAGAGTATATTTCCTGTGGGATATTGAAGTGTGGGCCCCAGGACCTAAGGAAACCCAGTCCGACACTGGTTATGAACCTAAGATAATCCTTCTAAAGCAGCACCTCCTGGAAGAGGTTGTCTGGGGACAACTACTGTCCATTTACCTTTCAGGAGAAATGGACATTGTCAGGAGACCCCCTTTCTCCGGATCACTTAGTTCAGACCATCATTGCTCTCAACAACAAGCCATATTGAAAAGGAATTTTCTGCAGGAGAACTATTGTTAACCCAATGGTGAAATTTTAAAGGTGGTGGTTGCTTCAATTCAAGCAAAAGCTGAAAGAGTGATCCATTAAAGAGTCGACCATCTCCTAGTTGGAACTGTTTTTGTTGGACCACTCATAAATAGTTATAAGTTGAGTCATTCGGGTTCAGCGAGTAAGGCTGAACTTTGAAAAGAACTTTGGGTAACACACTGCTAACACCATGTCTGCTGCCATTTTCCCTGTGTTCGACTTTCCTGTGAGCATTTAAAAGGTTAACACCTTTGATTGGGGCCAGCATCTATGGTGTTACCAGTGTGTCTTGAACCCAAACGCAGAGCCTGAACCCGAACTTCTGTCTGAAGTGAAGATATTTCAGAGACGGTTTTTCCTATGTTCATCTGCAGGTAGCCTAAGAGTTCAATTGCCTTCTGTGTTTTGACTGCAGTTGTCGTCATTCTCTAGAATATTTTCACTTTATAAAATGAGGAATACCCCTTTAAGTGCAAATAAATAAGTGAACTACCCAAGTCTGAGATGATACACATACTTTTGGGTTAACACATGTATAACATATGGTTTCAGCAAAGGTCTTTATTAATGAAAATGAGGAGTTGAGGCTAATTGCACATTTCTTGGCAGACATTAACTTGCCCCAAGATTTGCCAGATGAACATTTTATGTACTTTTTACCATTTAATCAGATGCTAATGTTAACATCTTGACTACAGTAAATTCATCAGCAGATGGGACGCATATTATTTTACCTCCTGGTGCTTTGTGGTTGACCAGACGCTCAACCACAAAATATGACTTTGCATTGTTGTCACTACGCAGCACAGAAATACTCTCATCTACGATGATGCACGCTTCTCACTTAAGGTCATCAGATGTCATTGTAGTGTTACCGTGTCTTCAGTTACAGTCTACAATGACCAGTGAGTTGTGAAGGACACCTAGATCTCCTCTTAACGAAGACAACAATCCATCTCCGTAGATTCATGCAATAACTTGCAGTCAATAAGGGGGTAATTCCAGACAGATGTGACAATCCCCACAAAGTAATTTCCTTAGACTAAATAAAAATAGAGAGAAGAAGACAACTTGAACATGTTGCAACTGCTTGCGTGAGTCAACATTCATGGAGTTTGGACACCATAGAGTGACTTTTGGCTGACCATCAATAAAATGGCAAATGTTGGCCAAGCCTTCTATAAGTACCGTATATTCAGTTAAGTTTGGTGGTTGGCCACTTTAATCTACTCTTTGGGTTTAGCTAACTTAAAGGAGATGTAATACTTACCACACCCCCTTCTTGGGGGGAGACGTTGTAATAGAATGTGAAGCACAGAAGGGCTATGGTCACTCGCCTCAAAACCCTCCAGGCTTATTAGCATGATTTTAAAGTTGATTTTAGAAGGCAGGAGTCCATGGATAACAAATAAAAGGAGATTACCACAGTCACAGTGCCCGGATCTATGACTAAGTGTCCCTGGTTTATTTATGATTGATTTTAATGGTAGATTTCCTTTAGCTTTGCACACATTGGTGGTATCCTGGCGGTTTTATACTAAAAGACATCTAATTACCGAACTAGGCAAATTTTCCACTGTGCCCGAAAGCTGAGTCTTATCTTTTCCTAGAACAAAACCATTGATTGTTTTGTGCAATAAATGGAATGTTAAAAACTATTTTAACAATTTACTTGGTGATCTTATTTCTGCCAATATTAGTTTTATAATACATATCAAAATTGACTTAAATGGGTAATAGTAATACACTTGTAAAAGGATAGCATAAGCTCTTATACCTGTTGTGTCACCCCCTTATCCTTATAGACTGTAAGCTCTTGTGTCACCCCCTCATCCTCATAGACTGTAAGCTCTTGTGTCACCCCTCATCCTCATAGACTGTAAGCTCTTGTGTACCACCTCTCCTCATAGACTGGTAAGTCTCTTGCTGTACCCCCTCATCCTCAAGACGTAAGCTCTTGTGTACACCCCCCTCATATCTAGGACTGAAAGCTCTTGTGTCACCCACTACTAACAAGACTGTAAGCTCTTGTTGTACCCCCTCTACTCATAGACTGTAAGCTCTGTGTCACCCCCTCATCTAATAGACTGTAAGTCTTGTGTCACCCCTATATCATAGACTGTAAGCTCTTGTGTCGCCCATCATCCTCATAGACTGTAGCTCTTGTGTAACCCCCATAATCCTCATAGACTGTAAGCTTCTGTGTCACCCCTCATCCTCATTAGACGTAAGCTTGTGTCACCCCCTTATAATCATAGACTGTAAGCTCTTTGTGTCAGCCCCTCATCCTCACATTAGACTGTAAGCTATTGTGTACATCTAATCCTCAAGTCCCCCCATGATTGGTAAAGTGCTAGGATATGTGCGCTATATAAATAAAGATTATAGAATAGAATAGAATAGAATAATTTATTATCCCCATAAGGGAAATTAGTAGTATAACAACCACGCTACAAATTTTTATTATTATTATAACCCCAGAGTTCATTTTCATATCTAATTTGCTATTTGTTCATGAGCAAAATACACTTGTCTATGACATCCTTTTAACTGCTATGAAGCTTACAGTAACATTTGGTGAAAAAAACTGGGTTGCAGCACATTTTAAAGACTATTTTTTCACTACACACAACTAATGTCCTCTAGAACGTACAAGCTGTGCAATTTGGAGCACTCTCCTTATATTTGGAGCAAGGACAATTACCTGATTGACTAAGCCCCCTTTTTCCACATACTATACCACTTTTATGAAGACACACCCCTTTGTAGGACAGATCGGAAAAGGCCAATAAAATGATCTAAAAGCCTGATAAATACGTATGCTCTCAAGGCCATTGAGCGTTTTTTATGGCACCAATAAAAAGGTGATTGATGAATTCCTTTATATAATCAAAGAGAAAAAAATGAGTCTCCGACATATAGGATTATGTGTTTTTGGAACAAAATTGAGTAACAGAGTCCTGACTTGTAGACAGACAATAGGATCTGATTACTTGCCACAACACAGGAATGATACCGATCCCTAATGTACAAGGACTCTCACTGTCTCTAGTAGGAGTCCAATCAGGATGGATCCATGACAGGGCTCCACTTTCAATACTGGAGTGTCCTCTTTGATTTTCCTTTAAAAGAAGTTCGGAATCCCTCAGCAATAGAGACTACAATAACATAAAAAGTTATCCGATGATGTGCCAGGTTACAAAGATGCCTGGTCACCTTTCTATCCTATAAAATGTGCATGTCACTGTAACGCTTAGTACCAGTACTGATGATGATACTTAAGAAATGGAGCTTTAGGAGAACAAAAGGTTCATGCATGAGTACACTGGGACCTTGCTGTGGTGGTGACATTGCGGAGTCATGGACCACAGTTATAATACCAGTCCCTAGACTGCTCGGGCACAAGGCTTGGAAGGCAGCTATGCTTGTTATAATTTTCATGCTGAGAGCCACAACACGTTTTTAAAGCCGCAACAATGTTCATCTTAAGAATCCTTCATTGATGTACCATTTATCTAAAAAAGGTTAATAAATTCACAATTCAGTGGTTATTTAACAGAGTGACAAGCGACGGATCAATGGGGAGGCGCCAAATTCTCCTATATATCATATTGTAATGTAATTATACGTCTACTGCTTTTAAGGTTTCAGCGATTTCTGTTCAAAATGTAAAAAAAAATTATGTTAATCACCAAAATCTTTCTTGTAGAGGCAATCTCAGAAAACTGATTTCATACAATTGTATGTTAAATAAGGGAAGTCCACTTGGGGAACCAGGACCAACCTGTGCTTTCCTTGAAGAGAAAAAAATACCCATGTGGGGTAATTTGAGGTATGCAGAGGGTGCGGTTGCAACCGGACCCAAGAGGCTTAGGGGCCCTGTAAAGTGTCACTTTCCATATAGAAGACTAGTACTATAAACCATAGGTGTAGACTGCAATCAATTGCAAATATATTTTAAACTGTAACTAATGTTTAGAAAATGTATGTTACAGGACTACAGATACACTGCTCACTACAGGAGAAAGGAGGAGTAGCGTAAAAAAGACAAGAGAATCAACTTTACTTTTTACTTCAGAAATGAAAAGCAGGTGATCCTGCTCTTTCATTCTGAAGTAAAAAATTATGGGGTATCTACTTATCCGCTGCAGTTCACAGAAAGTGCATTTTTCGTTGCAAACAATTCATTAGATCGGTGCCCGATATCCTGATGTGTCGCTTCCCCGCTCAGGTCCGATGTGTTCACCTTCTTGTTCATGGTGCATGTTAGTGCCTTGTCTTGCAACACAATTTAAGTTAAATCCTGCGCTCGGTCCGATTCAGTGGATCATCTGGCGGCCACGCCCTTCAACTTGTGTTGCATGGAAGACACGCAGCTGCGCCAAAATCTGTTCACATGGACACAATCCCAGACAAACCCTGTCACAGCCGTGCAATCCCCAAAACGGTGAACAGTCCGACGAAAGCATGATCCGCGACCCTTAGAAATGAGCCCGATATCTTTAAAGATTTAAATAGCTTTAAAATAAGATTTGGATATTTTCAACAATTGATCAGTGGTTATTGCTGAGCTCCTCCATCCAGTCTTTTAAGACTCCTGTCCTTGTGCTGTTTACTATGTATTGCTATGTGTCTGCATTTCCTCACTCAAGTACCATGGTGCATTACTAATAAAGCATCCATTATTGGATGTGTTCCAAAGGCAACAAAACATATTAAAAGAGGAAAAAAGCATTTCTGTTTTTCAGGCCTGACCCCAGCATTTTTATTCCAGAGTTAACATCTCACGAGCATGAGTAAAATTCCTGTGATAAAGCGGTGGTTAGGGAGGAGGACTACCAGCACTTAGTCTGAAAGCTCCACCACATTACATGAATCTGCTGTTATTATCTAGACGATTATTAACATTAATCTTTGTGCCAGATTGTGACACATCTACCTGTTGATTGTCATTTAACATGAAGATAAATTCGCATAGGTTTAACCCTTAAAGACTTCCTT
Organism: Engystomops pustulosus; assembly: GCA_019512145.1. NCBI lineage: Eukaryota > Metazoa > Chordata > Amphibia > Anura > Leptodactylidae > Engystomops > Engystomops pustulosus. The sequence goes on along the minus strand of CM033643.1, from coordinate 197,430,021 downwards.
TTTAGTTTTTCATTCCATTTTTTTCACACACCCCACCTTCAAAAATATATAACTTTTTTAATTTTTCCACATTAAAGAGTGTGTTATGGCTTTTTCTGCGTAACAAATTGCAATGTATTATCGGTATCAATTGCCATGGCGCGTACTGGGAAGAGGGAAAAAAATTCCAAATGCAGTGAAAATGTGTGAAATAATAAAAAACAACCCATTTGCGACGTTCTTGTGGGTTGGATTTTACAGCTTTCACTGTGTGCCCAAAGGAAAGCGTTACTTTTTATCTTGGGTGCTACGATCACGGGATACCACATTTGTACAGGTTTCTTATAATGTGTTTCATACATTTAAAAAATTAAAACCTCGGTACAAAAATTTTTTTTTGATTTTGGCATCTTCTGGCCGCTAAATAACTTTTTCATTACTTGTTGGGACGGAGCCGTGTGGGTGGGGGTCATGGTCTTTTGGAACTTTTGCATGGAGTTTTCATTGCTATACATTGTTGACTGTGCTACCTTTGATCACTTTTTTATTCATTTTTATATTTTCCAAAACATGCAAAAAAATGTCATTTATTTACTTGGACGCTATTTTCGTTTACGGGTTAACGCGAAACAGTGAAAAACCGTTTTTATATTTTGATAGATCGGACATTTAGGAAGCGGTTGTGATACCATAGTGTTTTATAGATTTTTACTGTTTATATTAATATCGTGTTCTAGGGACCAAGGGGTTCCGGTGATTGGAATTTTAGGTTTGTTTAATATAATTTTTTTTTGTTAAAACTTGTTTTTTACTTTTACTTTAACACTATTTTTCAACACTCCCTAGCTGGTATTTAACCCTAAGGTTGTCTGCACCGAACCTACCAATATACTGCCATACTGAAATATGCAGGATAGGGGATTTTACTCCTAACCTTATTAACATTGTTTTGCTGATAGACACATGTATGAAGGGTTTAAAACGAGACAGCTTCGGGCCTTCTGGAGGCCCGATGCTGTCATGGCAAGGATCTATTAGTCCCGTGACGTTCATTGCGGCGGCGATCCGCGGATGACTGTGATCATTGTTGAATGTATCGAACAGCAAATGCAGCCAAAGCTTACCGGCTATGGAGAGGGCTCGGGCACTGCGAAGCGCCTCTCATGGCACCGGCGGGACCGGCGCGCGCGCGTATAGTACAGGCCACGCGTCGAGGAAGAGGTAAAGGGCATTGCCACAGAAGAACGGATTGTAAACCAAGCACTACATGACGTACTGGGTGTGAGGCCCCTCTGGGTGGGATTGCTGTCTTTAGTAATCTTTCCATGCTTTTATTTTTAAGTAATAAAGCTTTAAACAAAATATGCAACAGAGCCAAGGTCACTCCATGCTCCATAAAACACCTGAGTAGCCGAGCCCCAGGGAGGGTTCGCATAATTTAAAATTCATTGTATGTAAACACCAAGGCCTAGAATCTAAAAGAAAGCAGCAGATCCTTCAGAGGGGGACAACACCCAGTAAGCCAGGTGTGCTTGGTTACAGCGCTTATCCTGTGGTAGCAGGTCCTTTAAGAGGATCGAGTACCGCACATGCATTTCCAATAACACCTTTTCTTAGAGGTTCGATTTTTTACATTTCTCTGTTATTCCTCATGGAAAGATTCAACTCAGTTTACACCAGTTGGGTAGCAGTTCCTCGAGCATCAAGGTCTTTCTAGACTGATAGTATCCATTTGATATGTGAAATGATAACATCTAGTTGGCATTTTATACATTTCCAGGAAAAATAACAGAGGCAAGAAAATATAATGAATTTTATTTCATAACTTAGACATGTCAGGAGAGGAGACGGTCCTCTTTTGATATTAAAGGTTTCTATTCATTTAAATACATTTTTACTATTTGATGGGGCTCACTTTTCAAATTGTTGCGAGGATGAGGACAAGTTACCAGGCCACATGGACTACAACCTATACCAGACATACATTCCAGTTCCTGTGTAATAGATGCACCAGAAGTATTGAGAAGTCATAACCACTTAGGTCAGCAGTACATGACTGTGAAAACAGGACCGTTTGTTGTCCGGATTCCACCGACTCAGAACTGTGTCAGTGATGGGACTGCATCATAGTCAAAAATGAGGCAAGAAGTCCCTATTTGCCAGAGGAACAGCAGTGCACTTTAGTATAGTTACAATCCCAGCATTGTGCTCGGTCCATGGAATCCAGCCTGCACATGTTCTGCATTTCATGGTCCAACCACGACCATGGTCATTGGCTTTCTACTAGGTCTAGTTTTCTTGAAACCCAACAAAAATACAGAAAATGTACAAAAATTCACTGAAAAAATCTAAACTCACAAGAAAATTATTTGCTTATTTCATCAAGAAGATAATAAGGAAGATAGGGAAAGTACACAGCTCAGGTGAACAACCTGCTAGATAGTAATATGTCATCATTCATTTAGCAAAAAAGCAGGCAAAAATGTAGAAGCAGTGTTGTTCAGGGTTTGAAAAACACCCTTATTTTCTTCCAAAAACAGCTCTTCTCCTGACTTGGTACATGGAAATGCAACTAATCTACATTCATTTCTGTAGAGCTGAGCTGCAATATCGGTCCAAACCATAGTCAGGTGTGGCGCTGTTTTTTAGGAAGGAGTTTTTCAACCCTGACAGACAATCATCCATACAGTTTATAACAGAATTAAGAAGATGAGTAGTAGCCAGAGTGTTTCTTACCAAATGGCACTAAGTTAATGATCATCAGCAAGTGTGACCACCTGTATAAAAGGTTATAGGAGGTCTTGTATGTTACTGCTCTGGTGCCTTCAGGTGTAGACAACACATTGGGGCTTATTTACTAAGGGTCCCGCAGACGCATTTAAGTTGGGTTTTTCTGACGTTTTTGGGGAGCGTGCTGCCGGGACAGGTATTTAGAAGGGGATTGTGTCGCATGTGATCGGATTTTGGTGCAATCGCTCCGGCTTTCATGCAACAGAAATCAGGGGAGTGTCATCGGACGATCCGGCGGATTCGGACAAACCGTGGGATTTATCTCAAAAATTGTATCGCAAGACATACACTTACATGCACCAGGAAGAAGAAGGTGAACTCTGGCGGACTTGAGCAGGGAACGACACATGCAGGATATCGGGGCCGCATGCTCGTAGTGAATCACGGCACAATCCATGATTGTCGGACAGTCCGGATTGGGCATCGCGTAAATGTAAATGAGCTCCATGGTTTCTGTAGGGAAAATGTGATAAAAATGAGTGTTTTTATCATTATTGTCTGTTCTTACTAAAGATGTATTCCCTTCTTTTCATGTTACTACATCCTTTAGAATTGTAAGAGAAAAATGGTGATGTACTACACCCCTTATCTTTTGGCATGTGGCCTTTTTCAGGGTTACATTATTTACTTTAACTCCCACAGACAACTGCTTTAGAAATAGGAAGTCAGTCTTCATTTTCCTCCATCAAAAAAGATGAGCAAAACCTCCTACAGAAATATCTGTGAAGAATGTAGTCTGAATGTATGTAAGGTCTTAGTGTCAGGTCACTAACAGAATGTACTAACATCCTGAAAATGTGAGTATTTTAGGATGCTCCATTTGTTGCCTCTTAGTCCAGTGTGTACCATATGGTCCTGTGATGACTATGGACATTGTCTAGGTAGCAAGGGGTCAACATACTTGAGGCCATAAAGTGGAAGTGGGTATCCGAGATGCTTCTTGGTGTGGACGGTGCCTTTGGAGTGTTGTAATGTGTTTGGCATTTAGGCCAAAAAGTTACATTTCGAACTCATCAGCACAGAGTAACTTCTTCCATATGCTTGCTATGTATCCTAACTTTTTACTTCTTTTGGTTTCTTCTTGGCATCCTTCCATAAAGATTACACAACTAACAGTTGTCCTGTGTAAAGATTCTCCCACCTGAGCTATGGATTATTGAAGGTTTATCCTGGGCCTATTCTATAGATAAAACACAATTGCATCTTGCATCAGTTCTTTACGCTAGAGAACCGGAGATACAGGAATTCAAGCTGTATATAAAGGTCCAGTTAGCGCTTATTTTTAATTGCTTCTAGCTCAGAGAACCACAAGGCTTATCTTTAATTTGACACCAGCAGAATGTTTTAGATAATATAGAGGGCCGTCTGAAGTGATGTAGACTTGACTCATCTGTGGCAAAAACTGACTCTTCTCTGCTCATTTTCACATGACTTTGGATGAGATTTTGTATAGTAAAACAAGTGAGATTTCACATAAAAGAGCGAATTCGAGAAGGGACATTTCCTACTCTACTGGAGGAGCTAGTATTTAAATGGTGTAAAATCTGGTGACAGGTTCCCTTTAAATCCAGGAGTTCTCCTTATGGAGACTTTGCCAGTTAAGCCCCCATTGCAGGCGTGTGAACACGGTGGCTGAGTGGGTAGCACTTTTGCCTTGCAGCGCTGGGGTCCTGGGTTCAAATCCCACCCAGGTCAATATCTGCAAAGAGTTTTCTCTTGAGTGTTCTCTCCGTGTTTGCGTGGGTTTCCTCTGGGTCCTCTGGTTTCCTCCCACACTCCAAAACATGCTGTTAGGTTGTGAGCCCCATGGGGACAGGGACCAGTTTGACATGCTGTGTGCTCTATATAAATAAAGAACTATTATTATTATTATTAGGGTGAGTTCACACGTTCAGTTTTTCAGATGCGGTTTCCTATGTCCAAACCAGAAGTGGAATGAAAACAGAGGAGGAACAGCTTCTCTCAAGGACACACCTGCTTTTGGCTTCGAAAGCTGCATCTGAAAAACTGAAGGTGTGAACGCACCCTTACAGCGATTGATGCTCCATTGATGTTTTCCTTATCCCATCCTAGAAAACATATTTGCATATTTCACTTTATATCCAGGTAATTCACCACTGGAAGGAGTGGAAAAAAATCTAGCGGTAATAACTTGTAAGCGGCAGAGAGACGTCATCCATAATAATGGCAGAAGTTTTACACGATGTTGTTGTGTTTCTACCGCGGCCGCAGCTTTGTCATTAATGCGGCTTGTGTTTTGCTAGTGGTGTAAAGCGTTTTTCTAAGGTCTGTTCCAGTCTCAGACCTGCATGTGACCACATGTAAATGTCTACTTTTATGGGCCTGTAATTTCGGTGTTTTTCAGGCCATATGGCTGGAAGGCACTGAGTGATCTGAAGCGGAAAAGCTCGGTCAACTTGTAATCATTTAGAGGTAGTTTATTTGCTATTTCTGAGTGGACTTAGTTCCTGCAGAGACATTTCGCCTTTAAAGTCCAGCCTTCCCGATAAGATCTTCTCACTTAATTAACCCTTCAGGCCCTGTGAACAGATCTCATTAAAAAATTACCTCACACATTGTAATCTAAGTACCTTATGTTATTCTCCTGTTCCTAATAGCAAAACAAAATAATGTGATGCCTGTGTATCAGGAACATCACAAAAGAGTAAATCATGTAAAGGACTAGGTAATGCTGTGGGGTTTTATGCTGAAGTCACATACTCAGTGGAGTTATATGCTCGTGACCTAACCTTCCCCTATAGCACATTATACAAGTATTAGATATGTAAGAAGTGTTAAGGCGGCATTAGTAATATTCCTACTTAAAAGGGAAATTGTCACATTGAAATGTATGTACAACTACTCAGCTCTTCCTGCTCTATAACACACTGCCTACAGATAGGACACTATGTACAATCTGCTGAGCTCCTCCTGCTCTACAACAAGCTCTGCCCAACCAATAGGACTCTATATCACAAATCTCCACAGCTCCTCCTTGCTCTGATCACCTGCTGTCTGCAGATTGGTCACTTGTACACCTTCTCCTCAGCTTCTCCCTGCTCTATAACATCTCCCTGCAGAATAGGACATATGTACAATTCTCAGCTCCTCTCTGCTCTAAACCATGCCTCCTTGCAATAGGGTAGTACACGATTATGCTCACGCGTCCTCTCCTGCTCTACACAAAGCACTGCCAGCATATAGGATCACTATGTTACATGACAAGCTTTGCTCATCCATGCTCTGATGGATAACTATTCTGGGCCCGATTAGAGCAACTATAGAGACACTCTTGCTACAATCTGACATTATCAGATTCCCTCCTAGCTGCGTATTTCAAGTTCTTGGCAGACTGGCAGGAGTGAGGTGTGGTCTTCAGTGTACAATCTCTCACTCTCTCGGCTGTCTCGAATTAACCTAAGGAATGTCGGTACAGAGAAGACATCCAATGGTGGGATCAGTTGACGAGGCGCCCATGTCTAATTCTTCGTTAGGTCCTCATCTGGTCGTATAGCCCTCAACCGACATATTACCACCGGTGATTGCGCCCGGGATTTTCTCCCCCCGGAAGTTTTTGTCGTTACGCCGATCGAAGTGTGGCGCATCGGCGCAGGCATGCACGCTCTCGGGGAAAATCTGGGGTGTGTGCCGGGGCGAACGAAAGCACCGGACCAAAAGCAGCGCTCCCCCATCATTTATGTTTAAAAGACCGGCTCGCTACGTTCACCGGAATTTAGACACTAACCTCCAACAACAGAGTGTGACCTGCCTGGCTGCTCAATGGGTGGCTGACCCAGCCATTATGGTACGACGACTATAACATGCGAACCCAGACCACTGGGAAATTGTGGTCATTACCGCATCTACATTCCGCATAGCATGCCTTTAATTTTTGCTGCAACATATTATCATATCCTTCACTGGCCTGGCCAGATCGTACACTATGTAACAATCTGCGTCATCCTCCATTGCTCTACAAAATTCTGCCTGCAGTCGAAAAACCATGTTATGCCTCCTGCTCAGCTCCTTGTGTCGTCTATAATTGGTTCACTCCATATACTTGGCGATCATATGGAAGCACGCGGGTCCTTGTGCAACCCGAGGTAGGGTTGTGCGTTTCCTAACCCATGACCAATTGTATTTCGCGTGTCAGCGTTTTTAAAAACATCCAATGACGCGTGTCATTGTGGTGGCGTAGGAGGTTGGGGACCAATAGACACATACTGCGCATTTTACAATGTGACACAAAATCAAAGAAAACGCAATGCATTTCTTATGCTTACAACGCATATGCGTTCTTGGCAAACCCCGTCCAATTGCATTTTGGATGCGAAAACGAAAACGGAACCGTGGGAACCTGCCCTCAACTGTCGTGACATCGCTGATTACTGGTGATTTTTAAAGGATTGAACAGGTTGTTGCAGTCCTGTACTGTAGCATTGCTATATCTCCATGTTCACTACCAACACACATTATATGATCTGATACCATTGTAAAGGTTTGTGTTCATGTTAGCTGATTGTTTGGCACTTTGTGTGTTTTTGCTTTCTCAGATTCACATGAACCAAATCAGTGGAGGAACATATATACACTCCACACCCATTCGATAAAGTATAACTTAGTATTATGGTACCCAATGTTGGGTTCTGTGCCATTTTATACTACAGTCTATTTAAACTGTAAATATCAAATTATAATATCACAGATATATTATTTTATATCCATAAACTACATTAGTACAGTATACCTACCTATATAATATATGTAACATGTAGCAGTAATTATATTGGCATAATGACATACATCATTGTTCCTCTCCACTTTGATACATCTACAGTTTCAGTGGTACGCTTTGAACCTATATACAACAAAACTATAACTTGGGGGGCAGGTGCATAATGTTTAGAACTCCCCTCTCAGGCTAGCGATACACATTGGATATAATGCTATAAACATTAGTCAGTTTTCACTTATCTATACTTGCACCACATTGGGTAGTAAAGCCTGGTGCTTTTACTCACACCTCCTGTCATGTGGTGGGATGAGGTGGGAGTACCAAACGCAGTAACCCATTCCAAATAACCAGCCATAGAAAGCCATGTACATCTTACCACTAACAAGCCATTAATGATCTAAAAGCATCCAAACATCTAAACAATGAGCACAGCACAAACAAACACTACAAATGTTCAAAAGTTTTACACCTGACACGAGGATGGAATTTCAGAACATTATTTATGTACGTCTCCTATGAAGGACTTCTTTGAACCTTTAGTTGAAATGGGCAGTTAAGAACGGGGACCATTAAAAACAATTCACAGGAGGCGTTAAAGTTTCGGCGCTTCTTCCTTTTCACCAATTTTGCGTGAGCAACAAATGTCCCACTCATAGTGTCTCTCCAGCACAGCTAATAGTCCCTTCCGTTGACCAGATTTTCTTCTTTTTTTAACATTCCATTTTAATGGAATGTATCCACAAAGTTTTATTTTTTAATTTTTTTTTTTTTTTTTACTATACCTCATTCTTTTTTTTTTTCCCGCAGCAAATCAGATCCTTACGAGGGGCCTGGAAAAGGGTTAACCTTCACAATATCCAAAATAATTTCCTATGAAATTTCTTGGCCTTGCTATCCGTATGTAGCCCAAACCATCTGGTCTACTGCGCGATGTAGCAACATTCAGTTCTCAGCTTCAACATTATCCAATCAGTTTTCCTCCATTTGCCATTGTTCCCACTGGTCGCGGGGAAATTATGAAGGATGTAGGTAGATTGTATAGAATGTACCTCAAGTTGAAAATCCCTACAAAATCTTCCGTGAAGATTTTGCGCCTGTCATTAGTAATCCACTGTTGTTCTAGTCGACCTGCTAATTATTTCGGCTTGTTGCCGAGTGGGCCTCCATTTCCTAGTCGGTGACCATTAATTACGTGAAAAAAAACATGTTGAAAATGTCCTGGATTTAATAAGCTGAAAAAAGCAAGTTCCATTGAGAAATACTAACCTCCATAATGATGTCACATATCGCCAAGCACAACCTGGGACCTTCCTCAGCTGGAGTCCACATTCCACTGCTTTCGATTGGGGTCTATAATAAGTTTTTGGTTATGTGTTCTTGAAACTCTGCACCTTATTCATCATACATACAACATGTCCACTATATTTCAGATTAAAACAATAAGACCAGAAAGGAGATGACTGAAACATATAGTCCTGCCATAGTCAGATGCACAACAGGCTTTGTATTCATAATCTGAATGCTACATTGATGCCTGCTAATAAGTCGTTGCCTAATGATCTGATGATCTGTCCCAGAGGCCCAGACTAGTTCCTGCTATGGGTAGCATCCATGAAAAACAAAAAAACGGATGTCTTGTGTGTGATGTTTGGAATAGTAAAAGGGGCTGGCCTGTCTTGACGATTAAAGATTAGTTGGGTAGTGCAGGGTGCGTGGGGGGCGGAAAAAGTGACGAAAAACATATACGTACTTTCTCCCGCCCGCCTCCTGCGCATTTGCTCTCCCCATCCACCGGCGCCGGTTTCCTCTGTTTGTACACAGAAGGACTTCACGACCAACTCGAATGCTACAGCCTGAAATCTCCGCTGCGAGCATCACGGTAACCGTAGCAACTAATCAGGAAACGTCCCAGACTACAGCTTTCAAAGTATTACATAAGGCTTTGCGATACACAGGTGTATTAACGAAGCACACATGTGGGCCATGCGCAAATGCTACATAGCCTGAAATAAAATAGCGCTGCAGGTGCAGGACGGCACTAGCAGGCTATACTACAGCCTGAAAGTAAAGGCTGCTGTCAGACGGCACAACAGGCCGAAAGCTACAGCCGGAAAAGTATGCTGCGTCAGGGCGCACTGCAGGCTAACACTACAGCCTGAAGTAATGCTGGGTCCGGACGGTCAACTGGCAGGCGAATCTACAGCCTAAGTAATGCTGCGGTCAGACAGCACTGGCAGGCGACTGCTACAAGCTGAAAGTATAGCTGCGGTCAGGACGGCACTGGCAGGCGAATACTACAAGCTGAAAGTAATGTGGCGGTCCCAGGACACTCACGGCAGGCGAATACTACGAGCCTGAAAGTAATGTGGCCATACAAGCAGGTCAGGGTGCGCATTACATAGCAGGGCGAATGCCTAGCTGTAACGCGCATCTGAAAAGTAACAACATACATGCGGAAATAACCAGGACTGCACGGGGCGAGGATCGAGTGGCTCTCATCATGCCTAATTAAAAAGCTGCGGTTCAATCCGACGAGCAGCTGGCAGGCCGCCGATGCCTAAAACAATGCCTGAACAATAAGGCTGCGGTCAGGACGGCACTGGGCCATGGCCGATATTCTAGCCATAAAAATGCCTGAATTGTGATTGCACGGCGGTCAGGACGGCTACGGCAGGCGAATGTGACTACGCCAGCTCTTGGAATTATTATAATGCATGCAGTGAGGAGCGCCTAGCAGCGAATATTACAATGCTGCCCGAAATAAATGTTGTGGTCAGGAACGGCAAACTGGCAGGCAAATGCTACAGCTTGAATAAGTATGCTCGCAGTCAGGACGGCACTAGCAATGCGAATCTTATCACGACTAACGGGGCCTGACAAATTAATTGTACTGGTGGTTCATGTGGCGGCACGCAGGCAGGCCGCTAATGAACTTTACATTTGATATCAGCCTGGAATGTAACTTTCGGCGGTCAGAGACTGACTAAGCAGGAGCGATGCTACCCACCCTGAAAGTAATGTCACTGCGGATTCAGGGTGGTCGGTCACACTGTGGCTAGGTATATGTACTTCAGCCAAGAAAGTACTAGCACCTGCGTGGCAATCCGAGACGGCAACTATCCGCAGGCGATACTGTGTCCTACATGCCATGAAAGTAATTTCTTAATGCTGGTATCGGTCAGAGTCAACGGCTACGGAAGACGCGAATGCTACAAGACGAAAGTTAATGCGCATCCTCGTTCATTGTGACGGCACAGCGTTACTCATGGGCACATACATTGACTGGACATGACCGTCCATGAAAGTGTCACTGCTGCAGTCGACGACGTGACGCACAACTAGGGCCAGGCGAATACTACAGAGGCCGTGAAAGTAGAGTCAGCTTTTTTAGCGTCAGGCGGGCTAACTACACAGTTTCGATAGTCTAGTCATCAGCCTGTAAATGTACTGTCGCATGTTAACGCGGTCAGAGGGAGTAGGGCGGGCTTAACTGGCATCGGCGAACCAATGACAAGCCTGAAAGTAATGCTTGCTGTGGGGTACGGCGGACGGCTACTGGTCAGTGTCGAACTGCTACAATTTGACCGGACAGTAAACTAATCAGCTGCGGTCAGGACGGACACTGGCAGGGCGAATGCTTACAACAGCCTGAAAGTCATGCTGCGGTCGTGACGGCACTGGCAGCGAATACCTAAACCTAGCCGAAAAAAGTTAATGCAATGCGGTGCCCACTAGACAGCAACAGAAGAAAGGTATCACAAATACTACAAATCTGAAAGCCTGAACTAAGTATAATAACAGGCTTTTGTGTAATACAAAATATGGGTGTGGTTTGCGGTACGGAGCACGCACTTGATCCATGCAGCGAATGCAAAGTCTAAAAGTAACATATGCTAGCGGATCCACAGCGACGCGCACAACAGCATGTCCACTAATGTACTTTACATCCTGTAAATCGCTATATGCTATGTCTGTAGTCAGGACCACGCCCAAATCTCCATGGTCGGCGAAGCTACCCCATTTAAAGTAATGTCTTAGGCGCGGTCTACGACGGTATACATAGGTCACACTGATTTATGTCTACGGGCGCCTGAAAGTACTGCCTCCAACGCCGTAGGACGGCACTTCCATCTAGGGCAGACAATGCTACAGCCTGAAAGTAATGCTGGCGGTAAGGACGGCACTTGGCGCGAATGTACAGCCTTGAAAGTTAATGCTGCGGTCAGGACGGCACGGCAGGCTGATTAAGCTACGAGCCTGAAAATAATGTGCGGTCAGGGGCGTCGCACTTCATGGAGCTGATCGAATGTAGTTCAGCCCTGAAAGTAATCACACGTCTAGGGGTGGCAGGAATGCTAACCTGCGTAGCTGCTTTTCAGGCGCATACGCGATTTAGCAGTCCTGAAGTAAGATGCTGGTCAGAGGACGAGCACTTGGGCAGGCAAATGCCTACAGCTTGTGAAAGTAATGCTGGCAGTCAGTGACGGGCATCAGGCGCGAATACCCTACAAGCCTGAAGTAATGCTGGTGCGTCAGGACGGCCTGGGGCGAATACTACAACCTTGGAAGTTAATGCTGGCGGTCAGGACGGCACCGGGTACAGGCCGAAATAATGCTCGTAGATCGCAATTAAGCGAAAGTAATGCTGATCGGTCCGGGACGGACTGGCAGCGTGCTACAGCCTTGTTAGAAGTAATGCTGCGGTCATGACGGCACTGGAGCGATCAGCTGGTACTGGTCACCATGGCAGCATGTACACCTGAAAGTAATGAGCGGTCAGGAACGGCACTGCAGCGCGAATACTACAGTCGAAGTACTCTTGGCGGTCAGGACGCACTAAACAGCGAAAGCTACAGCCTAAGTAACTGCTCAGGAGCATGGCTGCGAACACTTCAGGAAAGTATGCGGGTTCCGACTGCACTGGCAGGCGAATGCTAAACGTTAAAGGAATCTGGCGTTCAGACGGCACTGCTACAGGCGAAAGATTACAGCCTGAAGTAATGCTGAGGTCAGACGGCACACTCGCAGGCGAATGCTATACAGCCTGAAAGTAATGCTGGCCGAGTAGGACAGCACCTGGAAGGCGAATACTAAAGCACTGAAAGTCTGCTGCGTTCAGTGGACAGCACTGGCAGGCGAATGACTAACAGTTAGAAAGTAACTGTCCGCGGTCTCAGAGCGCACTGGCAGGAAATACTACAGACTGAAAGCTGAAAGTATTGCTGGGGTCAGGACCGGCACTGGGCAGGCGAAGCTACAGCCTCTAAAGTAATGCTGCGGTCAGGACGGCAACTGTAGCAGGCGAATCTACAGCCTGAAAGTAATGCTGCTGGTCAGGACGCACTGCATGACAAAGCTACAAGCCTGAAAGTAATGCTGCGGTCAGGACGGCACTGGCAGGAGGCGAATGCTACAAAACGCCCGAAAGTAATGTCTGCGGTCAGGAAGGCCGGCAGACAAATGCTAACAAGCCTGAAAGTAATAACTGCTGCGGTCAGGACGGCACTGGCAGGCGAATGCTACAGCCTGAAAGTAATGCTTCGGTCAGGACGGCACTGGCAGGCGAATGCTACAGCCTGAAAGTAATGCTGCGGTCAGGACGGCACTAGCAGGCGAATGCTACAGCCTGAAAATAATGCTGCGGTCAGGACGGCACTGGCAGACGAATGCTACAGCCTGAAAGTAATGCTGCGGTCAGGACGGCACTGGCAGGCGAATACTACAGCCTGAAAGTAATACTGCGGTCAGGACGGCACTGGCAGGCGAATGCTACAGCCTGAAAGTAATGCTGCGGTCAGGGCAGGACTGCCAGCATCTATAAACAAACACGAAAGGCAGAACAGCAGGAGAACGCAGGCACCGGAGGAGGTGAGTATATGTTCTTCTTTACATTTTTTAATGTGGAGCACGCCCGCTAAACTGAGCGCACCAAAATAAAACTGGTGCTCTGCACACTCACCAGGCAGTGGCCCAATTAGTTCAGTCCAGTGATACAAGGATCAGTCTGGGATATTCTGCCAACGCATGGAGCGAATTTCTAGGACTGAACTCACTTGTGTGCAAATGGTCTAATTTTACACAACTAATGGGATGACTGACATGCAGACGTATCCATTTCCAAAGAAAAAACGCTTCAGTTTTTATTCCATTTTGTGTGTTTATTGTACGTTTATCAGTTTCTTTTTGTCTATGGACAATAAAGGGTTGTTAATGTTTTTAATCGATTCGTTGGAGTCCCCTTTTTTTTATATTTCTACAATTCTCACCTGAAGCAACTCGGCCTCCTCCTTTCCATGCAATGACTCCTTCACCTAAGGTCCAGAGTTTGTATGTTCTCTCTGTGTTTGCGTGAGTTTCCTCCGGGGTCCTCTAGTTTCCTCCCACAATCCAAAACATACTGGTAGGTTGATTAGATTGTGAGCCCCATTGGGGGCAGGGACTGATTTGGCAAGCTCTGTGCAACGCTGCATAATCTATGTGCTCTACATAAATAAAGAATTATCATTATTATGTGATTTTCCTCATTCGGTGAACTGTATCCAGAATTTTTTTTTTTTTACCTTTTTGGTTTCAGTTGGATATCCGTTGTAATCACAGATAACATACAGATGTGTGAGGCATCCTTACGTCAGAGCTTTCTATCTTGCAACTTGTGCACTTGTGATCTGCAGTTTCTGATAACTGAAAGCCTTGAGAGGATGAGAAAACTATAAACAAGATTAAAAAAATATAAAGACAATGTATTAAAAGTGTTCTTCTTGCACCTCTGGTGAATCTTGAAATCTATCAGGGAATTGCTATCTAGTAAAGGAAATCTATCATTATGGATGCCATATTGTACACCAAGCACAGTTATAGTCTGGTATGTGTCCCCTGAGACAGGATCTTTTCTTCCTTTATATTCCAATGGCCTTTATTTATGCAAAAAATTCTCTGTTAAAATTATGCAAATGAGACCCAGGGGTTCCTTTCTACATCACAGAAGCCCCTTCTGGCTCCGTCCGATGTCAACAGCTTTGGCTGGGTAGGAGCAGGCGGAGGCAGGTAGCAATGCCAGACAGAGGCGAGCAGCAATGCCAGACAGAGGCGTGCATAATTAGAAGATGACAAGCCAGAAATTGCATCCAAAACAAGGCCATTAGAAGATAAAGGAAGAACTGATCCTATTTCAGGTGACACATACCTGCATGTAAGTGTGCTTAGTTTACAGTCCTTGATACTGGTGGTAGATGTCCTTTAACATGTTCTGAAAGGAGGTCCTACCCTGTGTATTCCTACTGATCCCTGGAATAACACATATTTAAGGATTGTAATAAATAATAAATCAAGCAACCAAAATAGAAGCTCAGCTTCATTCCCACGTGCAACTCCTTCATTTCCTTTCCTACAAGGCCCAACATGTAAGATCCAAGATTATTTTGCTAATCAGAAATGTGTTATTTTAAGTGACAATGTAGCCAGAGGGCACTAATATGTTATTGTTATGGCAAATCATTGGGAAGTTCTACTCGGCTATACTTATCCTGGGAAAGAAATACTAATGTTTCAGTAACACATTCCAGTCCAAGCACAAAAACATTATCCACATACCACTATTTATTTGTACAGTTGTTTGGAAAAGATGTCTTCTGTCTACTGTCGTGTCACGGCTCCGGAGAAGGCTGATTTATTGCTCATTTAAAGTGCCGGATAAGAACAGTAACAGAATTATACTGACCTCACTTTACTTTTCCATCTGTAGTTTTAATGTAATCTCTAATCTCTACAATACAGTCAGAACTTTAAGAATTCTACAATATATTTTCTTTAAATGTTTCAATAGACCATTGCCTGCCTTCTTTTCTGCCTCTACATGTAGGTTTATTCGCATCTACTGTAACCTTTCTCAACAACACGATACCAGGTCTAGAGAACTTGAGTTTCTCCATATAGAGACCACCAGTTGGCGCCTTGTAGGTTAAGCAAAAAGTATGCTTAGACCATAAATAGGCCAATAGATCTATGGATGATGTTAGCCAAAAGGTTAGCCCAATAGCTATTACTCCAAACCTTCACCGCATGGAGAATGGATAAATGTACATAAAATCTGTAACAGGTCCCCCAACTACAATGTACCGTCCCATAAGGTTACTACACCCCTTCTATAATTACATCCAAAAAGCTTATGTCAGATATCTGTTGAGAGAACAAATGGTGAAGGTGTGTAAATTCGACATATCTTATTCTTCTTTTACTCAATCACCATTTCTTGAGTGAGAGTTGGCCAATTTCTATTTTACTCTGACAATCTCGGGGGCAGAGTGGAATTCTTTTTATGAAGAGGCTGCGCCACAATATTGGTTCTTTTCCGACACTCACGAGTTGTTCTTTTTTTGGGTACAAAGTTGTGGCGAAACTTGTGAATCTGCCACTTTTCTGCCGCTACTTTTTTTTGGAATTCGTTTTGTGGTGCAATTTTTGATGCACAACTTGAGCAGCAGGTCTAAGGAGTTATAGTTCACCTTCATGAATGGGGAGGTCATTCTAAATCTTACTGTTCGTGCCCCACTTCAAGTGCCACCTTAAGCCCAAATGAATAAATACCACCCTTTTTGTTGTGTTAGAATTGGCCAGGTATGCCAAAATCAGTCAGTTGAGTGAACTTTTCACTGATGTGTATAGAGGCCTAAGGACTTTGTTTGCTAATTGGGGCTATTTAGAAGGATATACAGAACCCCATTTCTGTAAACCTATACCAAGCCAACCAGTGCACTGGTCTGCACTTACTAGAGGAAACACCACCAGAACATCTATCTCAAAAAGTAGATCCAAGCAAGACCTGCTAAAAAATTGGTACACTTACAGGATGGCTTTCCATAGATGGCACAGATGAAACATACTGTGATGCTGAAATACATCAATTTTTTCTGGGCAATTATATGACCAGTCTTCATGTTTTGCCTTAGAATTTCTAGTCTGAATGGTAATAGTATACCTACCATAGAAGTGGGCCATGTAACTGCTATGAGATTGGGTGCCCAAATTTGTTTTTCCCTAGCTCTGAATTTAGCAATAGTCTTAAAAGACTTTTCAGTGCTTCTATTCTTCAGAGGGCGAAGGAGATAAAAATGTGCAACATCATATAGCGCCCCTCTTAGTAGAAGTGAGCCCCAAAGTAACCTATTCCCTCAACACTTCTACCTCTCTCTACCTCTGTAATTTAACAGCAGCGAAGACATTCAGTAGGAGAGGAGAGTCCTCCTTGCACAGTGTAACAGCCTGTGAAGTTGAAGTTGATTTTAGATGGAAGGAGGTAATTGGATAACAAATATAAGAAGATTACCACAGTCACAGTACTGGATTTATGAGTAGGTGCCCCTGGTTTTCATGATGATGATTTGATGGTAGAATTTAAATTAATAAATGTGGTCTAGTCTTACTTTGCGACACGTAATAAACTACAACAATCTACAAACTTAATGTTTGAGAAATCGTTGGCTGCAGCAAGGACAGTAACGCCCCCAACACCCATTCCCCGTCAGTCATGCCCCTCTTCACACCCCTCCATGCCTCCTCCCCTGAGAATAATCGCAAGTTCTAACAATATGAGCATTGCAATTATTTCATGGGTGTCTACACCACTTTAGTGGGTAGAAGTCCGATAAAAACCCCCATAATCTGAAGTGACATTGACACTCACTTATCTCAAACCAAATATATATTATTGTCTCTTTAAATAAGGTGGTCATAAGTGCTCTTCACAGGAAATATTAACAATACTAGGTAATATGACATCACAGAAAAACCACATTGTCTCTTCTTCCTGTTTTCTGAAATTTCTGGATAAGTCATTTGCATAATGCAATGGAAAATCAGCTGCGTCTACCTAATACCTGTCATTCTATTACAAAGGGGGTTCAAAAATAACTTTTTTCGCCTACTACTAAAAACTTGGAAATACCGGTAGTTCCCAATAAGTTGCATTCATAATATATAGCTGTAACACACACAAACACATATATATAATACGCGGTCCCCTACTTAAGGACCACCTAACTTACAGACAACCCGTAGTTACAGACAGACCCCTCTGACCTCTGGTGAAGCTCTCTGGATGTTACTATAGTCCAGACTGCAATAATCAGCTGTAAGGTGTCTGTAATGAAGCTTTATTGATATCTTGGTCCCATTACAGCAAAAAATGTTTAAAATCCAATTGTCACAGGGGCCAAAAATTTTTGGTCTGGATCAACACTATAAAAATATACAGTTTCGACTTACTTACAATTCAACTAGAACAAACCTCCGGACCCTATCTTGTACGTAACCCGGGAACTGCCTGTATATATATAACCCGATTCAAGCATCTCCGACAGTTTATGGAGGTCTCGTTACACATACATATTGACTCATGTTGGCAAGAAGAAAAGGGCACATGATTCTTCATACTTTTGATTCCTTCCTTCATATTTTTAATACTTCCTTCAGTGTTTTTAACTTTTCTAAATAATAGCTGGTTTTCCATTTCACTAAGTTTGCTCCATGTTTGTTGGCACATAGCTGCATTGGGGACATTTATCAGAGCTTCTATGCTCGGCAGTAACGTCAGGAGTGAGTAGGGTGTGAAGGGAGTGTGGCCAAGTGGACCGCCAAGCATTGTAATTTTGGACCCTTACATCTGCTCCACACTCAGGGAATATGGAGGGGTGTGAAGGGGGTCAGCAAGCGGCCAGTGGGCTGGTGCAGGATGTTCTACCCACTACCATAGACCATGCAAACATTTGCCTTGAACATTCATGTAGTTTTTTGTGCAAAACTACACCAGCCAGCAGCTGAATGTAGTTTGGGCACCAGTGCAGCCGCACTTCAGGTGGGCTTGCCTTCCATAATACTATGATAAATCTCCCCCATAGTTTTTTATGTTACCTATGCTGCAGTGCTTCAAAAATTGTTAAAAATCCAGCACTTTGTAAAAAAATGTCTTCTTTATTTCCTCCATCATATTAAAACATTACATACCACATCTGTAGCCCATATATAGAAGCTACGCATTTCGAGTTTTTCTACTCTTCATCATGCTCCCAAAGTGCTGGACTTTTTACAATTTTTGAAGCCAGTAATTCGCCCTACAACCATAGGGCATATCCTTTGCACTTGGACTGATGGGTCAGAACACAAAACTCACAGATGTGGCGCTTTCTAGAAGCACGATACTCCTTCTTTTCTACTGCTCTTTGCAATATGCTGCAGTGTGGATCCAGGGAGCAAAAAGTCCATAAACAATAAGCTAATATGGGTTACCCCACTAGTAACTGACCCAACGAGTATTACCATTGATTAAACCAACTGTTTTCTATCACTGAGCCAGTTGGCCACCCACTTACCATCTAGAACTTTACCTTTTCATCTCTTCGAAACCTTCAAAAAGGTATCCACAAACATAGGGGCACATTTACTAAGGGTCTGAACACCGCATTTTACCTTTTGCCCTGAATGCCCCAGGTTTTTGTCGCACCGCGATCGTATTGTGGCGCATCGGAGCCGGCTTGCATGCAACACAAATCGGGGGGCGTGGACGTCGGACAACCCCGGAATTTAAAACCAAATTGTGTTCAAGATCAGCACTCATATGCACGGAAGAGAAGAAGGTGAACCCGGCGGGCCCAGCGGGGAAGCAACACAGCCAGGAAATTGGACGTATGATCTTAGTGAATCGCGCAGACCCAAATCCTCATTGGACATTCCGGATCAGTGGCGCCAACGGGACGGGTAATAAATGTGCCTCCATAAAGTCCTATGTTCACGGATATTATTTGGGCTATGTAGTCGTATTATAGTTGTCTCCAAAATGTGTTTTTTATTACTGCAAATGCATACATTACCAACATATGGTGCAAAATATACTTTATTACAGTAACAGCCTAGATTGCCCACCTGATGTGCTGAATCTCTTGTTTTGCATATGCATATCTGTATAGGGAAGATAAGATAAACTAATAGATCAATGTACATATCAAGTCTTATGTACATAACAATCCCTTCCCCACATCTTTTTCTGGAGACCATCCATCTTATACAGTAGCACAGACAATCCTACTGGATCACCTTGCTTTAGTTATTCCTCCAACCCCTCACCCCATGGAGAATGGATAAATGTACACATTTGCATCTACTGTAACCTTCTCTACAACACAATACCAGGTCTAGAGAACTTGAGTTTCTCCTTATAGAGACCACCAGTTGGCGTCTTGTAGGTTAAGAAAAAAGTATGCTCAGACCATAAATAGGCCAATAGATCTATGGAAGATGTTAGCAAAAAGGTTCGCCCAATAGCTATTCCTCCAACCCCTCACCCCATGGAGAATGGATAAATGTACACATAGAGGTGCTGTGCCCCAGTACAAAACATGTAACAGGTCCCCCAACTACAATGTACTTTCCATAAGGTTCCTGACACCCCTTCTTATAATACACCTAGAAGCTTATGTCAGATATCTTTGGGAGAACAAATGGTGAAGGATGGTTGTAAATTCGACATATCTTATTCGACTTCATTTACTCAAATCACCATTGTCTTGTGCGTTGAGCTGGCAATTTCTATTACTCTGACAATCTCGGGGGGCAGTATCTTTCTTGAATGAAGGGCATGCGCCACAATATTGGTTCTTTTCCGACACTCACGAGTTGTTCTTTTTTTGGTACACAAAAGTTTGGCGTAGCTTGGGAATCTGACACTTTGCTGGCGCTCTTTTTTTTGGAATTCGTTTTGTGGTGCAATTTTTGATGCACAATTAGAGCAACAGGTCTAAGGAGTTGTATTTCACCTTCAGGTATGGGGAGGGTCATTCTATCAGGTTGTGTGCCCCACCTCAATGCCCCTAAGCCCAAATTAATAATACCACCCTTTTTGTGTGAGAATTGGCCAGGTTAGCCAAAATCAGTCGGTGAGTAAACTTTCTCAGATGTGTATAGGCCTAAGGACTTACTAATTGGGGGCTACTAAAAAGGAGATAAAGAACCCCAATTTCTGAAACCTATACAAGCCAAACCAGTGCACTGATCTGCACCTAGAGCAAACACCACCAGGACATCTATCTGAAGCAGAACATCCAAGCAAGACCAGCGAAAAAGTTGGTAAACTTATAGGATGGCTCTCCATAGATAGAAGAGCAAACATACTATGATGCAGAATTGCATAACATTTTTCTGGTCAATTGTATGACCAGTCTTCATGTTTTGCCTTAGAATTTCTAGTCTGAATGGTAATTGTATACCTACCATAGAAGCAACCATGTAACTGCTATGAGATTGGGTGCCCAAATTTGTTTTCCCTAGCTCTGCGTTCTGCAATAGTCTTAAAAGACTTTTCAGTGCTTCTATTCATGTCAAAAGGGCGAAGGAGATAAAATATAGCACATACATATAGCGCCCCTCTTAGTAGAAGTAAGCCCCAAAGTAACCTATTCCCTCGACACTTCCTCCATCTGCCTGCTGTAACTTCACAGTAGAAGAAGACATTTCAGCACACAGTAGGAGATGAGAGTGCTCCTTGCACAATGTAACAGCCTGTGAAGTTGAAGTTGATTTTAGAAGGACGGAGGCCATGAACAACAGATCTAAGAAGATAATCACAGTCACGGTGCCTGGATCTATGAGTAAGTGTCCCTGGTTTAGCATGATGGATTTTGATGTTAGAAATTAATTAATAAATGTGGTCTAGTCTTACTTTGAGGCACTTTTAAAAAATCTACTACAATTGTCTCAATATATAAAGAATAATCGCTTGTATAATAATTGAAATATAAAAGAAATCGCTTGTGCTAAGCTAAGTGCAGACAGCGACTTCTTATGCCCCTCTTCACGACCCTCCATGCGTCCCCCCCTGAGAATAATCGCAAGTGCTAGCAATACATGAGAATTTGCAATAATTTCAGGGTGTCTACGCCACTTAAGTGGGGTACAATTCCTGATAAATACCCCCCATAATCTGAAGTGACTTAAATACTCACTTATCTCAAACACAAATATAGATTTTGTTACTGTCTCTTTAAAGAGGGCGGTCATAAGTGCTCTTCACAGGAAATATTAACAATACTAGGTAATATGACATCACAGAAAAACCACACTTGTCTCTTCTTCCTGTTTTTCTGAAATTTCTGGATAAGTCATTTGCATAAGGTGCAATGGAAAATCAGCTCTGTCTACCTAATTTGTCATTCTTATTACATAGTTACAAACGGACCTCTGGATATTGGTAATTTATTGTACTTTAGTTCTAGGCTACAATGATCAGCTGAAACAGTTATCAAATGTGTCTGTAATGAAGCTTTAGTGTTAATATTGATTCTTATGACAACCCAAGATTTTTAAAATCCAATTTTCACAGAGACCAAAAAAGTTCTGGCTGGGATTACAATGATAAAATATACAGTTCCAACTTACATACAAACTCAACTTAAGAACAAACCTACAGACCCTATCTTGTATGTAACCCGGGGACTGCCTATATATATATATATATATATATATATATATATAACCCGATTCAGAATCTCCTACAGTTTATGGAGTGTCTCCTTACATACATATTTGACTCTTTCATGTTGGTAAGAAGAAAAGGGCACATGATTCTTCATACTTTTGATTCCTTCCTTCATATTTTTGATACTTCCTTCATTTTTTAACTTTTCTAAAAATAATAGCTGGTTTTCCATTTCACTAGGTTTACTCCATGTTTGTTGTGAACATAGCTGCATTGGGGGACATTTATCAGAGCTTCTACGCTCGGCAGTAACTTGCAGGAGTGAGTAGGGGTGTGAAGGGAGTGTGGCCAGAGGTGGACCGCCAAGCATTGTCATTTTCGGACCCTTTACATCTGCTCCACACTCAGGGAATATGGAGGGGTGTGAAGGGGGTGCAGCCGGCAACCTAGTGGGCTGGTGCAGGATGTTCCTACACACTACCTAGCCCATGTAAACATTTGCATTGAACATTCATGTAGTTTTTGTGCAAAACTACACCAGCCAGCAGCTAATGTAGTTTTGGGCACCAGTGCAGCCACACTTCAGGTGGGCTTGCCTTCCATAATACTATGATAAATCTCACCCATAGTTTTTATGTTACCTATGCTGCAGTGCTTCAAAAATTGTTAAAAATCCAGCACTTTGTAAAAAAAATGTCTTCTTTATTTCTCCATCATATTAAAACATTACATACCACATCTGTAGCCCATATATAGAAGCTACGCATTTCGAGTTTTTCTACTCTTCATCATGGCTACCAAAGTGCTGGACTTTTTACAATTTTTGAAGCCAGTAATTCAACCCTACACCCATAGGGCATATCCTTTGCACTTGGACTGAAGTGGACTGAAGTGGGAAGCACGATACTCCTTCATTTCTACTGCTATTTGCAATTTGCTGCAGTGTTGATCCAGAGGAAGACAAAAAGTCCATAAATTATAAGCTAATATGGGTTATTCCACTAGTAACTGACCCAAACTGAGTATTACCATTGATTGGAACCCACTGTTCTCTATCACTGAGCCAGTTGGCCACCCACCTACCAGTCTAGAACTTACCTTTTCATCTCTTCGAAAACCTTCAAAAATGTATCCACAAAACATAGGGGCACATTTACTAAGGGTCTGAACACCGCATTTTACCGTTTTGCCCTGAACTGCCCCAGGTTTTTGTCGCACGCGATCCTATTGTGGCACATCGGCGCCGGCTTGCATGCAACACAAATCGGGGTGCGTGGACATCGGACAGCCCAACTGATTCGGACAAACCGCGGAATTTAAAAACCAAATTGTGTTGCAAGATCAGCACTCACATGCACTGGGAAGAAGAAGGTGAACTCCGGCGGACCTCAGCGGGGAAGCAACACAGTTAGGAAATTGGACACACGATCTTAGTGAATCGCGGCAGACCCAAATCCTCATCGGACATTCCGGATGGTTGGCGTCAACGGGACGGTAAGTAAATGTGCCCCATAAAGTCCTATGTTCACGGATATTATTTGGGCTATGTAGTCGTATTATAGTTGTCTCCAAAATGTGTTTTTTAATACTGCAATGGCATACATTACCGACATATGGTGCAATATATACTTTATATACAGTAACAGCCTAGATTGGCCAACTGATGTGCTGAATCTTGTTTGCATATGCATATCTGTATAGGGATAAGATAAGATAAACATAATGAGATCAATGTACATATCAAGTCTTATGTACATAAACAATACCCTTCCCCTAAATCTTTTCAATGTACATATCAAGTCTTATGTACATAAACAATACCCTTCCCCCAAATCTTTTTCTGGAGACCATACATCTTATACAGTAGCACAGACTAATCCTGCTGGATCAACCTCTGTTGTAATATCAGACAAATTAAAAGTGTAATACATCTCAGAAAATCACAGGTAGTCACCGAATTTGACCTACCTATACACTACTTGTTTATTTGTTCTAGTAGAAGTATCACCAGATCGAGCTGGGTCCTCTTACTCACATCACATACTTTGTTTCCCCGAGACACCAGGGTGTCACATTCTGTTTCATGTGTCTGTCTCTGCAAACATTCAGAGGCGATTTTTTTATGACACTGCCACTGCCTGTCATGTGAACAATATTGCAAAACACGACATAAAAAATACATGGATCTGATACAACAACACAGTGCAGATAAAGGATTCACACGTTCAGATAATCCTATTAACAGCCTTAAACTGGTTGTCACCAATACATCATGAAGGAGATGATATACATTACTGTCTTTCCAGGAAACCACCTCCTTACACTTAGGCATGGACTACTCTTTTAACCCTTTAAGGACCTGAGCATTAAAGTGTTTTTACCCATAAACAATATTCGTCCCCTATCCAAAGGGTGGCAGAAAATGGGGCACATTTACTAAGGGTCCGCACACCGCAATTCCATTGGGTTTCCCGACTATTTCCGATTAGCGCTTCATATAACAGGGGTTTTTGCGCACACAGTCGGATTTTGCGCCAACTTTCATGCAACACAAATCGGGGTGCGTGGCCGTCGGACAAACTGACTGATTCAGAATAAACGCAGGATTTAAAATTCTAATTCTGTCGCAAGACAAGCACTTACATACACCGGGAAGAAGAAGGTGAACTCCGGCGGACCTTTAGCGGGGAAGCAACACGGCGCACGATCTTAGTGAATAGTGCCGGACTTCATCCTCGTCGGACAACACACCTCAGGGATCGCGACAGGACTGGGCAAGTAAATGTGCCCCAATATGTCTTATCACAACGGGTCCGACTACTGAGAATCGTGCAATCGTCAGAACTGGGACTTCCACTTTAGTTGAGCAAATCGAGATCAGAGTTTTTCATGAAAAATCTATGTTTTTGCAGACTTGAGTGGATTATATACCTGTTTTCAGGGCAATTGGAGCAACATTAGTTTGAATCAAATAGTTTCTGACCCAAAACCTTTGAAAAATTGGACAAAGTTTCTATAGTTCGTATTCCACAGCTCTGGTCAATGGTGGAGTTGGGATTGGAGGGCAGCTAAAGAGAAGTGCAAGCACCAGCGTATGATAGACATCCCCCGTCGTCTCTTTTAAAGATTCTCTCATTTTTCATTGAACCACTGATCAACTGATCATGAACCTAGCTTTGGAGGGAGAAGCCCTGTTAGGTATTGCACTTTGTTGTTATTGGCTTATCTTAATTATGTTAGTAGTGTAGATTTGTACAGTGTTAGCCATGGAGAGCAGAAGAAGAGGGAAGAAATCCGGCGATACCTTTTTAAAGGCTGAGTATATTTAATGGTTAGCTTTCGAGAATACTAGTTCTCTTCGTCATGTTATATCCCCGTATCTGCGCAGTGACAGATATGCATAAAGAATGATTAACATATCATGTGATGATGGGGAAAATTTATTAAAGGCTTTGCACCAGTTTTCTGACGGACTTTGCACTTTCTCTCTAGTGCAAACTGCACACACAGGTATTTAAGAAGTGTCTGCACCACAAATGTGGCCTTTTGTGGCGCAGCTGCACTACGCATCATGTGGCACACAGTGGCGCTCCGGCGCCTAATCAGACTGTGCGCCAGATTTAACATGCAAGCCTGGCATAAGTGTGTCGCTTGCCCCATGTAGAAAATAGACCAGAAAAAAAGTGGGCCAGTTCAGAAAAGAACCAGAAATGATGAATTTGGCGCACCCTGCATTATACTCAGGGAAGCCACATTTGCAGTTTACTAAGGGTCCGCGGACCGCACAACTGTGAGATATTCCGACGATTACCGGTTTGCGCCACATTTAAAAGCAGATTGTAGCGCACGTGATCGGATTTTGGCAGGCTTTCCTGCGACACAAATTGGGGGAGGAGGGCGCCGTCGGACGATCCGACAGATGCAGACTGAGCACAGGAGTTAACATTTGAATTTGTGTCGCAAGACAATGCACTTACATGCACTGGGAAGAAGAAGGTGAACTCCGGCGGACCTGAGCGGGGAGCGACACATGCAGGATATCATGATTGTCGGATAATGCACAACGGGGATCGGGCAAGGGACGGGTAAGTAAATGTGTCCCAATGGAATGTACACAATGGGAAAAATTTACTAAGACTGGTGCAAACTGCACTAAATGCGGTTTACCTGTGTATAATGCAGGGTGCGCCAGATTCATTAAGAACGTTCGCCAGAAATCATTAATTCCCTGCACTGGCCCCGCAGAGTTCACCAACTTTATTGTGGTGCACCTAACATAGGGCGTACCATAGACTTTGTATGATAAATATGGTGCAGGGTCCGACTGAGCACCGGAATGCCCCGAATTTGTGTCGCATAGAGGCTATCGCAGCTGCGCCACAAATGTGGTGCAGACACTTCTTAAATACATGTGCAAGCAGTTTACACCTAAAAGACACTTCTCCCCATTCTACCTGTACATAAACATTACTCACCGCAAGTCTCTGTGCCCTTGTGTCTCTGAGTAATCCAGCATTACAACAACATTGCCCGGAGGTGCACACAGTGCACATAGCCACGATCCGAATATTGAAAAATCCTTTATTGTGTGTATCTTTCCCATGAATTATTCCTTTTGCTCAAATAAACAGTTCAACCTTTGGAAGGTATTACACAATATTACAGCCAAAGGCATTATCACACATTATCATGCCTTTCCAATCGTCCTATGTGCAGAATGTATTTTTTTTGTACACTCTGATAACATTGTGCTGCTATCTCGGATAAATACCTATTATCATATTAGATTATGATATCTGGATATAGTTATTGAGGTCACGCACACTTCAAAGGAATAAGAGTGTGTGTTTGCACATGATGGATGGCCTACGCTGAGGGCACGATAAACATTTCCAATTCACTTTTCATTATAAAAGACTGACTAGATGAATTAACACAGTGTTCACACCAGATGCTAATCATCTGCATACTGTTATATTCCCACTAAACACTCTTTGAGAAATCAGCGTGCAGACATTTAGTTAAGGTGCACCTAAACCTAGCTGCTGTGACTCATTGCACTCCCCTCTCAGTAGACTTCTATGTAATCTGAGCTTCTGTCCATCTTGCTAGAAAGAATTCAGCACAGGGTTCAGAGTGAAAACATTAGGAGGGAAGGAGAATGGTAAGAGTCTCCCTGAATCACTCAGGGTCCCAACAGTCAGACCACCAGGGAAGTGTAACTTAACCCCTGCACACAAGTGGTTTTCAATGAATTACATTTTTGGTATTTATGGATAAATAAATTATATCCTGGGTGTCGAACAGACAGGAGTCCGCTAACACGCTTTCTAATAATAATAATAATAATTCCTTTATTTATATAGTGCACACAGATTACGCATCGCTACACAGAGCTTGCCAAATCAGTCCTTCTAGTATTTTGGTACAAAAAATTAAGGAATCAAAAGTAGTGCATAAATTGTTAAAAGCAAATATAGATTTATACAAAAGCAATCCTCCATTGAAAGAATTGTAATATGTAAATTCACGTTTCTAATTTAGAATTAGAAATTGAGTATTTTGTGCTGTTACATTTACATGCCTGGATCTATAAGTGTCCCTTGTACAGTGAAATATAAGAAATATGTTATATCCTTCTATCTAAAATCAACTTGAAAATTATGATAATGCACCTGAAAGGCTCCTGGGGTGTTACCAGAGCCCCTCAGTGCTCTGGCTTCACAGACTGTTGGATAACAGATATTGGAAGATAAGCACAGTCACAGTGCCTGGTTCTATGAGTAAGTGTCCCTGGTTTATTAGGCTTGATTTTGATGGTAGTTTTCCTTTAACATTTATACTCCTCCCCATCCTCCATAGAGGCATGGTGTGATTTCATATGATCAGATATATGCATGGGGTACATTTTGCTAATGTTAGGAGGCAAAAGGACATTGGATGATGTCACCCTGGTCACATGACATTACTTGCTGAATGCTGAGAAGGCATGTGGAGGAGCTGTTGGATTCAGCCCAAAGAGGCCATGCAGAAACATGTCTGATTCGCTCTAGATTTGGCTATATGCAAGGCAAGGTTATAAAATGTATTTTATGGCGATCTTAGCTTTTTTTAGCTTAAGGAAAGATGTCAGTAGGTTAATAGGGCTCTATGGGAACCTGTCACTAGCTGTAAATGCGAGTATAAGTCTGGTGACAGGTTCCCTTTCAAAAGTAATGTGCATAAGAGTATGCTTCCACAAACTGGAAGATGAGTCAAAAATCTGATCATATTTATGATTTATACCAGGAAGGAAATATACTCTGGAAAAGATTATTTACTAAATGAAAAGACATCAAGAAATAGGCAAAGATAGAAGGAGGAGAAAGTAGAGAGGATAGAGCTTTAGTGCATTGCTGTGATGGTGCAAAGCGCCATAAATATTTTGGAATTAGGATAGGGTATACCAAAAAATCCAGGAAAAGACATAAAATTTTATTGTTGTAGTCAACAATTTTCACTGTGGCCAGTAATTCAAGGGTTTTCTTTGCAGCAGTCACCTCATTTGTATCATAGAAAAGGTATCGTCCCCACTTGTAATGGGCCCAATGGCGCATGGGTTTTGTGAGACAGTAAGATGGAATTATTGAAAGTAGATATGTTAAGTAGGCTCCAGGGATTATATTGTGTGTAGGGAAAAGTACAGACTTTTCAGAACTGTATTTGTGGAAAAACAGGAATAGGGCCTGAAGCTGAACTTTAACAGCAAATTCCAGCACCATAACGGAAGTTTGTATTGATCTATGCAATGGAGTTGCCATATGCACATGATTCTTAAATTCAATGGAAGGTGAAAGACTTCTTTTCAAATATCCATGGGTGCAGTAGCAATGAGCCAAGTTGAGCCACTTGCCTCAGGCAGCACCATTGTAGCAATATATGGGGGCGGGGGGCAACATCAGTGCGCAGTCAAAAACAGGACCTGACACTTAAACATAGTGTGGAACATTTACTTACCTATCCGACGGAGTTCACTGAAAGTGCATTGTCCAATGATAATGCACCGTGCCGCAATTCACTAAGATCGTGCACCCGATATCCTGCATGTCCTATTCTCCGCACAGGTCCAATGGAGTTCACCTTCTTTTAAGTGGTGCATTTAAGTGCATGTCTTGCACCCCAATTTGTGTCGAATGGAAGCCAGCGCAGCTGCCCCAAAAAAACGATTGAGTGCGACACAATGCCAGCGCAGACATCTGTTAAATACCTGTCCGAGCCGTGCAGTGTGTGACCCTTAGTAAATAAGCCCCAGTGTCTTTTTACACCTAATGTGAGACACAGCATGGAGAACCCACTTACTAAACATATAACCTGATATATTACTACTGGGTGGGGCAGGGGGGCTGCAGTTCTATAGTTCGCCTCAGGCGGCAGACAGTTTAGGCTCAACCCTGCATATCTATTATTTTATATATGTATGAAATGTAATATGTATTATATTTGTAGAATTTTACATGAGTTTTCTTTAACGCTGCTTTTCTCACACTCATTTCGAGTTGTTTCAGGTAATCTAGCATCCATACCCTTGGGATTGTACAGTCACTGAGTTGTATTTTCCCATACAACATTTGACCAGCTGTCTGTATATCTTAGTTATGGGCCAGCAAAATCAAAGTTGTGCAGTGACAAATCTGCTGTCTTGAGTAAAGCCTGTTGGCTTTTCGTTTGCCAGCATTGCTAACAATTAACTTGTGATTGCCCACAGGAATGTACTGTAGCAATGGTACCTGATCACTAATTAGTATTGCTGGAATGTCTAATGGAGCTGAAACATGAAGTTATGTTTTCTCTATGTATGTTTAGACCTTGTTCACACAGTGATCGTGGTGTATGTTTAGAGTATATGGTGGGAAACTCTTCTAAGCTATATAAGTATGTTACTGCATGCTGTATACCTTATTTATAATTGAAGAAGTATCTGGCTGCAACCTACGATGTCCTTTTTCGGTCTCTTGCACCGCTTTGCTTGGCCATGGGTATCAAGATCCTTAGGGTGTACTTGCCCTTTAAGAAATTACAAACACTGCATCCTGAACATAGTCAATACCCTTTGCTTATTTATACGACATCTTACAAAGAATGAAAAATTGTATGCAAATGAGCCTGATGAACTCCAGGCTCCGTTAACAGCTATGGAGCCTGGAGCCCCTCAGGCTCATTTGCATACAGTCCTTCATCCTGGTGGCAGATGCCCTTTAAGGCACAGTGCTCCACTGGATGGTGCCTATGCAAAATTGGTTCCTATCTTGCTAGTTCCAGTGAAGGTGTGCAACTGGTCCTCTGTTTCATAATAATATATACTTGGCTTCTTAATCTGACTATGAAGCTGTTCTAGTTTACACAATACATACCGAATATACAAAGCTAGCCAAACTCCTCCTGTCCTCTCCTCAAGCTATCCATCCATTGACCACACATCTGCATTTCTCTTTGGTACCACACATCAACATTTGCATCTGAAGAAACCAAAGACTTCTACAATAATGGGGCTTACCTTCCCTTAAGGGAAAGGGATTTAGAAGGGGAGTGTGTCACACATCAGCGCCGGCATTCATGCGACACAAATCGGGGGGGGGGGGGCATCGGAAACCGATCCGACAGATTCGGACTAAGCGCAGGATTTAACTTTTAAGACAATGGACTTACATGCACCAAGAAGAAGAAGGTGTACTCCAGCGGACCTGAGCGGGGAGCGGCACATGCAGGATATTGGGCGCACAATCTAAGTGAATCACGGCACAATGCATGATCGACGGACATTCCGGATCGGAGATCACGACATGGACGGGTAATTAAATGTGCCCCAATGCTTTCAGGAAAGACCAAAATGGATATTTCCTTCTATACTAGTAAGGATAACATAAAACAGACTACAAATACTCACCTAAGGTCATCTTCATTCCGATCCTGGCGGTTGTCTTCTTTAATGTTGACACGCGGGGATTGCCTGGGAAAAGACTTATATAAAGTAGGCCAGAGTGCAGGCTAGCACGGGAGCAGCAGAAAATTACAGTGACGTTGAAAGACGTTGCTGCAGCTTCCGGACCTGCGCCCGCTGACGTCTAAAGTCAGCGGGCGGACCGAATCAAGTTAAATATCAACAACTGAGGACCTTCAACTTTTATCTACAGAGATTTATTGTAATCTAAGTTAAACTCAGTCAACTGCTTCCATCCATAATAAAGACTTTACAATTAATGAAATATGTTAGTTTACACAACTTTACAGCTAGGAACTTAATAAATTAAGTAAAAGTATAAGTTCAGAAAATGTAAATGATGAATCCTATAGAGACATTACAGTATTTCTCACATGATTGGTTTTTCATATCAAATGTACTAAAATGCTATAAATATACTTTAGTTTTACATCATGCTACTTGGTGTGGGCTCTAGTCAGAATCATTCTTCTCCCCCCTCCCAATAAGACCCTTTTTTGCGTTCCCCACATGGTGACGATCCCCCTTGATTCAGAGGTTCTTCTCCTTTCCTGACAAGTAGGACAAAAAGCTATTTTTATTGGCTGCTTTACAGTGAACAGATAATTACAATCTAGAGATTGGAATGAAAGGAGAGTGACTGGGCATGTGTGTCCACCACCAGATTAGATGGACATGCACATCGCTATAATATTTATTGGTGACTAAATTAATTAGTGCTTAAACTCTCCTCATATTTCTCGTACCAAGCTTAGCAGCAAATGTATTCTGCATAACAAGGGCACATCCAGTCATCCAGTGAGCATTGAATTAACCAACGCTCTGATAATGCCCCGCCTACAGGAGCCTTTGTCTTTTTTGGGTTTTGTTACTGAAAAAAAATCCAAAAATGTTTAAAAAAGCTGTAAAATAAAAAAACAATGCAATGAAAACAGTTACAAGAATTTTCAAGAACCCTCTGAGTTAATACAGTGTGTGGAGCCTCCTGTCATAGAATTTGGGTACATTATTGCCTTTGTTTGGTGTTAAACCACACACACATCTGAACAACTTCCAAATACTCATTACGCTCCACAATACAACAGTCTCAAGAGTTGAGCAGCTTCTGCTTCAATACAACTCTCATCATCTTTGTCTACACAACTTACATGGGTGAAAGGAGTGTTTGGGGAACATCTGGGCTCCTGAAATTCGCTTTTTGCTGATCTGGTACAAAAATCAAAATGCTTTACAAAGAATATTGTTCAGTAGCTTGTGTTTGATGTGGCACTGGCTTGGAACAAACTATGGGAATTCTGGCAATCATTCTCTTCAGGTATGCAATTTCTTCAAAGGAAAAAATAGAGCCATTCAAGTGGAAAAAGCTTGGGAAATTGGCATAAACAGGAGAAATTATGTCTCAGAGGCATGTGAAGAATATGTGAGTGCTCAGCATAATGTCTTGTATACTATATACTTCCCATAGGTCTCATCAGCAGCACAGTTTTTGTTTTTTTAGCCATAGGCACACTCACCTCAGGTGAATTTTTTTTTAAAAATGACTTGAAAATTTGACCTGTGAGAGAAAATTGCAAACAGAGAGACAAGAATTTGCCCTTGTCATTGTACAACTTCCTCCTCTTCACCGCCATAGTACTTAATGTCACAAGAACTCCTTTGTCAATCAATTTTTTTTTTTTTTTTGCATAGTAAGAAATTTTCACAAGCAATAGTACAAATTTCAAGCATCCTTTTGATCAGTCTACGCAACAATGATTTGAGAACTTTTCCCTAGGTACAATTCCTATATCTCGATGTATACAATAGAGAAGGTCTTGCCTACAGAAAGTCCTCTCATTAAAAGCCTAATCTGTTCCACTACATTCTTGCCAGACAGAATGATCCAGCATTAGAGCATGCCTCAATAGTAAGCGGTAATAAGACTGATAGAAACAGCTTAAGTAATTGGATTGCTATATGGTATTGAATGTCTGACAACAAAAGATATCAATCTCTATTCTACCACTGGATCTTTGTTCCAGCAATGAATTCATTTAGTCATGGCTTTGGAGGCTTGCGGTCCCTGTAGGAAAAAAAAATGACAGACCAAGGACACAAAAGCTCGGCCATCTGATGAGCACAGAGAAAGTGACTGTACCCTTCCAAGAAGTTAATTATAGGGGACAAAAGCAGCAGACTTTGACTTGTTGATCATTACCATAATCACATTACTACAGTGCTCTCATATTCCCATCACCGGGGCTCTTTGGTTCCATCTTCTTGGCACCTACAGTGTTAGCGTTTTCACCTCAAAGAAGGCAGTCTGTAGCCAGTTCATTGACCAGTAGTGGTTTCCCATTAAAAAAAAGATATGTTCTGTTACTTGCCTTCGGAATTTGACTTAAAGGGGTTTTCCACAAACTCTGTAAAACCCTTTGTAGGCCAAGGCAAAAGTGGCACAAAAACAGCAACTGCTCTGGCTCTCAGGATCTGCTTCAGCCAAGGAGTAATCTCCTCGAACCATGAGACTCCACTTCATCTCATGTCGCAAGAGACATCTCATGGTTCCTGGAGAGCAAAGTAGGTCCTCTTGATCTCCGATCATTTCAGGCCAAAGGTCACAGCCGAATACTCGAATTGCTGGAGTGACACAGAAGCCAACTCTATGCCGACACCAAGGAGTATTCCAGAATCCCTGGGAAACCCATTTAAGTTTGTCATATATAGAAAAACTTCCCCATTAAATTACTGTTCAATAATAATAATAATCATAAATCCTTTACTTATATAGTGTACACAGATTCCACAGCGCTACACGGATCCCCATGGGGCTCATAATCTAATCACCCTACCAGTATTTTTTGGAGTGTGGGAGGAAACCGAAGGACCCGGAGAAAACCTACGCCAACACAGAGAGAACATACAAACTCTTTGCAGATGTTGACCTGGATGGGACTTGAATCCAGGAACCCAGCGCTGCAAGGTTGTAGTACTAACTGTTCAATGATGAACTATGAAATTATGCTCTATAGACACAACATGTAAGGATTTTTACTATCACTAAGAGATCTTCTATCCCAATTGTTTTGTAAGAGTGGCTCTATAAGAAGTACTACACCACCAGACCTTCAACTAACTGCCCATTGAAATAATGTTGAGATAAAAATATTGCCGTGATAACTTAGTTTAAAGGATTGTTCAGGGTCAGAACTTCTTGTAGAATTTAGGTTCAATATGCTTTGGGGTTTCTCCAGGTATTTGGTCATTACAAGAAATAGAAGCAAGCTGATAGTTATATACCGTAATCATTTTGGAGATGCAGCCATAAACCACATTAGCATAAACTGGTCATATGTGCCCAAAAACACAGGGAAAATGATTAAAAAAATGTGTGGAATATAATTTAAAACGAAGATCTTTATGGACCAAAGATTTTTCATCCAACTTTCTAACTGTAATGGCGGCTGCGGAGCGCCGATGCTCTCTTGCTCCAGCTCAAGATCTTGTGTTTGGACAGGTGCTTCCCCTTCTGACCATCTTGGCCTCAGGCTAGTTGTCTTGAGGAGGTGGGTCACTTGGGATAAAGGGTTCACACCCATTGCATCATGACACTAACAAAAATTTCATCCAGTTTTATAACAAACAGTTGCAAGTATAAAGACTAGTCCTACTCACATGCTCCTTATGATTTGTTCTGATATCTATGACAATCTTTTGTTATTATCCAAAACGGAGCAATTTCACCAAAAAAGAGTTTCAAAAGTAATGCAAATTTTTCTGTGGTGCTCTGATTTATGTCACCGGAGCGGATCTGCAGGACCTGGCAGGACTGAAAGAGTAATGGGGGAGTGAATAAAAGCCAAGGTGCTTAGAGGCGCTCAGGTGACATAATCTGGAGAGCCTTGGACTAATTTGCATAATTATTTAATTTATTTAATGAAAAAAATTAGACAAAAGAATATCTAAATGTAGAGTAATTTCAATATGAGACTTCATGTAATTGAAAGAAATATGGTTTAAACAGGCAACATGAATTGCTGCAAGGTCTTATTTTTAAAGGGGTTGTCCAAACTTAGGAAGCTATTCCCAATCCACAGGATAGGGGATAACTTCAGAAAAGTTGGTTCCCTCCAGCGATCATGACAAAGGGACCCCCAGCAGTTAGGAGAATGGGTATCCTATTCTCACTTACTGTATGAGTGGAACAATCTTCCGCCATTTTTATAGAATTAAATGGAGTGGCAGGGCACATTCTCAGCCTGCCGCTCACCCCCCTAGTGAGAACAAGATCCACATATTCCTTATTTTGCTTGTCCTTGTATTAATCGCTACTTTGGACAAATTAGTCTACAATTCCACCATTTTCTTTATGGTGCTTTACATTCAAAAACATTGAATAAAGAACAAAAGTGGACTAAAAGTGGAAGGCGGAAACTTCCTGTGTTAATACAGGCGATCCCCTACTTAAGGACACCCGACTTACAGACAACCCATAGTTACAGACAGACCCCTCTGACCTCTGGTGAAGCTCTCTGAATGCTTTACTATAGTCCCAAACTGCAATAATCAGCTGTAAGGTGTCTGTAATGAAGCTTTATTGATAATCCTCGGTCCCATTATAGCAAAAAATGTTTAAACTCCAATTGTCACTGAGGTCAACATTTTTTTTGTCTGGATCTACAATTATAAAATATACAGTTTCGACTTACATACAAATTCAACTTAAGAACAAACCTCTGGACCCTATCTTGTACGTAACCCGGGGACTACTTGTAAATTATATTTATTAATTAATAAAATCCAAAGTGACAAAAAGAAAATAATCTAAATTAATTTGCTGATAAGACGACTGACTGACTCAAAACAGCATCTCTTTAACTCAGATTTTGAAGGTACTTGGCAGGGAGGTTGTACCAAACATCTTGGAGACCTAATCACACATCTAGGTTTATACAAATCCTTCTTTATTTTCGTGTAATGTCTGGTCAAGATATCAAGATAAGGGCTCTGTGGGGGTCATATAATTACTTTTAGGACTTCTTGTTCTGCTTTAAGCTTAATATAGTTCTCAATGAT
This sequence comes from Engystomops pustulosus, assembly GCA_019512145.1. Classification (NCBI taxonomy): domain Eukaryota; kingdom Metazoa; phylum Chordata; class Amphibia; order Anura; family Leptodactylidae; genus Engystomops; species Engystomops pustulosus. The sequence continues at coordinate 197,394,024 of CM033643.1, read as the reverse complement.
TGGGGTGGTTGTCCTGCTGCAAAATAAATCTTAATGGAAATCTATCATTAGATTTTCACATTATTATTCCCAGCAGTGTGAATACAAATATATGTTTATTAGAATCTCCTTTAGTTTACATATAAAATTAACTATATTCAAATGAAGAACATGTGCTTCAGAGGATGTCACCAAAGCCCCTCCAGAATCCTGGGGATCTGGCTCTTACACACCACCCGAAGAACTTGTGACTTGTCTCGCTGCTCCCTCCTCACTCTGTGCTGCTACTAGATTTCCTGCTGAAAGAGCAGGGAGATGGAGGAGAAGTGCCTAGGGGGATGTAATAGGCAGAGCTCCTGAAGCCTGGAGGGGCTCTGGTGATGCCCCCTAAAGCACTTAGGCTTCAAGTGAATTAAGTTAAAGTTAATTAAGTAAAGTTAAGTAAACTACACTAGCAGATCTCCTAATAAACATATATCTCTATTCACAGTTTTAGGATCTACTCAGTATTAATACTTAGTAATGTGTAAATCAGACGGTAAACATCTATACTTCCATTTTTGAGTGCAAAATTGTAAATCACAATGGAGATAATATAAAAAGGTAAATAAGTTTGAAAAAGAATGAAAAATTAATAATTAGTCCTCGTGGTGTCCCAGTATTTACAGCATCTCTGCCCCAGCTGCAGTGTATTAAATAGTTAACTATTAACCTCTATTATTCTGATGACATTGAGCATGTGTCGCTGAAGTTTACCCGGTGAGAGGATATTTCTGTACTAATACAGTGAACTGCATTTTGCTCCAATTACACATCTTCAGGGATGTATGGTACGTATAAGTCCAGCACAGCCCCCTATACAATACAGCCTTGAAGTTTCTGCCGTCCAATATATTTTACTCTAATTGTTTTAATGGCCTATTTGTGAGCGCCATTTGTTCCACTTCAAACCGATGTGACACAAGGGGAAGTTAATAAAAAAAAACAAGAATTGGAAATACATTAGTGTACAGTCAAATAAACGTGTAAATCTTTTCATTAGAAACAGTGAAATTATCCACACGTTTTACATGGCATCCTGATGGCTATAGCAGATGTCTAGCGCAGTGATTTACTACGGCTTGTATTTCCAATGATAGAATGATTTATTTTTACAATTACCCTGTAACAGACTGAATTATAAGCTTGTGGGGATTTTCTCGGTCCCCTCTCATTCCTAGTGTACTTGTAGGCAGAGTTTTCCGCTCATTTTCCTTTTTTTTTTACAAGTCCGGCTCGGTAAACAAAAGTGGATTGTGTTGTGTGTACTGGAGATTGTCCCTTTGCCCATTCATCGCTGACCAAGTTCATTTGAAATTTGCTGTTCACATAATGGATATCATTGAATGGCAACAGAAAGGGATCCTCGAGCGAGGACAGTACCAAGTATCCTAAAAATGCACGGTTAAATTAAAACTGTGGAAATCTATCGTCCCGCGGGAAACGGCTAGGGAAATATAATCTCCAACTCTGCAACCGGCAGGTCTGACAGGCCCAGAGGGTTTCAATAGAACAATACTAGTAACTATTTATACGGCCACTAAATGTTACATTAGCTCTCCAGGCTCCTCCGCAGTAGGCCGGTGTGAGAGGTAACATTTTCACAGCAGTTCCAGCTATAGACTATTTGAAGACTGCTAAGACTGTTCTTTCTATCTTAAAGGGGTATTCCCATCTGGACATTTACATTTAATTTCATTCATTTGCCATATGTAAGCATTTCTTCAATTGGATGTTATTAAAAACAATGTTCCTGTGTGAAGATAATTTCTCATAAATGTCGCCATGTTGAAACGAGATAGCTTCCTTGGATACGACCACCTCGCATTTTGGCAGCAATGACCAGACATGCGCTATTAAGTCTTGCCTGACCACCTGGCTTCACCAATCATTACCACAGGACGGCCGTGGGTTATGTAGCAACTTCCAGACATTTCATATAGAAAAACTTTTTGTTTCTTTGTGCAATCACTCCAGCAGAGGTGGTCGTATCCAATAATTGATTCTTGTTTCTATGGGACCATATGACTACATTTATGAGAAATTATCTTCACACAGGTAAATTTTTTAAATAAAATCTAATTGAAGAAATGTTTATATATGGCAGATTAATTAAACAAAATTTGAATGCTTAGACGAGAATACCACTTTAAAGCAGGGTTTGGAATATAATTGCAAAATAGAGACAAATGCATTAAAATAATGGTTTACTGCCCTGCAATCTAGCCAAATATGTCCAACAGAGCACCCGGTCTCGGGTATAAAAGCACATGACCACTACAACCTCTCCCAAACCATTCTGAATGGCTTGATGCCAGGGGTGTAACTACAGGGGTAGCAGCCATAACAGCCGCTATGGGGCCCGCAGTGTCAGGGGGTCCTGGCATACGAATGGAGGATGTTCCGCGTTATATATGTATTATATTGCACATAATATGTATATAAGAGTGCACATCCTCCACAGTACACAGCTGAGCCTGCAGATAAGATAAGAAATGTTGGGAGAGAGGGAGGGGACGGCAGAACAACAAGACAAGGGATCTCTCATCCCTAATTCCAGCCGCCTACTTCTCCCATATGGTCAGCAGCTACTGGGAAATTTCTGTGTACAAATTTATATATCTATGCATAAATGTGTGCATATTTGCGTGTATAAATACAAATATGTATATACGGATAGGGGGCCCCATTCCGAAGTCTGCTATAGAGCTCGTCTCCTAATTATGCCCCTGCAGCCATAGCAGCTGGTATGGGGCCCACAGTGTAAGGGGGGCCTGGGATCTTGTGTATTGGGTATGTATTGGGTGTGTATATGCTATAGGTGTGTATTTTGTATGTCTGTACATGGTATGGTATTGTGTATATGTGTTTATTTGATATATGTGATGTGTATATGCTCTGTATGCGTGTGTATATGATATTTATGTATATATGCAACATGGGTGTATAGGGTACTGTATTTATGTGTGTATATGCTGTATGTATGTACATATGGTATGTGTTTATTCCCTATGTATGTTTATGCTGTGTAAATATGGTCTTTATATGTCGGATCAATATAAGTAAGTATGTAAGTATATAAATGTGTGTGATTGTAACTCACATGTATGAATATACAAATATGTATATTTTTAAGGGAGAAGTCTGCCATGGGGCTGTGCATCTCCTAGTTACTCCCCTAATTAATGCATTGTGATGGGAACCATGCATTGTGATGGGTTACCACTCTGCTGCTGCTGCTGATCACGTGATCTGTGTCACCCATTTCATGACAAAGACTGGGAGTGTCCTTGGAGTGGCAGCCAATCGTAGCAGTTGCTGCAACCTATTGATAGCTGATCGATGACGCACTCACTCAGCTAATACCTTGTGATAGGAACCGTTATACTACTGGGTGAGAACTGCTGACTAGGTTAAGTCTTTGCATGCCCTTAGCTTTGCAATAGAAAAAAAACATTAAAAAGTAGAAAATGTCACAGTAAAAATGTATGAATGCAAAAAATAGAAATCAGTGGAACACTGAAATTTGGGTGAGGCCTCAATAACAGATCTGAGATGGAAGGGGTAGCCCAACACCTGTTTTAGGTGCCATGACATTTGATCGGGTGTGGCAGTATACACTGCTTCATACACCATCAATAATTAGTGGCTGTGCAGGGTATTGCATCCTAGACTTCAAGTGGGAGAATTAAATCCATAAATTAGTGTTAAAGGAGTTGTCCACTTTTAGCAAATAATCAATATTGTTTGTGAAATCAAAAGTTATACAGTTGGCCAATATAGTTTCTGAGTTAGTTCCTTACAGATTTCAAGGTGCATGGCTCGTAATATCACAGAAAGTAATCTCTGTGATATATCCAGCCAGAACCTGTGTGATATTACATGACTAGGGATATAACTAGCCGTGCACCTGTGTGATATCACATGACCAGGGCTATAACCTGCCGAGCACCCATGTGATATCACATGACCAGGGCTATAACCAGCCGAGCACCTGCGTGACATCACATGACCAGGGCTATAACCAGCCGTGCACCTGTGTTATATCACATGACCAGGGATATAACCTGCCGTTGCACCGGAGTTGATCATCACATGACCAGGGATATAACAGCCGTGCACCTGTGTGATATCACATGACCAGAGCTATAACCTGGTGCACCGTGTGATATCACATGACCAATGCTATAACCAGCCGAGCACCTGCGTGACATCACATGACCAGGGCTATAACCAGCCGTGCACCCATGTGATACACTCTACCAGGGATATAAACAGCCGGCAACGTGTGACATCACATGAACAGGATATAACCTGCCGTGCACCCTGGTGATATCCACCATGACCCAGGATATAAACCAGCCGTGCTCCTGTGTGATATCACATGACCAGAGCTATAAACCCTGCCGTGCACCCGTGATATCACATGACCAATGCTATAACCAGCCGAGCACCTGCGTGACACACATGACCAGGGATTAACCAGCCGTGCACCCATGTGATATCACATGACCAGGGATATAACCAGCCGTGCACCTGTCTGCAATCACATGACCAGGGCTATAACAAGCCGTGCACCCGTGTGATATCACATGACCAGGGATATAACCAGCCGTGCACCTGTGTGACATCACATGACCAGGGCTATAACCTGCCGTGCACCCATGTGATATCACATGACCAGGGATATAACCAGCCGTGCACCTGTGTGACATCACATGACCAGGGCTATAACAAGCCGTGCACCCGTGTGATATCACATGACTAGGAATATAACCAGCCGTGCACCTGTGTGACATCACATGACCAGGGCTATAACCAGTTGTGCAACCTGTGTGACATCACATGACCAGGGCTATAACCAGTTGTGCACCTGCGTGATATCACATGACCAGGGAAATAACCAGTCATGCACTTGCATGACATCACATGACCACAGTTGATATGAACAGGAAGCAAACAAGAAGTTGTTGGCATAGGTCTTAAAAGTGGGACCCTACAATTTGATATTGGCTGTTTGCTTTTTCTGTTTTCCGTCAAATCAACTGTGGTCATGATGTCCACAGGTGCATGGCTTGTTATTTTCCCTGGTAATGTGATATCACCAGTGCACAACTTGGTTATAGCCCGGTCATGTGATGTCCACATAGGTCTGCACGGCTGGTTATAGCCCTGTTGTGATATCACACGGGTGCACGGCTGGTTATAGCCCTGGTCTGGATCTCACGTAGTGCATCGGCGGTTATATCCTGGTATGTGATATTACGCAGGTGCTCGGCTGGTTATATCCCTGGTCATGTGATATCACGCAGGTGCTCGGCTGGTTATATCCCTGGTCATGTGACATCACATGGGTGCACGGCTGGTTATTTCCCTGGTCATGTGATGTCACGCGGTGCTCACGCTGTTATAGCATTGGTCATGGTATGATAGTCACAACCGGGTGCAACGGCATGCTTCTATGTCGGGTCATGTGATATCACACATGCACTGCTAGTTATATCCTAGTCATGTGATATTACACAGTGCATGGCTGGATACTAATCACAGAGATTACTTTCTTGATATTACGAGCCACCACCTGAATCTGTAAGGACAACTCAGAACCTATATTATTGGCCCAACTGTATAACTTTTAATTTCCAAACAATATTGTTATTTGCTAAAAGTGGACCAACTCCTTTAACACAATTATGGATTTAATTCTCCCATTGAAGTCTAGGATGCAATACCCTGCACAGCCACTAATTTTGATGTGTATGAACAGTGTATACTGCCAACACCCGATCAAATGTCATGGCACCTAAAACAGGTGTTGGGCTACCCCCTTCCATCTCAGATCTGTTATTGAGGCCTCACCCAATTTCAGTGTTCCACTGATTTCTATTTTTTGCATTCATACATTTTTAACTGTGACATTTTCTATTTTTATGTTTTTTTTTCTATTCAAAAGCTAAGGGCATGCAAAGACCTTAACCTAGTCAGCAGTTCTCACCCAGTAGTATAACGTTCCATCACAAGGTATTAGCTGATGTGAGTGCGTCATCGATCACTATCAATAGGTTGCAGCAAACTGCTCGATTGGCTGCCACTCCAAGACCCCAGTCTTGTCCATGAAAGGTGACACCAGATCACGTGATCACAGCAGCAGAGTGTAACCCACACAACTGCAATGGTTCCCATCACAATGCATTAATTAGGGGAGTAACTAGGAGATGCACAGCCCCATGGCAGACTTCTCCTCTTAAAAATATACATATTTGTATATTCATCAATGTGATTTACAATCACACCTATAACTTACTACTTACTTATATTATCCACCATATAAGACCATATTTACACAGCACATAAAAACAAAACAATTACATAGGGAATAAACACTACCATATGTACTACATACAGCTATACAACACATAAATACGTACCATACACCCATGTTGCATATCATACACATAAATATCATATACCACCATACAGAGCATATACACTCCAATATCAAATAAACACATATACACAATACCATACCATGTACAGACATACAAAATACACACCAGCATATACAACACCCAATACATTACCACACATACACAAGATCCCAGGCCCCCCTTTACACTGTGGGCCCCATACCAGCTGCTATGGTCTGCAGGGCATAATTGGAGACGAGCTCTACTAGCAGACTTTCGAATGGGGCCCCCCTATCCTATATACTATTTGTATTTATACACGCAAATATGACACCAATTTATGCATAGATATATAAATTTGTACACGAAATTCCAGTAGCTGCTGAGCCATTGGGGAGAAGTAGGCGGCTGGAATTAGGGATAGAGAGATCCCTTGTCTTGTTGTTTCTGCCGTCCCCTCCCTCTCCCCAACATTTCTCTCTTATCTGCAGGCTCAGCTGTGTACTGTGGAGGATGTGCACTCTTATATACATATTATGTGCAGTAATAATAGTCAATATAATGCGAACAATCATCCATTCTTTAGTGTGTCCGGTCGAGCCAGGACCCCTGACCACTGCTGGCCCCATAGCGGCCCAGGCAGCCCATCAGGAAATTTTCGGGCCCCATACAGCACAAAGTGTCTGGCCCCAACACACCACAAAAACCGAACAAAGCCTCCTCCCCCCGCAGGACTTTCACAACCAGGGTTTTGAGGCCTGTTGCTAACGCAGGGCCCCCCCCACATCTTCTGGTAGATTGCCAATAGGAGTCACTTTTGGTCAACAGGTATATTTTATTATGTGCAAATATGGCTCAAAACTAAAGCAATGTGAACTAAACATATAAAATTGTTTAACAAGGGACAACATCTAACAATATACATTATACAGTGCAATTCTAGGGCCGCCACTATCTTTTAATGTTTATCATAAAATTGTGTTAGATTACCAGTGGGGTGCATGTGCACCTAAGGGCCTTTTACGTCTCACGCCTGCCACCCAGTCCTGAGTAATCTGAAGTCCTGGTACCTGGTGGCATGCTCAGCAACCTCTGTGACTCACTGCATAAGGGTCAGGACTTCATTTTCCTCATAACCAATGTCGAAGGAAAAGAGGAGCGTTCATTGCATGCCCCAAGGAACCCTCAAGTCTCCTGCACACCCTGCACCTGTTCACAGAGGCTGTGGCAGGCACACGGTATCGGGATTTCGGATCACCGCAGGACTGGCCGCTGGGTGACATACAGTAGCCCTTAGGTCACGTGGAGCACCCCACGGCTACCAAGCTGGTAAGTAACATAATTCTTATAAAAGCATTAAAGGATAACCCTATAGCGGCCATTTTGATGGAACCTGACCGTGCTGAAGTCAGGTCATCAGGTGCATGCATGATACCTTTTCAAGTACTATCTGTGCACCTGAGTGCTCATTCCTTTAACAAATGGGATATATATAAAGACAATATACCATGTACCACACTATAAAATAACTTATTAGAGCATCTATCTTAAGTGTGTCTCCACAAGAATGGCCAATAAATGTACAGCACAGCATTCAATGGATCAAGTAAGTGCACAATGTTAATAAATTATGTAAAACTTCACCATATGTGTAAACAAAAAATTAAACCACTCAAATCACTTTGAGCCTCTATTGCAACAAACAGTTTGGTCCCAGCACTCAAACAAAGTGTACATTGGTGCAACCTGGTCCTTGTAGCGACTGCATCACAGGACTGCACTTTCACGCATACACCCTATATGATGCTGGGAGCTCTGAGCACTTGGGCTGCGTGACTGTAGGTGACATCCGTTTCGTTTACATTGCACTGCCACTCCAACCCACTGGGAATTCCTTGCATTATAACTGGCTAGGGTGGCAGTCCTTTAGACGCTGGTCAGCAAGGACCAGTTCTAACAAAACTATTCTCCCTGGCCTGAAGCCACATCAGCTAGATCCTTGGCCCAAGTAACCGCAAATTCAGCATTCACGGAGCATCATCTTCTTACTCTTCAGATTTTGCAAAATCTTTTTACAAAGTCCGCAAAATCCCTACCGTTCATGAAAATGCTGAAACTTTACTAACAAGTTACATCCCTACCAGACAGCCCCGACACTGGTGTGACTGACTACAGGATCGGGAGTTCATTAGTTGCACTCTGTACCCTTATAGATGACACATCTCTCCTTCACTCGAGGACTTTATTTCCGGTTCTCCATCCATGACGTATCACCTCGCTTGAATTCAAGCTGATATACTTCAGCTCCCGTGCAGCTCTCACAACCCGCGCGTCCCTAAAAATACCCAGTCACTTACTGTAAGTCTCCTGGAGCAATCAACCACTGCGCTCTCTAAATACCCTCACAATCACAATGACCCGCACACTAGACCCACTAGAACACATCCCCTCATTATTGAATATGTGCCTGCCCCCCAGCCCCTCCCACAATGATTTATTTGTATCGCACTGCTGCAGTGCTGACTGCCCCCACAAGATTAAATATATGCTGCCCCCTTCCCAATGAATAAAATTAATGCCGCCACCCTTTCCCCCACAGGAATTAATGATATGTTCCTCCCCCCACAATAATTAAATGATACATGCCGCCCCCCCACATCGGAATTAAGTTGAATATGCCGTCCCCTCCCCCACAACTGGATTAAATGATATGCTGCCCCCCCACATGAATAAATGATATGCTGATGCCGCCACCCCACATGGACATACTTCTGCCCCCCCCAATGAATACATAATGCTGCCCCCCCAATAATTAAATGATATAGCCTCGCCCCCCACACGATGATGAAATGATTGCTGCCGCCCACAATAATTAAATGATTGCCGCCCCCCACAATGAATTAAAATGATATCCCCTCCCCCCCCCCACAATGGATTAATAATATGCTGCCCCCCCCAAATGGTTAAATAATTGCGCCGCCCCCAACAAGGATTAATGATTGCGGGCCCCCCCACAATGGAATAAGGATATGCCCGCCCCCCTCCCCCACCACAATGATTAACATAATACTGCCCCCCCCCCAACATGGATTAAATAATATGCTGCCCCCCCCCACAATGGATTAAATATATGCTGGCCCCCCACAATGATTAAATGATTAGCTGCCCCCCCCCACAATGAATTAATGATGCTGCCCCCCCCACAATAATTAAATGATATGCTGCCCCCCCCCCCACATGGATTAAATGAGATGCTGCCCCCCCACATGAATTAAATGATATGCTGCCCCCCCCACGGAGTAATGATATGCTGCCCCCCCCCCCACACTGGATTAATGATATGCATGCCCTGCCCCCCACAATGGCATAGAATGATATCCCCCCTCCCCCACTATATTCTCCACACTGAAATGATGGCTGGCCCCCCCCCACATTGAATAAATAGAATATGCTGTCCCCTCCCCCCCACATAGAATAAATGATATCTATCTGCCCCAATAATACCCCCCCCCCCCAATGGAATAAAATGCATGTGCTGCCCACCCACAATGGAATAGAATGATTGCTGCCCCTCCACACTGAATTATTTAATATGCTGCCGCTCCCCCACCATTGAATATATATATGTTCGCTCGCTCCAAAAAAAAACCATATTTTAAAACCCCCACCATGTTTTGACTGCTAGTTTATTTAAAAAAGAAAAAAAAACTCGTACTCACCCAGGCTCCCACATCTTCTTCTCTTCTCGCCCGCGGCCAGCAGAAAGGAGTTGTTGGCATAGGTCTTAAAAGTGGGACCCTACAATTTGATATTGGGGATTAGAAAAACCTGACTAAAGCCTAACTAAAAAACAATATTGTTCAACTGATCTTTCATTTGTTTGTACATATTTTTTGTACTCTTCCATAGATCAGTTTCAGACATGTCAAATCTAACATACAATCCAATACTACCTAATAAAATGTAAAAAAAAAAAGTTAAAGTGTTTGGGAGTGGAGAGAAGGAGAAAACACATTTTATAGTATATATTCGGTTTATATTAGAACTACAGACGACTGCTAATTATCAAGCTATTTGTGTCCTCGTTTAATGGGTTTACATAGTAAATGAGTATTTCATGACGAAGGGCAAGGGTTAAAGTTAAAGAAACATCAGGACAGCCGAAAACGTACTTTACTGGGTTTATATTATACTTTACAAATACACAAGAAACACATATAAAATAGAACCATGGGGTGTTTAAGAAAACAATGTCTGACGCCTGAACAACATTGTGCCACATGCAGTTTGCCCTGAGGCTACTCTCTTTAACCATTAGCCTTACAACTGACTGTGAAGGTGGTTTAAACAATGTTGATGTAAGGTGCTATCATACCCTCTGGTAACTTTGTATAAGACATTAATATTGATGTCTTATGCTCCTCATGACTGACTTTTTCACTTGTCGAAGTAACAATTGAACACACGTCTTGTACACGTGCCAGCATGACCCACTCAAATTATTGCTGGTTGCAAGTGCAAGTTGAAAAATCTGACCTGAATCTATCTTTTTGAGATTTTATATATGTATGTGAGTCGTAATAGGAAATTTAGCATACAAAGGGAACCATGTCCACTAGACATGGTCATCCATTGTGCCTTCTGTGTACATCTGATTAAAGGGGGATTCCCACAAAGTTTCTGAAATGTTCTCAGGATAATAAAATAACACATTCTCTAATTCACTGTTATTAACAAAAATACTGCATTTCACAGATATAAAGGGGAAAACCCCTTTAAAGGAAATTACCAGGATCAAGGATTGTATGTCAAGCACACTTAAATGTTGGTGTGTGCCCCCTCTAGGATCCGCCCTTATTTCACTTCCTAATTTATCTGGAACCACTGTTATTTTACTTCCTAATAAAAAAAGGCAAAAATATTATGCAAATGAGCCCCAGGGGCTCTGGGATCCATAGCTTTTAATTGAGCCCAGAGCCCTCAGGCTTGTTTGCATAATTTGCAAAGCCTTTTAAAAAAAAAGGAATAAATAGCTAAAAAAGAGTGGATACTGTGAGAGGAGGCACACACCTGCATGTCAGTGTGCTTGGTTTACAATCCTTGATCCTGGTGGTAGATTTCCTTTAAGAGGGAGTAGGTCTCCTAGCTAGTATGCTTGGTTGTGATTGGCTTCTCTTAATTTGGTCATACTTCTGCAGCTGTGCTGTGGCAGGATGCCATAAACAATAAATAACATATCACATGTGATGTATGTATCATGGTTGAAGATGTAAAAGGTACAGAATGTGCCTCTTCAAGGTCCTAAAAGATGTGGTGTCTATCCGAGGTTAAAAAAGTCGAGGTAATGACTAAACTCCTTGAATTGCTTCGCTACAGAATAAAGTCATATCCATAACAAAATTATTTTTTCTCCACTTTAATTATATACATAGTCCCACAAAATAAAATATACAAGTAAGTTAGTATTACATTTTTTAGTTATTGCTTCCCATCGGAAAATTCCTTGTCCCTTAGATCTTTTGATTGAGACTCTCTGGAGGTCTCACTCTCACTTCCTGCTCATGTATTATACCTCTGAGACTCTCCACAGAGGGGAGCACAAAAAATATCATATCTAGTGACGATGATGAAAGACTTCTGTCATACCTTCATAACGATGGAGTCAATAATAATGTATATTTCTGGTCTTTTACAATATAGTAAGAAGTAAGAACACTATCCCTCCAGCAGGTTGCACATTCTGTACAGGCAGTCCCCGAGGTACATACAAGATAAGGTCCATAGGCTTGTTCTTAAGTTTAATTTGTATGTAAGTCGAAACTGTATATTTTATAATTGTAGTTCTAGACAATTTTTTTTTTTTGCCCCAGTGACAATTGGAGTTTCAAAATCTTTTGCTGTAATGGGACCAAGGATTATCAATAAATCTTCATTACAGACACCTTACAGCTGATTATTGAAGTCTGCGACTATAGTAATAGCATCCAGAGAGCTTCACCAGAGGTCACAGTGGGCAGAGGGGTTCGTCTTTAACTATGGGTCATATGTAAGTCGGGTGTCCTTAAGTAGGGAACCACCTGTAGTTGCTTGTTTGAAAACCTAATGTTCCAAATGCGTAGCAAAGCGGCTTGTTGTTTTCTTATTCCCCAATAAGCACCTTAAGACGAAGCGCTTTGACTTTGGTTGACAATATTTTCAATGGATTTAAAATTTACATTTTGTGAAATTTTTAAAGATGATGGGGCTAATTTACTAAGGGTGGCGCTACTCACTTTTATCAGACTTTTCACCGTTTTTGGGATTTGCGCAGCTTTGACAGGTATTTAATAGGGGTTTGTCCTGGGATTGTGTTGCACTTAATCGGAGTGTGGCGCGGCTGCGCTGGCTTTCCTGGGACATAAATCGGGGCCGTGCCTTAGGACGATCCGACTGTTTCGGACTGAGCGCGGGATTTAATTTTCAAATTGTGTCTCAAGAAAATGGACTTACATGCACCAGGAAGAAGAAGGTGAACGACCGGCAGACCTGATCGGGGAAACGACACATGCAGGATATCGGGTGCACAATCTTAATGAATTGCGGCACAGTGACAATGCACTTTCTGTGAACTACAGTGGCACTGTAAGTAAATGCTCTGGCTTCCTTTCTTCTGATTTTTGTGTAGCTGCCTAAATTATTCTCTGCTAAGGGATTATGGGATAGATAACAGACCGCATAGAGATAGAGAATTCTTAAAATGAAGATGGTGTCTGATGACATCAGGGAAGGAAAAAGATTTTCCTGGAGAGTCACTAAGTTACTTACCATCGTTAAAATTGACTAATCTACATTTAAACCATTCCATATAATATCCACTAGTTTTGAGTTCCAGAGTCACCTAAATTGGTTTACCTTCTTTTAACCATTTGGTTCCTATTATACTATTTTACATGCTGAGCCCACCAGCCATTGCTCTGGTACTCATGTGGGTCCGTAAACTCTGATCTTGCAGCTCACTGTAGTGGACTGCACCAAAAACTCTTGTAATACCACTTAATATGTAGCCAACAGTATCAATATGTCCCACAGATCAGTTCTCAGGGGCTTAGTACGGATGTTTGTGTGACTTCTATCACCAAATTCATAGATGTATGCCCAAGTATGCAAGAGCATAGTCAATTTTTTTTTCCTTGGTCAGGAGACGTTCGGTGACTCCACCTGATACCATGCTTTATTGTTCTGATTACAATTTTAATAGGCAAATATTGTGAATGCAAAATATTTGTTGAAGTGTTCTGTTGGGCGCTACTGTCAGCTCACCGAAACAAAGGCACAGTGTGATCGAGCCCCAAAGGGATTGTTTTATTATTCTCTGGTACATAGTTCTTGGAGCACTGCTTCAGCTGTTCTTGATTAAAACACCCAATAAAAAGTTACAGGTTAATGTGTTGTGGCCTAGGTGTCTGCATTGACTTTGGCTACATTTTTATATCAGAAGCTCCCAAAGGTTGCACTATGTTCTATCTTTGAGAAGTAACATTACAAAAGGTGTGATGGGGAGAAAGCCTAGATTCCTTCAATATTTTATGGCCAAGTCTACAGATTTTGAACGATTGAGTAACCCTTGTTATAGGGGCACCTGGACCCCATTCTGATGGCAAATATGTGGAAGATAAGGAAGGCTATGTATATAAAGTGTATACCCAGCTGTGAAATAGATCCATATTTTATGTTAGGTTTGGGTCTCATCAGGGCAAAATAAGTAGCTATTTCTGTATTAAACCACAAGCATATAGATGGAACAGAGGAGGTTCCTATGCTTGGGACCTCTCTATTAGCCAAAATGGAGAGAGGCTAAAAAAATAGCACTTCTTGTTCTAGTGGAATAGACCATCCATGTTTTATATGTATAGATATCATGGGTCTTATCTGTGATGAGACAACCCACTAAATGATATACAGCCCATACAGCTTCCACCACTCTCTATTGGTATATTAGGGGTGCAGTTTTAACATCATATTGGCTGCATGTGACATGCCATGATGTCACCAATACCTTAATATACAAACAGAGATTAGTAGTGTCTGGACCAGAAGGGATAAAATAGCTAAAGATAGGTATTATTATACATCAGCCCTTGTTAATGGACAATAATTAGATAACTTTAGACAACTGTTAAGTATTTGTACACACTCCTTGACCCTATGACACTGTAAAAATTACACTTTGATGCTTCATGCAGACCTTCCGTGCGCTGAAACCGTCTGCAGTGGGGTAAAGTTTGTGGCCCGTTTCAGCCAGTTGGAGATGGGAGAGCTCCTCACCCTTCACATCTTCATAAGACCGCACCGCAAATCTTGGCGGTAATAGGAATAATAATAATAATTCCTTTATTTATATAGCGCACACAGATTACCCAGTGCTGCACAGAGCTTGCCAAATCAGTCCCTGTCCCCATGGGGATCACAATCTAATCAACCTACCAATATGTGTGGGAGGAAACCGGAGGATCCAGAGGAAACCCACACAAACATGGAGAGAGCATCTTTGCAGTTGCAGTTGACCTGGACGGGACTTGAACCGAGGACCCAAGAGCTGCAAGGCTGTAGTGCTAACCACTGAGCCATTGTTACTCCTTCATCTGGGCTTGGTTACAAATGAGGTCTCTGGATACCATGAGCTAGCTGATATTTTTGCAGCTACCGCACAGCCTTCTTTTACAATCATGTGCATGAGGCCTAGGTGTAGACTTTTTATACTCACCATGCAAAACACTTGAGTACAAACTTGATCTTGCCTGGTTTTGTATTTGTTTTGCCATCCCACCTGCTATTGCAGCTTGTGAGGCCCCATCCCACATCAAGAACCCACCTAACCTTACACTTAAAATTTGAGTTAAAAAATAACACATATTTATGGTTCCAACAAGTATGTCAAGTATTTTAAAACATAAATCTTTCCTGTGAGGTATGTCAGTAGCTTATGAAAACAGTAATGCATCAGTAAATTCACAATACATGTTTGATTCAGCTGTGTTATTCCTTAGGGACTGAAAACATACAGTAACTAATCAATCCGTAGCCCAAATCATGCACGGCGAAATAATTAAAATAAACATATCATTAATCTAAATGACACGGCAGATTAGAACATCAGGTTACCAGTATCGCTGTACACTTGTTTATATCTGTGCGGTTCAGCAAAGAAGTGGAATGAAAGTGTATATGGAGGGGTGCCCATAGCAAACATCTTAAGGCCAAGTAATCACAAATTAGCTAAAGACCCCACTAGCAGAGAGTTCCACATCTTACATTTTTGCCACTGGCCCTAATTTGATAAGAATATCAAAAATTTCAAAAATGAGCCAAAAACATTAGCACCACCAATTGTTTTTATTTTTGGTTGTGCCAGAAAAAGCTAAATTCTCCCAAACACACACACTGATGTACTAAGGGTTCGCGGACCGCATTTCTGCTGGGTTTCATGACTATTTCCGCATTTAACAGGGGCTTTTGGCGCCCACGATCGGATTTTGGCACAATTGCGCCGACTTTCATGCGTCACAAATCGGGGGTTGTGGCCATCGGACAACCCAACTGATTCGGACTTAGCGCGGGATTTAAAATTCAAATAGTGTCGCAAGACATGCACTCACATACAACGGGAAGAAGAAGGTAAACTCCGGCGGACTTGAGCAGGGAAGCGACAGATGCAGGATGTCGGGCGCTCGATCTTGTTGAATCACGGCAGACTTCATCCTCGTCGGACAACGCACCTCGGGGATCGCGCAGTGACCGGGTAAGTAAATGTGCCCCACAATGTGGAAATGACTGCTTCCTATGTCCACTTCTCATAAAATTAAGGAGTTTGTAAGGACACCCAATCAGAGATTTGTAAAACGATAGTGGAAAGACTTCTGTTCAGGATCTTCATTCCTTGGGCACAAAAAACATACTTTCTTTTAGGTGAAGAAGCAGAAAGATCCTTAGTATTTTCATTGATAATGTAGATATATTTAGTTTTCAGAAAAGGAGCAAGTCCTACTTCCAGACTAACAAAAACCTTTTTTTTTTTCTCCTACATTTTTAGGGATACCACTTCAACTCTAATTATCCTCTGGTACATCACTTTCTACTCAGTTTACAGGTCATTATTTTTATTTAGAAGTTTTGTGAAGTAAGATTTACCCATGATCCCAACTTATTCTACTCTCAGACACAATCGTGTGGGAAGTCAACAAAGCTCCAGCCGCACTCTGAAGCCAACACTTATTATCCTCACTACCTGACAGTAAGGGAATCCAAAACAGCTGGAAAGCAACAAGTTGCTGACCTTTGACCTTCAGCACCGTATTTGATGTCACTAGCAGATTCACTGGGCATTTCAACTAGGGTGACAATGGAACAATTGCTCCACAGGAATATCAGAAGAGCAGGAGTCCTGGCTACAAGGTAGACAATACCTTGCTACAACTTTCCCATCATTGTTTCCATCCCTTTTGTGTTGGTGTCGGACAAAGAATGAATCACAAAGTGTTAAAAATTTGTCGCCAAATTAAATGTTACGATGTCTGCATAACAGAAAGCTCTTATGATAATGTCCAGAAGTGTAAAAGAAACTTTGCTTTTAGTTTACATGACCCTCCACATTTTAAGCAGTTACTGCCATGGAGCTACTATCGGCCACCCCGAGATCTTACTGGACATTGGGTGTTGGTTTTTTTGTGTCCTGGATATTATGACTTTTGTTATAGTACATAGACAACTTAGAAAACAATATTTTCACGTCTTTCCTCTTGGACTCATGTAAGGAGCCCCTTCTAGAATTCTGGGAATAACCTAAAGATAATAAGGGATGATCATGTTGGAAAAACCCTTTTAACATAAGTAAGAAATATAAGGGTCTGCAACTGATGGACCTCATTTTGCCATAAGCAACACACATTTTCCACATTTTAAGCTTTATGGAAAAGGATTGACTTCTTCCTCCCAATATACTTAATGGAAGATCAACAAAGCAAAGGAAAAAAACACCTTAAATGATGTTGGTTTTGTATAGGTGGAAGTTGGGAAAGGTCAGTGCTCATTTGCCCAAGTAACCATTTGATGGATTAATCGCAAGTTTTTTATAATAAGCACTGAATTTTTCCTCAAGGAGCCTTGTGAAACTTAAACTGGAGACCGTCATACACAAAGTTTGGGCACCATCTTGGTGGCTAAGCAGATAAGGATCAGGAAAGTTTGAATGAAGGTTCCTGACTTCTAGGAACCCCAGCGATCACAAGAGTGAGTCCCCCCCCCTCCCGATCCAGAGAATGGGGATCCCGTTCACAGTACTGGGTACAACCCTGATGCTCCAATCACTGACAATGTGAGGGCCGAAGATAGCCAAGTAAGGTGCTGGGCTCTCTCCTGCACTCTCATTGAATAGGATTGGGAACCCCATTCTCTGGATCACATGGGGTTCTTTTATCCCGAATGGTGGGGGTTCCAGCAGTCATATCCTCACTGATAGGCTAGATGTCCCATTCTTGTAGATAATATTCTAAATTTGAGACAACCCATTTAATCTGTGTAGATAAGATGTTGTCAGAAGATTTTGCCAGGCTGCTGCCATGTGTTTGAGGGGGTCACAAGAGCTAGCTATCTTATAAATGATCATTTGTCACATAGGGATCTTATTTGTCTGAGAACCTTAAAGGGGCTTTTCTGGGCTAAAATATTGATAACCCACAGAATATATCCACAATATGATTGAGGACATATTTTTAATGAATTAGCTACTCACCTTCATGAACAGCTGCTACACAAAGACTAGAACAAAAAGTAAACAGCTCCATTCTATATGAAGTGGTCAGACCTGGTTATTGCAGTCAGGTCCTATTCATATGAATGGGAGCTTGACTTCAAAGATATGGTTCAGCTGTTTACTGCCTACATGTAAATGTATATATGTATAAATATATTCCCATTTATTCATTTTTATTCAACTTTTATAGAGCCTATTCCCTTATTGTAAGAATTACAATATATGTATTCATATTACAACCACATAACAGGTGTCACCAACTCAATAACACCTAAAGGTATTTGCATTGATCCCTGCTTCATTCCCAAAAGATACTTTTCTAATTTAGTGAGATGAATACATTTAACCCTGGAAGTCAATGACAATTTAAATACTCAGTGAACTCGATGAACATGGCAGATCCAGCTGCCTGACCTTTGTTTTGAGCTATGAAATGAATGACCATGGCCACCCATGAAAGTGGGTGTCAACATTAGATCAAAACCAGCCGTTAGCCCCTCGAGCCAATTATTCACATCACATCACGCACCACTGCAGCCTATAGCTGTGCCGAGGAGCTGACCACATAATCAGCTCAATAGACGTGTTGTTTGTCATCTTTACCCTTTTACACCACCGACTGTGATAATATATGTAATTATCATTATTGCTAATAGTAATAGACCTTTTTGAACATGCTACAATACTTGGCCGAGTGTGTATAATGCAAAAACACTTAAAAAGGGCAAACAATTAAACAAATTAAAGCTTTCTCCATCTATATGTAGCTACAGTCTAAAATACTCAGCAAAGCCAGGCATCAATCATACATTTCTTATCTAACAGCCTATGCTTGTTACATATAAATTTACCGAAAATTCACAGGAATTTGACATCCATTGTTTACAAAGAAGTTACCATTTTTGGGGAAGATTTTAACCCTTTGCACCATAATCAACCATTTAATGACTCCTTCAATGAACCCCTTAACCAAGAAGACAGGCCTCTATAAAAGAAAAAGTTTTTACAGTTCAGCTCACCTCCATAGTGGGATGCACGGGACGTGGATGCACGGACACCTGGGCTGGGGCACCAGTAACCAAACAAGGCAGCAAAAAAAGGAAAGTTTGTCCAGCTTCCAACAGCATGCAGAAAATTATCTAAAAATCCACTTTATTAGAAAAACTAATAGTATAAAAACATCACTAGACGTCCATGGTAAAAGAAAACTGACGCGTTTCCAACCAGTGGGATCTTAGTCGTAACCTACAACTACGACTAAAGCTACGACTAAGAACCCACTGGCTCAAAACGCATCAGTTTTCTTTTATCATGGACGTCTATTGATGTTTTTATACTATTATTTTTTCTAATAAAGTGGATTTTTAGATAATTTGCTGCATGCTGTTGGAAGCTGGACAAACTTTCCTTTTTTGCTGCCTTCTTAGGCCTCTATAAACTCCACAACCCATATTGTATGTCCTGTTAAACCTTATCCGTGTAGCAAACTGTGTTATTTATGTAATAACCTACCCAATTTGGTTGCAAATCAACAAACATTCATTAGCACAATATTATGATTTTTTTTCTTTCATAATACATGAGACAGCTTCCTCAAAGGGAGCCTATAGGAAGAAATGGTGGACCTGATGAAGCACCCACAGTAGAAACGCGTTACATGTTTTTTTATTCTTGCTTATTTCAATAAAATTAACCTTTTTGAACCACTGAGTCGCCCTGCGCCATTTTAAACAGCCAAATTTTTCCCTGGGTCCGTCGTGGATGGTGATGTCCAGCGGGCTGCCCCTCCAGTTTACTGTGTACTCAGGATGTGGCTTCAACACTCCAACTCCAATGGATGTGGGCAATCAGTGGTCCTTAACAGTTACAGAATCAGTGGTCCTTAACAGTTTACATGAGCTGATGAGTGGGCAATCAGTGGTCCTTAACAGTTATCAGGGCTGGATGGATGTGGGCATCAGTGATCCTTAACAGTTACAGGAGCTGGAATGGATCAATCAGTGGTCCTTAACAGTTACAGGAGCTGGAATGGATGTGAGCAATCAGTGGTCCTTTACAGTTACAGGAGCTGGAATGGACGTGGGCAATCAGTGGTCCTTAACAGTTACAGGAGCTGGAATGGATGTGGACAATCAGTGGTCCTTAACAGTTACAGGAGCTGGAATGGATGTGGGCAATCAGTGGTCCTTAACAGTTACAGGAGCTGGAATGGATGTGGGCAATCAGTGGTCCTTAACAGTTACAGGAGCTGGAATGGATGTGGACAATCAGTGGTCCTTAACAGTTACAGGAGCTGGAATGGATGTGGACAATCAGTGGTCCTTAACAGTTACAGGAGCTGGAATGGATGTGGGCAATCAGTGGTCCTTAACAGTTACAGGAGCTGGAATGGTGACATTCAGTGCTGATGTCCCAGATCAATTCATGTAAGGCCACTATATTTTTCTGACGCTCACATGATTATCAGACACTTCCAAGCCGGGGGGAAGTGTACACAACAAGACAAGGGCCATGCTGCTGAATGCTGACACAGGGAGTCACAGCAGGGTATTTTTTACTTTTTTTTTCTCCAACAAACCCCTGTCCATTTAAGGGTTTTTTTTAAAGGCAATTCAGAAAACTCCTTTAAACCAAGTCTTTTTCCATCATTAGCCTTACTAAAAGGTTACATGGTTACAGGTTACCACATGGTGTTTTTTGTATATGGCTGACGGACATGGTGTACGATGAAAAAAAAAACCCATAATCTAAACGTGTGCTATGGTGTAACCCTTCCTGTCCTATGGACATGACGAACGGCCAAACAGTGTACGTTTGTTGTCCTGTGTGTCTGTATTTTTTTTTTTTTTTTTTTGGTTGAGAAAAAGCTGGGTTGCTGCGTTTTTCATGTCTTTTTGTAAAACGTATGCAAAACGTATACTTTTTTTTAACATTGGTGTCTATGGACGACGTACTGTATGTATAAATTTTAACAGCATAAATAACAATCCGTCACATTCATTTTCATGGCCAAATTTGGTTTTAAAATTCTCCATTTTGGTAAGGACATGTAGGACTGGCTTCAGAGGGTGCAGGAAGCAGAAGTAAGAAAAAATGTATAAGTTTTTAAAGTGTAAAAGCGGATGGCAACGTTTGCAAGAGATACAATATATATGTCAAAAAAGAATGCATCCGTTTTTTGTCAATTTTCAAATGTATATGTTGCAGTGAAGCAAAAAAAGCGATTTGAACCCAATCGTAGTCTTATGAAAATTCTCACCAAGACTCCAGACTTTCGCCAATCTGTGTCCTAGGTATACACTTGCACATCTCCTTTGTAGGGAGCTATTTATGTTATGTGAAAGGGTGCAGGAGTAATTGATAAGCTGAGTAGTGTACGTGCCCACGCAGGGGGTAATTAACACAATGAGGACAATTGAATACAACAGTCAGGCCAAAAGCAATAGCAGTTGAATCACATATTCTCAACCTTTAGTTCGTGGCTTGTAACATTTTATTGTTGTATAAAATTAAAAAACCTTTTGGGATACATTGGTCTACATGGATTTGTACTTATTTGGTGAACATTACATTATAGAGTATATAAATTTTTTAGCAAGTATGTTCATAAATATTTTGACAATGTATCACAAATTAACTTAGTTAAAGTTGTCCCTCTTTTTGTAAAAATTGGCCATTAGTTTTATTATGAGTTACAGGCAATATCTGGTAGGTCCTATCTTTTTGGTTAGGGGTTAAAAGATCATATAAAAAAAAAGTTTTCTTGGAATTTATTAGCATTTAAAAGATTATTTTGTCACCGGATTTAAAAGACTAGATCTTTTGTGAAGAAGATGGTCTTGCCCCTTTCTTTCACATCAGCCACTTGGAAACAATTCATTGAACATTGCCCTATTACAGATTTATTAACAGCACGTGCTGGTGTATCTTCAAGCCTGCCATGCTAATCGGAATGATGTAGCCTGCACTGGAAATTGATGGCGGGAGGGGCACAACATAATCATAGTCTCCAGTCCCATCTGTTGAGTCCAACGCTTTACAATACCTTTAATTGCAAAAGGCAGAGAAGGGAGGACTTAAGTTTCAGTCCCTTGAACAAGTGCAATCCCTATACAGCTCCTGCCGGGTCAATCTTTGTAGATGATGTGACTCTGAATAAAAGCAAAGAAGGGGAGAAAATTTTCAGATCAATGGCAGATAATGCCTGGGCCACAAAGGGCTGTATTCTTTTTATTCTTGAATTAGAGCAGCTGCAGTAGCACAACCAATTGGAAAGCTATTAGTTTTTAAAGGAATTAGACCAGTTGAAAAGTTTTGGCCTCTAAATCGCTTAAATTCACACCATGCATCCCAGCAATAGAGCTATAGGCCAATGCATTTAAGATAAGCAGCAAAACCCATTGTAAGTCGATGTCCTAAGGGTGAGAGAGAGAGTGAAAAAAGATCCTTATGGGTTTAAAGCATCTTGAGACAAGGTACTTAACATTGATAAAATATCCAAATAAGCACATTTTAAAACAAAACAAGTTTCCTTTTTGCGGCTTTAAAGGGAAACCACAGACCCAACAGGAATGTAGATCAAAGTCAACTTTGCAAATGATGCAGAAAGGCATAAAACAACAAACAATTCTGGTGGAAGTCGGAGCTTTTGTCAAGGGATCTGTCTCTTCTTATTTGACAGAAACTGAGAAAGATGGTATGGAAAGATACAGGAGATGAAATATTCCTCCTTAAGACATTAACATACTTTTGGACGTCACACTGATGTCACACTCATCATGAATCTTTTTGAAAATTGAACCTAACCTATGGATAGTTTGGTAAAGAAAAAGTTTACGGACATTAGTCAAATGTTTTCACTACAAATACAAAAAGTTTTTACAAATCCAACAATATGCCAACTTTTATCATCCTTCCTGTCATTAATATAAGAAAGGCCACCAACAATGCAAAAATTGTTCCCATTTTGGCAAACATTTTTCATTTTTCTGCATTGCCTCCACATCCTACAGTCTTTAGAGGAAAAATCATTTCAATTATACAAAAATAATTTTGAATTAATCAGAACGTTTTTACAAATCCAATATATAAATATAACAACCTTTATCATCCTTGCTATCATCAAATAAGAAAGGCCACCATCAATGCAAAACTTGTTCCCATTTTGGGAATTTTTTTTAATTTTTCTGCATTGCCTCCATATGTTACAGTCTTCAGAGGAAAACTCATATCAATTTTACAAAAGTAAATTTGTTTTAAGGAAGTCTTTAGACAATACACCAAATATCGAAAAGGAGCACTACTATTTTGTACTAATTAGAATAAGATGAACATAACGAATCTTGAAAGTGAAAAGTTGACTACTTTGTTTTTGAATAGCTGACTTTATTCAGTCTGACATCTGTTTTTCACAGATCTTCATAGTCTATGAGTGATCTGTTAAAAACGGTTGTAACTAGGATATGCACTACTTTTTGATGGAACGGTTGTACAGTCCATTAAAATAATGGACCCAGGCACCGGGCAATTTAAAAGCATCTATTGCAGCCATAAGCCAACTGTTGTGTGTATCTGCCCTTACAGTCTCCAAATCTCTCCATACAAATTTGAGGAAAGTAAAATAAAAATGGCAAATTTTTTGCATTTATGTTTTCATGTGATGTCCAAAATCTGACCCAGTATACAATTAAACATCTGCTGGTCACTGATTTTTGATTCACCTTATGCTGTCGAAATATATTAATGTTTTGGGTTAAATTTTAACAGAAAATGGAGATAAAATTTACCAGGATATACCTTGAAGAGAAGAAAGTTGTTTTACCACAATCATTACGGGTCCATGGATTACATCTTAGAATCATCATGATGGACCGAAAGTATCCACAGTTGTCAAGATAAAACATAATTAGGCCACTATTTGAAGACAGAGACAATGAGCTTTAAGGGAAGACTGGAGATAGACATGGTCACAAAATTCAGGAAACTCCAGTCTACAGCTACAAAGACCAGTGACAGGAAACAGGATACTATGGACTTAAAAAAAAGGGTCTGATGAATAGTAGATGACCAGCAGGTGTTACACTGTGACAACTCCTCATCAGTTCTTAGTCCGAAGCTGTCAGGATAAGATCATCTGCTGTAGCTGCCAGATAATATTGAGATCCAAGAAGACTGTAGCCATGATTTAATGATCTGGAGGAAGATGTCTGGTGATGGGTCAGTGCAAGTGAAGGAGTACAAACAGTGAAAGTGAATGCTGACACTGAGGCCAAATAAGAAATGTACACCCTAGAGTAAAAAATAAATGCAATAGGGAATAAACCAAACATTACATCAACTGTAAAAGATGAGAAGTATACAGTAAACTGGTAGAATTCACTGGAAATATTTAATCGATAGTTGAGCTAAGTGTGTCATTGTGTCTTATATCCATCTCATGGTTCTGATCTGTCTCATCTCTCTTTTCTATATGTCAGATATTAGTAGAGTCTTCAGAAGCTAAATGAAAGTGTAGCTAAACCTTGAACCATGATAATACAAGCACATTGTCAGCACACATCATCTGCTCAGCTAGTGCCTGCCCACACTGCTGAATCTTAACTTACCATCTTAACTGAGTGATAGGACCAAAAACAGCAATAAAACTGGGTAAAGTATGTGGTTAAAATGATCTTTATTGTGTAAACATCACAAGGGGACTAAGATTTGAGAACTTTCTTTCATGGGCAAAACCTTTTAAGGGATGCAGATGTAAATAAAACTGTTAAACCAATTAAGTTAACATCTCTTTCCTATAATGGTAATGCAAACTCTATTAATATTTGTATACTGAGTTCTGTGTTGTTTCTTTTGCCTTTTACTTTGGTATTTATATGGAATGTATTAGTGTTAAAAAAAATGTCCACATCCAAACTTGTTGGTAAGGAAATAATTCATTGGATTTGGAGCTTATTGAATGTTTTAAGTCATTCTCATTAGGCTTTTTTTTCTAGGGGAATGGCTTTAATTGCCCTTATTTAAGTAGCTTGGTGTGATGGCACTTCTTATTAGTAGCGGGATGGAATAAATGGCTCCAAGCAAAAAACCCATTACAGACACCCACACGAAAACTGATTCAAATTACCAGAAAGAAAGATCTTTTTAGTGAGGGTTGAGAAGTGAGCAGAGACCTTCTCACCCCACCATTTCATTACATACGGTCAACACTAATTGCCTCATTCAAAGTCGTCACCATCTAATATCCCCACATTGTATGGAGCTCCCAATTAATTCTCAGTGAGAAACATCTTTATGGGCTAGCTCTGTCATGTTACGAGAAAATAAACCTCACTTTGCTGATGCGTTTAGTTTACATCTATTTATATGTCTATTTAGGTTGAGTTATATATATGTCTATTTTTATGTTGGTTTTATGTTGGTTCATTTGCAAGAAAATCAAAAATGTTAAGTGCTGTTGGTACTCAAACAAATATACTTTTGAAGATTAAAGGGGATGTCCAGGAATTTGCATTGGTGGCCTAATCCTAACTTTCTAACTCCTGGTATCTCTGTGATTGTTCTAACCTAAAGAATAAAGTTGATTAGTCATTTGGACTGTACCATAATCTAATCACCTTGAATTTCAGTCAATAAAAGTTTTTGTTAGAGCAGTTGTAGTCAAAGCAACATATTTTTGAAGATTGAATGGGTTGTCCAGGAATTTGCATCAGTGGCCGCTACTTAGGATTGGCCCATCAGAGTCTGATTGGTGAGGGGCCTACACCACCTTCTAGATGGCATCACAAAATGGAACAGTTAAGATAGCAGGAACATTCTCTTTCATGGAAGCCAAAGCTGCAATTACAGCTTCTGTCCACTACAAAAAAATTAGAACCAAGAGATTTTGGTTCAATGCTCTACTTTTATTCCAGCCTGCGGCAAGCTACTCGGAGCAGTGACTGGTTACTGATACTCTATAAATAACAATAATATTGCAAATATTATATTGCAGATAATAGCTGCACCACGTGACTTTGCCTACATTATAATAATGATCATTTTTTATTTATTCTCACAGATTATGCAGCGCTGCACAAAGCATGTCAAATTGCTCCCTGTCCCCATGGGGCTCACAATCTAAACAACTTACCAGTATGTTTTGGAGTGTGGGAGGAAACCGGAGGACCCAGAGGAAACCCACGCAATCACGGAGAGAACATGCAAACTCTATGCAGATGTTGGTGTGGGACTACATTAGATATATGATGGGCACTAGTTAAGTATCACGGTTCTAGAAGCATGGTGTTCTCAAACATATATGGAATATACATCAATTCTAAAATTGTCAGAGAAAATTTTGGGGTGGTCTATTGAAGGCTTTTAGTTTTCTTTTTCTGGTAGGTCAAATTTCACCTTTACAAGATGTGTTAGTCAAAATTTACTGGGAGTAAATATCATCAATGTAACCGGCTTTGCTGCCTCTCAGTTGTTAATTCCAAGTTGAGGGCTCGTGGTAATAGGGGGATCAAGTGACATTTGTAAAGAGGTTTTAGCTCCTAGTTATACAACATCAATGAGCAGCTCAACTTAGACAACACAAATAACAAAATCAAGTGTGGGGACCGTAAGTAGATCTTTTTGGAAATGTTTCTAAAAATTCAGCTGTGGCCAAAGACTCACAGATGTTTAATAGTGAGTGCTGTGTCCTTTTCAATATTTACCAGGCACAGTGCCATACATCTTGTAGTGGCTGTGTATGGTACAGCTGATTACTATACTGTACCTACTATATGTACTTTCCCTACTCTAGCTCCCCCTTCGTGTGGTACCTCACTCTCTCTTTGCGCACTTCCAAAGTGTTGATGGTGACCAATTTGGCTACCAAATAGTAGCTCCGGGGGGTCACAGAATTTTTTTTTTAATTCTAAATATATAGCGCACACAGATTACGCAGCACTGCACAAAGTTTGCCAAATTGGCCCCTGTCCCCATGGGCTCACAATCTAATCACCCTACCAGTATGTTTTGGAGTGTGGGAGGAAACCCACACAAACGCGGAGAGAACATACAAACTCTTTGCACATGTTGACCTGGGTGGGATTCGAAGCCAGGACCCCAGTGCTGCAAGGCAGAAGTGCTACTCACTCAGCCACCGTGCCACCCTAGAATTGAGAATGGAGATGTTACTGTTGAACATTGCTCCCTTTAAAGTTCTGTCTTTTGTGTTAAATCTGTAAAGCGCTATGGGATATGATGGCGCCATATAAATGAAGATTATTATTATTGTGTGCTGGTATATACACCATGTGCGGTCATTAACCTTGTATTGAGATGGTTTGCGGACTGAAACTAAAATCGCCTAAAAGGTGATTAAACTGCTGTAAAGTTACCAAATTGGTATAGATCATTCCTTGAAAGTATAAAAAGTAAATAGAAATAGGAAATAGAAAAATTTCTATAGAAAATAGAAGTATGACTAGTTTTATTTCATTATTGTATATAATTTTATTTTAATCACATTTTTTTAAAAAGTTTTTAACGATTAAAAAAAGATACATAAATCTGGTATCTCCAAGATCATACTAATCTAAGAATACAGTGGATATGTCATTTGGACGTTACAATAAAAGCTCATCAGGAAATCGGCAAACTTTTGTGCCGCGATCGACGTTATGAGGATCAACTGTGTGCTTATATTTATTACAATATGTCTATGTCGAACTCTTATATATATAAACGGCGATATATTTGTATTTACACTTTATTTTTTTATCAATATCTTTATATATGGCCGATGTCCACTTCTGCGCCTATATTTTAATATATTTGTTTCAAATATTTGTTCCAACTATTACCGCGTCATTCAATGATCCTCTCTTTATATGACACTACTTACCGGGTATTGCCTTTCCTGGTTTATAGAGATCTCTCTTTGTCTCTCTTCTGCGCATGCGCCGACAACAATTTACTACGTTCTACCAGCTCCATTCATAAAATAAAATATATTTGGCACTGCGCATGCGCGCCTCGCAACTTCCGGCGGCTGACAACGTCACTTCCGGTTTCCGGAACGCACGCCAACAGCTGATCCGAGAGGCACGCTGGTTGGGTGGCTGCATGTGGAGGTGGGCCTTTCTTCCCTTTATATACCTGCCGTACATACTACCCACACTTACCCCTGAGGAAGCCTGCTTGCACAGGCGATACACGTGGGGAATCCTCTCCCCAGCTCCCTCCCTGACTGCACCATGCACTTTATGTAATAATTATTACTATTTTTTCTATGGCTAAGCTACCTACTATTGTATCGTCATTTACATGTTTTTGATTATGTTAATACTATATTGTTGGTAGTTTTCAGCCAAACCAGGTCTGACGTCCTGGTACATATAACCTATTTATCGCTTTTCCTGCATTTGTGCCCAAGGTTGTTTGCTGGACTTTAGCACAATTAGTGCTTTTTAATTGCTTTTATGTATATTTGGATTTAATAAAGTACTTTGTACCACTTATATACATCCTGTCTTGTTTTTGCCTATAACCTGTATTTGGGATGTTTACATGCTTGGGCTTCTTTTGCCTAGCTATATTTCCTAGACCAGTGGTGGCGAACCTATGGCACTGGTGCCAGAGGCGGCACTCCGAGCCCTTTCTGTGGGCACCCAGGCCATCACCCCAGAATGAAGTTCACCAAACAATACTCAAAGAATCTGCCTGCAGAATCTTCCTACAATGATAGGGGAATTTGCCCTCCTCCTTTCAACTCCATTGGTGTCCTTGGGAGGCTGAAGGATTGAAAGTTGTCAATGAACAAGGAGAAATAATACTGCTTAAATTCCTGCGCTGGCACTTTGCAATAAATAAGTGGCTTTTGGTTGAAGTTTGGGCACAGAGGCTCTAAAAGGTTCGCCACCACTGTCCTAGACCCTGCTTTGTCTAATGAGCTCATCAGGAAATGTGGCAACTATTTTTTGGTCAATTTTATTGATTTTTTTTTTCTACCTTCCCAGTACATAGAATAGAATTTTAAATGGTGCCATTAGAAAGTAGCAAAAACCAAGCCCTCATAAATTTCTGTATGAACTGAAAATTGTAAAAGTTATTGTTGGTGGAAAGTAAAAAACTGAAAGGCAAAACGGAAAGGGGGTGATGTGTACATTACACTCATTCTGTAATATACATAACACCGTTGAGATCAGGAGCACTATCACTGTGCTCACGTTTAGGACTTTCTTTTTAGTTTTAGGTCTGAAGCTCTTTTTCTGCCCTGCAACTCATTCAGTCGATGACAAATTGATGTAACATTTACAGTTCATCACCTACTGACCTCAATGATTTTGAAAAAAATTCTTGAAAAATCCTCTACAAAACTTTAAACGATCATGATTAATGTCCGCTGGCACCAGTTTGACTCCCGTAGAATTAATAGAACTGGAAAATGAAGTTTATTTTTCTTCTGGATGAATGAAGCTTCTTTTCCATATGAGGCAGTATATATTCATAGAAAGGAATGATGGGAAATTCATACCTCCTCCAATAAGGATATTTTTTACCTTATTTTTAGATGACTGAATCTAAAAACCCAAGTGACTTGATATCAAACTGATAGATGGCATTTCCTTCTTCAGAAGGCTGTTTTTTACAAGCTCCATTTATTTATTTATTTGACTCTGTCACATCAGAGACAGCAGAGAGATAAGCTGGGGCAATAGATAAGTGAAATCTGGTTGTAAAAATGTTTGTCGAAACAGACACGCAGACATCAGACACGCTGGAAGAGTAACAGGAAATTAAAGTCCTTCAAATCTCAGCTTATCATATTGGCCAAGTTAGTTCTGATACGTCCATTGCTATGGCTTACACAAGTATCCTGAAATAACAGACACATTACACACATAAAATGCTGTAAAAAATATTTTCCTATGTAAAAGAATAAACTAAATAACAGCACCTGATCACTAAAACTATAATAATATGCAGAAAAGACCAGGAGAAATTTGTAAAAAGTAACTATATTGTCTCGAACCACTGGAAAGCTAGTACCATAATGTCATCAATGCTGTAGCTAAGGAGGCTGCCCCTCTAGGGACTGCATGAGATGCAGCCTTCCAAAATGGTCTCCACACCTCTCTAGCCACCATATACAACCCCAAGGTAATCTTACTATAAGATTATTAATTTTCATCATGCATAAGATTAGATATCTGGAATAGATACACTGGTTTGGCTTAATCTCATATCATGTCATAGGCTTCCTGAAATTCATGCTTGATGGTAAGGTGTGGTTTTTCTTGTGCCATCTTGGAAAACATATTTGCATATTTCCCAGAATCCCCTAGTGGAGCATCAATGGCTATAAGTCTCCACATACCTATAAGACGGCCTTATATGGCAAGAGAACTCTTACTCCCTGACCCTATTAAAAAGCCTTTCACTCAGCCAAGCCAGTTGCCTATGCTCTAATGAAGAGATGCAACCATGTTGAAACAGCGCTGTCTACAGTTGGGAATCTGTTCCTTCTGGAATAGAGATACTGGTTTGGCTTTAATCCGAAATCATGTCATTAGGCTTCCTGAAAGTCATGCTTGAGGGTAAGGGGGCAGCCTTACAAAGTAGCAAAAGAGACGTTGTTTTCCTTGTCCCATCTTGGAAAACATATTTGCATATTTTCTGAAGATAAGCTAGGTCCTTCATTGTTGGGTCAGGTTTGGTCAACTAAAATTAAAGGGTTTAGCGTATGATGATTCATCTGGAGCTTGGCCTAGATCTCATGCTCACCAAGGACTGTAGAAGTCTGTACATTTCCTGCTAACTAGTAGCAAAGACTGAGCCAACCACGACGAGGACCTCTTTCTCCAAAGGCCCCACGAAGACTGCTTGAAGTTGTATAATAATAATTTACATAAGAAAGATTCTAGTTGTAATGTAGGGTCTCCGCTGCAGGGCAAGGGAAATAAGTACACATTTATTTTTTTGTTCAGCCCCCACGGCCACCTTGTAATTTTTACTTAATCTCGAGCAACCCCCTTTAAATTTATTATACAACATTTACTGTTTCTGCTTTAGGACCTACAATCTTAGACTCCTAGAGTACTTAGATATAAAACACACTCCCCTCATGCAGATCTGCCAACTCACATTGCTGCGGGCTATAAAAACCTTCTTGAACAAATTACCATTACTAATCCTCCTGCTCACCTTTAGTGCTACTGTATTTTGACCTCTAATTCACTGGCACCAGAAAACCTGTGTTCCCCTGCCCCCAGTTCTAATAGTTTTTAGTCTAGCCCTTACATACTTGAATGCTGGGGTCATATGGGTGAAGGTGAAACCATTTGGTAGGAAGGTCTGAAATATATGGCTTATCTTCTTCATCATAGAAGAAGGAAACAAAATCACATCTATTGACACAATTTTATAGTCCAGGGGTATAGGAGAAAAGTTTGGAGGAGAACATTTTCTGATATGAAACAGATGTCAAGTGGCTACTTCTCCAATGTTTGGGACCAGTCCTCGTGTATGAATGTGAAAGTGCTCTCTCATTGACTTCTGTCGTGTTACATATCAGGACATAATAATAATAAAAAATCTGGTCCTTAGAAGGACTAAAAATGAGGTATATACTGCGCATGCACATGCTATAAGGATATGTTAGGGCTCTGCTTTACTAAATGAGTGTCTTCAGCTAAGAAAAAGCAAAGTAATCAGACATGTAAATTGGCCTTAGCCTACGGACAATTTGTGTATCTCAACCCAATGGTTGCAGTGTTGTATGTCGTCCTGTTCCTACCTCCCACTGAAAGCGTGAGGAGGAGTGAACATTGGCAGCAGGCAGTGACTAAAGACCTCCCAGAGTGTAAGCTCAGCGGAGGCTGGGGGTGGATGCAATGCATTCGCTCAGCAGGAGGGAACGGGATGGAAAGACGTAGCTTGCTGTGTTTTTCTATCCTGTTTTGGAAAGGAGCCTCTATTAACTAGTATATGTTAATGCATACTTTCAGCGTATACGCCAATAGCTGACGTGGCATATATGCTGAGCAAATGAAAAAAAAAATATATGACAGCAGCCGTATCGGGTGTGGCCCTGCGATCAGTTGTGGAGGTGCCTGCAGTCCAACCGCAACCTATTTACCATTGATGACATATCCTACAAATACATCATCCATAGAGTCCCTATGATTTTGGGATGAATAAAGGTTCCAGAAGAATATAATAATATAAGATCATACATAAACATAAATATGATTTTTTTTTGCACCAAATCTGATACATTATAGTCTGTGTTGAGTATTTCAAATAGGGGCTGTAATAGCAAAAACAACCAATTGAGAAGGATGGAGCTGTTTTCGAACCTAGATAAACGCCATTAGGCCTAATAAATTACGGGTATGTATGCGTCACGTTTCATCCAGGTGCAGATGGGAGGAGCGAGCACCGCTGACCCCTCCCATTGCCACAGGATCCTAGCGAGCTGTGCCACAATCTGGGCAGGAATAGGACCTACTTTTTCTTTTGCAATATGGCCACCCGGCTCGGTTACGGTGTGGTGAGACACAGCAGCCTCCCCACACTGTGCACAGCATACCTCTATGGGGTCCATGAGCTAGCCGCAAACTCACTGCCCAATATACAGTGGTGTACATGAGGCCTTAGTGTTATTTTAGTTACTTTTTTATTGTTAAGATAGAAAAACAATGTCTATAGTGAATTCAATTCTACATTGCACATAACAATCTACGACAAAGGCAAGTGGACAACAAAAACTTACAATGGATATGTGCAAAATCCAGGCTGCATTTACATATTTTTATTGATGTATTTCTTTATATGATGTTATAGTAAAAACAAGTGTGACCGACAATATCAGCGCTAGACAATGTATCGCAACAATGAGCCTGATATTGTCATAGTGACCTATTTCCCACATGCTTTACTGCATTCCAAGTCGTAATTTGTATTTATGGTGACAAAAGCGGCATAGGAATAATGATGTGTGTCAAGTGACACCAGAAGAGCTCCCGGTTTTAAGGCGCAACCCACTCTCTTTGTTCCTGGGAGATGAATGGGAACCCCTCTCTTTAATTTACCTGCTGCTTTTGAGATGATATCAAATTCCAGCTATGGCTATTTACATTGCATTGTGGTTAGTATACAATTATATGATATATACAGGGACATCCTGGGCATTGGATAGAAAGTGTACCACTCATTCATACCATAATCCGATTTTTCAGCCTTTGCTTTCCATAAGCGTCACTAGACGGAATAGTGCCATATATTGCAAAAACTGTCATGATTGGGAAGGGCAAGGGCAAACCCTCCGGTGGATGCATTAAGTGCTGAGCACATTACTGTAGATTGGGCTGCCTACACCCACCTCAACCACATGAAAGATTGTACATTTTCCTGGAAGCAATGAAGTTCTTAGGTCTAATATCAAATACCAAAGAATTTTCACACCTACTCGTCTTAATGTATGTGGGATGAAAAGTTCTGAAATTCTCTGTGGATTTCCTTAGGAGGGTTGTAAAAGTAATACCATATAGTAGACAGATTAAGACAATGGAATATCAATTATTTTTTTGTGGTTCCCAAAACAATGGCCACATCTTTCATCTCACATTCCATTAGCAGGGCTAGGTCCCCGAGGAATACAAATCCCTCGGACGTGTCTGCTCTGTTGATGACCTCAGTCCTTCATTAGCTTTATAACACGCTTCAGGCTGTGGACATGAGATAGTGGAGTCGGAATCAGATTTTCTTTTTAGATGTTACACCAGAAAGTGTTAGAAATCTGAACTGAAAGAAAATTTTTACATATTAATGATTTGATTCACCAAATATTCATCGATCTTTTTCAAGAGATTGAGGTCCGAATCAACATTGCCCTCTAGTCTTTATAAAAATTGTCTTATCTTGTTGTGTTCACTTTCTACAAATTCTTTCATTAGGGTGAGGTTTAAGGTTAGTACCCTGTTTCCCCGAAAATAAGACAGTGTCTTATATTAATTTTTGCTCCTTAAGAGGCACTAGGTCTTATTTTCAGGGGATGTTATTATTCCATGAACAAGAATTTATATTTATCGTTGAACAAAGAAAATAAACTTCTCTAACATCCTTATTATTCTCCAAACTCTGAATTTCATGCTGTATTCCTTGTGGCTCCATTTCTATTAGAATCATTGGCCCCAGTCTCTCATGTTCAGTAAAATCACTTTCCATAAATGACCCTTCTTATCCTGATAGCTCCTGGTATCACATTTGTAGCACAACAGCCAGTGATTTACTTCCATGAATTCTTCTCCATATCACAACCTTCTGCAGCATCTACAAGATTTCCTAATACTAATATATGGCAAGGGGGGAGCTGCTGCAATGGCGGCTGCTAGGTCTTATTTTCAGGGGAGGCCTTATATTTCTAAGCCTGAACAAAATTGTACTAGGTCTTACTTTCAGGGGATGTCTTATTTTAGGGGAAACAGGGTATCAAGGTTAAAACTTAATCCAAACTAACCCCAAGTTCTTGGTTGACTGACAGCGATAGCCGATATTTTAAAAGATTCATCCAAACAGAATGAAAATAAAATGTAAGTATCAACTTGCTCATTTCTAGTATCCGATGTGGTGTCAGTATAACTTTATTATATGTCATGTCAAAACTTTTCTTTAGTATAGTCTTCCATCATTACCCAGTTTACATTTTAAAGTTGTATTCCTTTCTCAGCCAGAATACACATAGTTATGTAAGGGAAACAGTGGCAGATGTCGGGGTTTTCCAACATTCCCCATCTTTTGTTCTTGTAGGAGATAAGCCACTGCCGGTAGCTTGCACCCCTCTCCTTATTGAAAACATATGCATGTTCCACCTGACCAACCACACATTTATATGTGGGACTTAGTAGGAATAGTTGTTGGCCAACAAAGGTCCTATCCATGTCTATCTAATGCGTATTGGCTGCTAAGCTGTTTAATATTGCCTTACATTGCTTATCACTGTAAATGCCAATGAGCGTCAATAATTTAATAATTTGTATGTCTTATCAGTATACAGCAGGTAACATACAGGGGCATCAGGTGCCTCTCATTCATGTTGCTGAAGACATAAGCAGGATGGACATCTTTCATCCCTCTGACATCATGGCAAGGATTAGGCACAGATAAGATGCAAGCTATTTTTATTAACATTAACAGGATTATACTTATGATACCAGAAGGTTTATGACACCTCAATCTTTGTGGGTTTCTAGGCCATGATGGAACAGGAGGGATGTTCAGGCACATGTATACATCAGATATACCTATAGAAATTTGTCTAAAAGTGAATTTTACAAATGTATTACCTTAGAAAAAAAGTTTCATGACCTAAGAGATCATTTAAAAGAATACAACCTTGTGCATCCCTGGTCCTATTTAAAAGCCCAATATACACATAAAGCAGGATGATGCCTACAACTACTGTTGCTCATACAGTTTCATTGACTGTGAGCAGTACATCCCTGTAAAATCTTTTATTCCATATTAAAATATGTATTTAGTCTACAAAGTCGTATTTGCTAGTATCAAGTGATTGGTAAGGGTAGGTGAACCCAGGTACTGCTCCCACATCAGATCTTCCTGTCTACTAGACCTCCCCACAACCAGTCAATGTACCCTATACTGGATTATGTGAAGGATGGTAAAGATGAGAGACCAAATTGTAAATAGCAAACATAGTCCTAACAGGTAGCGAACATCAGGACGATAATGCAAACTAGAGAAGAGTCAAACCAAAGTCACAACCTGATAGCACAGAGAACTAAGCAAGAATAGAGCAATTGCAATCCAGATGAGACAGAGAGAGTAACACAAAGGCAAGTAATCAAATAACTGACAGTGAATTCCAGTCTCAAGGAGGCTTTATAGTTGGTTAATGGGTAGCTGAGCAAAGATACTGATAGCTTTGACTCTCACCTACCTCGCAGCGTAGCATTGCCAACATAAGACATGACAGCTAGTTTGAAGGCTTAGTGGGAGCTCATTTAAGCCTTTTCCGATTCCCAAAAATTTGCCCTTTAATCATCCCAGCTAAATATACATTTTGTTGATCGAAGATCGATGTTCAGCAGCATATTGCCAAACTCCTATGGGAATGGAGAGGAGTAAATTATCACAGTAGCATTTGTTTCTGGGTTATGTTTGCATCGGTCATTGTAAAAGGACAATGTAGATGACCATTGGCCCATACATGCTACCATAGATCCCACAATTTTGCCTGAACATGGGCCTTAGGGAGTCCTTTAATGGATGCAAGATAAGACATACTGTGCATAAGCTCTGACTAAACTGAATATATAAAGACTTCCCTACATGTTTTACTGGTGGGTTAGTGTGTAATGCCACATAGTGCTTTCCCATAAAGGACCAATCCTATTCACTTTCCACATTCCCTGAACATAGAGATTAGAACTCTGCACTGCTCGGGAAATATGCATCAACTTTTTTTTTTGGTGCGTCTTAAAATAGAGCGTGCAACATAATCTGGTCGAGTTGCAGTAATAAATGTGGTGCAAGGTCTGAATCAGCACTAAAGTGCCCCTTTAGATGTAGACACGTTATAAATACATGTGCAAGCAGTTTGCAGGTTCTTCTCAGTGCCATAGGCCACATTTGAGGTCTTCAAACTGATGTATGTTGTCCACCATATACACTCACCGGCCACTTTATTAGGTACACCATGCTAGTAACGGGTTGGACCCCCTTTTGCCTTCAGAACTGCCTCAATTCTTCATGGAATAGATTCAACAAGGTGCTGGAAGCATTCCTCAGAGATTTTGGTCCATATTGACATGATGGCATCACACAGTTGCCGCAGATTTGTCGGCTGCACATCCATGATGTGAATCTCCCGTTCCACCACGTCCCAAAGATGCACTATTGGATTGAGATCTGGTGACTGTGGAGGCCATTTGAGTACAGTGAACTCATTGTCATGTTCAAGAAACCAGTCTGATATGATTCCAGCTTTATGACATGGAGCATTATCCTGCTGAAAGTAGCCATCAGATGTTGGGTACATTGTGGTCATAAAGGGATGGACATGGTCAGCAACAATACTCAGGTAGGTTGTGGCGTTGCAGTGATGCTCAACTGGTACCAAGGGGCCCAAAGAGTGCCAAGAAAATATTACCCACACCATGACACCACCACCACCAGCCTGAACCGTTGATACAAGGCAGGATGGATCCATGCTTTCATGTTGTTGACGCCAAATTCTGACCCTACTATCCGAATGTCGCAGCAGAAATCGAGACTCATCAGACCAGGCAACGTTTTGCCAATCTTCTACTGTCCAATTTCGATGAGCTTGTGCAAATTGTAGCCTCAGTTTCCTGTTCTTAGCTGAAAGGAGTGGCACCCGGTGTGGTCTTCTGGTGCTGTAGCCCATCTGCCTCAAAGTTCGACGTACTGTGCGTTCAGAGATGCTCTTCTGCATACCTTGGTTGTAACGGGTGACGATTTGAGTCACTGTTGCCTTTCTATCAGCTCGAACCAGTCTGCCCATTCTCCTCTGACCTCTGGCATCAACAAGGCATTTCCGCCCACAGAACTGCCGCTCACTGGATGTTTTTTCTTTTTCGGACCATTCTCTGTAAACCCTAGAGATGGTTGTGTGTGAAAATCCCAGTAGATCAGCAGTTTCTGAAATACTCAGACCAGCCCTTCTGGCACCAACAACCATGCCACGTTCAAAGGCACTCAAATCACCTTTCTTCCCCATACTGATGCTCGGTTTGAACTGCAGGAGATTGTCTTGACCATGTCTACATGCCTAAATGCACTGAGTTGTCGCCATGAGATTGGCTGATTAGAAATTAAGTGTTAATGAGCAGTTGGACAGGTGTACCTAATAAAGTGGCCGGTGAGTGTAAATTACATTGGTCACCAAATTGTGGACTTCAGCTTTTTAATAGGCCTCAGATTGGGGACATATATATATACTAACATTAGTTTACCCCATTGTGGATCTAAAACTATAAGGTGAAAGTTAACTGTTAACTTGTGGAACTTAGTGTCTGCTTCCTTTCCATTTCTCAAAGTTCTCTAGCGATCTTCTGTCTTCAGGAGCCAGTCGGTGGGTGCCATTGCATCCACTGGCTTAATATTATCACAGTATCCGACAGACACACAAATTAAAGTGGTCTGTCTCTGTGGAGGAGTCTCTTTCAAGACAGGGTGCCTCAAGCTGGAACCCAATATTAATTACAAAGAGTCTCCCTCGCTCCAACTTTTTACATCTAAGCATAGCGTTTAGAGAGTCTGGTGGCTTTGCAGAGGTTCAAAGGAACACAAAGATCTATGGACAATAAAACCTTCTGGCATTAGAGATGAAAAGGTTAATATTGAGCACGCTAGTGTTTCACTACAAAATGATGGCTTCAGGCTACCAGCGACTACCTGAGTAGGTGACAATCTCCCTGTGAAAATATTTTTGTGAAATCTACTATGACAAGGTATTAAGATGACCTCGCACGGTACTACCAGATAATTCACTTGCTAGTAAGAGTCATGTAAAGGCCGAATGACTGGACACAGCTGTGAGAATGGCATCAGGGGTCAGTGCCCACAATATGCTGTCACATTGATTTCAATTTTTCAATATATAGCCCATATAATTATCACATTATTGGGTATTTTACCTCAAAGTAATACCAATAAATATCCATAAGTTATACTCTTCAGTTTCTGTTCAGTAACAAAGTAGCCTGACATTTTCCATTTACTGACATCATTATGGTCAAATAATATGTGCACCACAAGATAATTTGGCCATGTAAAGTCCAGTCCATATAATACCAATAAATAGAGTTCAAGGAACATGCTGTATCCAAATAACCTTCCATGAGGCTACCGGTACACAACTCTGTGTTGTTCTCTGGCCACAAACAGATCTGTGGTCTGCTTTTATGATCTGTGTGTAATCTGTTGCTGAGCCGTACGCTTCGCAGATCCAGAAACAAAATGGAAGGCTGGAAAAATCATATCTATAGCTCATCCCAACCTCTTGAAGGGTCAAATGATTGGTTTACATAGAAACCGATATGGACAGCACATGAATGACACCTGTGTAAGGGAAGGTCCAAGCTGCAAACATGGGTAAGGGTAGAACCTGTTATAAGTTTTCGACAGCTTCTACATGGATCAGTGAAAACATGTTAGTGCGGATGGGTCCATTGAAATGAATGTATGAGTGTACCATTACTAAAATAGCACATACGGACACAACATTTGTGTGCATGTAGCCTTAAAGAAAACCTGTCATCAGGTTTTGAGTTACCTACCTGATGATAGGTTCCTATAGTACAAAACAGGTAGAAAGTTTGTCCAAACTTGAGGTTGAGTTATGGGGTGGTGCACAGGGCATACAAGCCATGGAGTCACTCACATGTCTCCTCATAGAAGCTCCCTCCTCTCCCCCTCCCTTCTAGTGACATCCTCAGAAAACACTGTTTAAATCTAGCGGCTCCATGCGCACTGAGCAGTGCAGGATACACCTCGGCATCTGTCCCTGTGCATGCCATCAGATTTCATTAGAGGATGTCACTGGGAGGGGGAGAGGAGGGAGCTGTTTCTACCTTAATGTAAGTTAGTATCTTGGAGCACCGGGGGGGGGGGGCTATGCCTGGCCATGTACCCAATTTCTTATTTCCATATCTTCTTTCTGCAAGTGTCTAAAATGGGAGTGCTGAGGGTAGAAGGCGTCATAGAACGGGTAAAATAAGTGCAGCAGCATACATGGCCCCTCCTCCAGTGCACCAAGAAGTTAATTTGCATAAAACTAAAAACAGACTTTATCAAAACAACAATAGACCTAAACAAAACTGTTATATGTGTGGAAAGTCTACACATTAGTATTTCCACTTGAGGCATGATTTGGAGGCCGGTAGACTACTTTTTAAAAACTATAGAAAAGGATCTCAACATCAGATCAATGAGGGAACAACCCCCATACTTGGTACTGCTGTTATGCTCCTATTCATACTGCAGTGACTCTGTTTAAGCACTATACTGGGAATGGTGCTCTTTACCTCCTGTTCCATCTACTTCTTATCGGCTGATTAAAACTCCTGATTGGCAGCAGTGTTGGGTGTTACACCTCCATCCATCTGAAATATAAGACCTATTAATGGGTGATCAATATTTTAAGCCCCAGTGTGATTACCCCCATATCCAAAATGAGACCAATCACATAAAAAACGGATCTTCTCCCCAGCTTTCGCTTTGTCACGTAGTAAGTGTTTCCTTTAAAAGCAACTTCACCCTTACCATGCCAATAAAACCAAATCACAGGGCACCATTTTTGGCATCTGTAGGGAGTTGGCAGCCACTGGATAAACACGATGAATTTTCCCATAATGTAAACTCCTGAAGAATGTACAATGAATATGTCCCTAGGTCCATTTTACCTTATTTAGCTAAAGCAAACTTGGACAATTTTTTTTGGCTTTTTGTATATGTCACGTTATTGGATATAGATATGAGACTTCTGGGGCTGTAATCAATCCCAGAACATCTCTATTATGTGGAGGAAATATTGTTAATAAATATGGCTGAATTTACACAGTATATTAACCATTTACACCCATCACTGCTTTTTACTACTGTAGTATACACCATAGGAATCACATATACTATGCTTCTATTCTAGTTTAAAGGTAATCAGTCATGATAAACCAGGGACATTACTCATATATCCAGGCACCGTGACTTTGGTAATCTTCTTATATTTGTCATCCATAACCTTCTTTCTTCTAAAATACAACGTTTACAACTTTTAATGAGACAGAAGGGCTGCTATACTGTCTCTCCTACCTTCAGCACTTCCCCCTGCCCTCTGCCTGATGTAATCTCCTGGCAGCAGTGACTTTTTACAGATAGTGTGAGGAGGAAGTGCTCCTTGCACTGTGTAAGCTACAGCACAGAGGGACTCTGGTAACTCCCCCAGAGCCCTTCTGGCTCATTAGCATCATTTTTAGAAGGAAGGAGGCCTGGGATAACAAATATAATAAGATTAGCACAGTCACTGTGCCTGGATCTATTAGTAAGTATTCCTGGTTTATCATGCTTGATTTAGATGGTAGATTGATGGTAGGGAATCTGTCAGCAGGTAAGGTAGAAGCACTGGACACTTGTGTATTTATACCTTAGTGTGTGTGTGTTGTTAGTAGCAGCAGCAGGACTGTGACAAATAAATTTTTTATTCCAGGATTGTAGCTGTACTCAGAGCACTCTCTTGCACATGTGTGTGAGATCACTTCATCTTATAAAGCACATACCCGATGCCCGTCCCGCTGAGTAAAACAGAAGCTGCAGTGACACAAGGCTCAGTTCACACCTGCGCTCAGCAAGTTCCCTTTCCCCAGCCCGAGTCTTTTCCCCACTATTATAACGGAAGTATAACTGAAGGCTACCTTCCGTTTATAAAAGTCACTGGGGAACGAAACATGACCGGAAATCATTCTCGCCACCTTTCTAAAACGGAGAGCGTAACGGCAACCCTTGACGCAGGTGTAAACTGAGCCTCACAGTTCCAGTTGTCACTGTCTAAGAAATCAATTTGAAATGCTTTGTGCAGCGCTGCGTAATCTGTGTGCGCTATATAAATAAAGAATTATTATTATTATTATCACGTGTTTAATCACATGACATGACATAACGCATGCGATTGCATGTGTAGCAAATGACTATACAGGTATCAGAATCTGCTAACCAGGATAAGTCTCTTGGGTTGTGTTCACACAACAGATTTTG
This sequence comes from Engystomops pustulosus, assembly GCA_019512145.1. NCBI lineage: Eukaryota > Metazoa > Chordata > Amphibia > Anura > Leptodactylidae > Engystomops > Engystomops pustulosus. The sequence goes on along the minus strand of CM033643.1, from coordinate 197,352,045 downwards.
TATTACAAAACAAATCTGCATCAAGAAAACAAATTAGCTTTTTATCCCCCCACCCCCACCCAGCAGAATAAAAACCAGTGCATGACAGATTTAAGGTGTTTTTTTCTTTTTTTACATTGATACAAAATCTGAGTAAAAAACACTGGGGGACACGTATTATTGTATCTGCGCCTAAAAAATGTCGGGATCTTTGTTTTTTTTGGCCAGAGAATTGTTGCGGATCATGTATAATGAGTTTGCGCCAGAAAGAACAGATGTTTCCGACTATCCCGACTCCTCCGTCTTTTTTTGTCGCAAGTGGGCGTGGCCTAACTTTTCCACATTATCCGTCACATTTATGTGTATTTTGTCTGCATTTTTAGGCGCAATTTTTGGAGCACAATAGACCAGGAAAAAAATGGTCAGAGAGCAAAATAAAGACGCAGTCCATGTAAGAATTTGGCGCACATCTCTTTGATGTCGCCATTTTTATGGCGCACAACTGATTATTAACGTCTACCCATTATGTACTTACAGCCGTGCGCCACTTTAAAACATTGGGCTGTGCTTTCCGGAGACTGAGCTCCGATGCCGACAGTCGTGCTTGCGCCAGAATAAGTAAATCCCTCCCTACTGTATGAATTGGTTCTTAATCTGAATGCACATATTATGTAATAGTCAAGATTTTTTCTGTGCAGATTTTTCTGTGGAAATTCCTTAGCGTAATAGATTAGTATTTTAAGTGAATGTGATATTGAAGTAATGTCGACTGTGTAAACTTTTTTTTGTCTGTGTGGAAATTTATGTAATCTTAGAAATTTTTGAAGTCTATGGGCAAGGGAAAATTAGACTTTATACTGCATTGATGCAGATTACATGCAATCAGAATCCACATGCAATACACATATCAGAAATCCACGTGACATATGTGCATAAGAACTGTATTTTGGAGGTTTTTCTGCATGGCAATGTGTGCAGATACACTTAAACAGTGCGTGTGTGGCCTAATTCTGTGCATGTTCGGTCCATCAATCCAGGACCATGTGGTGGCCACATTTCACAGAGTGAACACAGTTCTGGAAGTGGGAGTCCTAGCATCGAAATTATATATGATACAAGGAGCCGTCCGTGTAACTGTGCGCACAGTAAGCATGTTCTTAGTACAGCACTGGTACCATAGGGATGAAATACTGTCTTTGCAGTATTTCACAGACTGACCACTGTGCTTGCAGTGGGAGTCCAAGCATCATAGTTATATCTGATACAAGGAGCCGCTGCGGAATGCATCAGAAAACCGTGACGTACAGCAAGAACGTCTCAGTACTGTGCACTCGGCACAATTCAAAAGCTCTCAAAAGCATTTCATGCAGCGCACGCTGTTCTGGGAACGGGAGTCCAAGCATCATAGTTATATATGATACAGGGAGCCACTGTAAAACAACTGTGCCATACAGTAAGCATGTTCTCAGTACAGCACACTGATCCTGATGTAAGAACTTCTTGGCAGCATTTCACAGACCAAACATTTTCCCCAGGTACAGGAGTCCAAGCATCATAGATATATATGATACAAGGAGCCCCTAAGAAAGCACAGGACAGCTGTGCCATACAGTAATCATGTTCTCAGGACAGTGCACTAGTCCCCTTTGGATACAAAAACACCATAGCACGGGAGTCCAAGCATCAAAAATATACATGATAGAAGGAGCCCCTGTTAGAACACAGGACAGCTGCTCCTTACAGTAATCATGTTCTCAGGACAGTGCACTAGTCCTGTATGGATACAAGAACGCCATGGCACAGGAGTCCAAGCATCATAAATATATACGATAAAAGAAGCCCCCGTGAAAACGCAGAACAGCTGCTCAGTACAGTAATCATGTTCTCAGGACAGCGCACTAATCCTGTAGAGATGCAAAAACGCCATGGCGTGGAAGTCCAAGCATCATAAATATATATGATACAAGGCCCCTGTTTTAAGCGCACAGAACGGTGCGCGCTACAGTAATCATCATGTTCTCAGGACAGCGTCACTAAGTCCTGTATGGATACAAAGACCAACATGGCCACGGGGAGTTCAAGCATCATAAAAAATAGGTACAAGGATCCCTTGTTAAGACACAGGACGGCTGCGCAGAACAGTAATCATGTTCTCAGGACAGCGCACTAATCCTGTATGGATACAAGAACACAATGGCACGGGAGTTCAAGCATCATAAAAAATATGATACAAGGATCCCTTGTTAAGACACAAGACGGCTGCGCCGTACAGTAATCATGTTCTCAGGACAGCGCACTAATCCTGTAGAGATGCAAAAACGCCATGGCATGGGAGTCCAAGCATCATAAATATATATGTACGGTTGTCTCAAGGATAATATAGCAGCTCCTTGCATCACGTACAACTGTACGTAAAATATAACATGCTACAATCGTACAGGACATGATTCGATGGACATGGTGTCACTTTCCTTTACAAAGTGTGTGACAAAGCGATGGCCTCTTGGTCTTTTTCCATGTAATAAATGCCCTGAGGGAAATTTGGTGCAATTTGTCTGTAAATAAGTGAGTTCCTTCCTCATGACACAAGTCCTTGTTGTGACTGGCACCTGGGATGGCTGCTGCCTACCTGTCTGTGTGTGCATGTGTGAGGAGGAGGAGAAGGAGGTGCCGCCATGTGTGAGGGAGGAGGGCTGCAGCATCATGAATATTAAGCTGAGGCCGTCCTCCTGCTCCTCCTGCAGCCTGGCCATAGATGAGCAGCCTCGCAGTCAGCCTGCACTCTGCTCCCGGCTCTCATTGTCTGCTTCATGCTAAAAAGAGAAAAGGAGCACAAGCCATAATATTCCGAATAGAGAATCGAGTGATAAAAGGAGGCTGCGGCTGCAGGACAATAGAGGAGAGTGCTGCCCTCCGCTCGTGCATGAGCACACCCGCCGCCTATATCAGAGCTGTGGAGCGGTCCTGGCCGGCAGAGGCTTCAGGGCAGCACTTGCACAGGAGAGGCAATGCCTTTACGGAGGAGACCCCTCTTATCTGACACCTCCTTCAGGCTCATCATTGCTGCACTATGCTTCCCACTGAAGGTATGGAGACCCCCTTCCTGCACCCTGGATCCCCCTACTACTTTCCACCACTACTTTTTAAAGGGGCACTACACCTGTACCCAATGAGTCCTGCTAAATGCACTCCAAAAAAATCACTGCAATTTTTTTCATTATTTTTTTTTTTCAAGTGCAATATTTTTTTTTGTGTCTGTATGTGTGTTTATCGCTCATTTTTTAATTTTGTTTTTTCGTAACAGGTGTCCGTGGCGTCGGGCTACTTCGAATTGGAAATCTTATCGATGCAAAATCCCAACGGAGAATTGCAGAACGGCAATTGCTGCGACGGGACCAGGAACCCCGCCGATAGAAAATGTACCAGGGATGAGTGTGATACTTATTTTAAAGTTTGCCTAAAGGAGTACCAGTCCAGGGTGTCCTCTGGGGGGCCTTGCAGTTTCGGCTATGGATCTACCCCTGTCCTAGGAGGAAATTCCTTCAACCTTAAATTCAGCAGGAATAGTGAGCGGAGCAGGATTGTGCTCCCTTTCAGTTTTGCATGGCCGGTGAGTCACTTATGTTTTTGCATTACGAGTCGTTTTATTGATTTTTAATTGCTGTCATAAACTGTGCTGAGATGCCATCTATGGCGCCGACGGTGTCCGCCGTGCTGTACAGCAGGACTACAGTCAAAGAAGAACCCTTGGTTTGCATTGCAGACTTGTAGATGCCTTTAGTAGGAAATAAAGGATCAAGACATCAGCTGTCAGCGTGCAAAGGGTTAATTCCACCGCCGCAAAAAAAAAAAAACGGATACGATTGGAAGAGAGTAGAGAAGTGGACTGTGATCTCCAGTATGTGACCCAGGAGAGAGGGAGGAGTGCCTGGGAATAGAATGAGCTGCTCCTAGAAACATGTGTATCCTCTGTAGTCCCGTATATTGCTGCTGTATTGGAATGTGGGGTAACGCTGCCCGTAAAGCTGGCGATTTGTCTACCGTCTATTATGTTTAGGGAGCACTGATCACTATCCTTAGTTATGGGATGTGTTGGTTTCGCGCTGTGAGCTCTAGAACCTTATAGATGTTACTTTCTGTTGCTTTGGAAGAAGCCGTGTCCTGTCTATAGGCTCCTCGTCCTCCCTGACTGTCAGTGTATTAACAGGTCAGAAGTTCGGTGTGGTGTTGAAGTGGACTAATCCCCTCTAAACCCATCTAGCAGTGTCCGGCTTGGGCTGAGTTTTGCGATTCGCCCCCTCCCTTCTCGTGCTTTAATATGTTTGTGCTTCTGCAGCTGTAGAGAGTGTAGGTTTCTACGATATGAAAGGGAGAAGTTGCACCTAGAACTTGGAGTGCAGGATCTGTAGATACACCTGTCTGTCACGGTATCAAGTATTTTCCGTGAGCTTTTGTAATGCTTCATTTGCGACACTTCCTATTGTGAATGACACATGGACTCGCTTGTGGTTTACATTGGTAAATGTGAGCTAGACAGGGTGGTAATTGCCCTTCTTCTTCCCGAGGGAGACTGTGTTATTGCTGGTGTAAGCTATCCATTTCTCGACATGCTTGTTGGCATCAATCCAGGAGGAACAGGGCTTCATACTGTATCGTCCTACCTACAGTATCTCCATACGCCCTGCCCGTTCCAGTGGTTGCCCTACCCTTCCCCTCCAGCTGTGTCCTCCGATCCCAGCCAGGTGTTGCAGGGTGGGTGTGCAAGGAGTGCCATACGGATTAATCATTGCTTTGCTTTTTTCCAAAAGTCGCTTTTTGAGAAGAGTTCATTTCTTAAGATCTATCTGGACAACATGGCAGTCCTTCTTCTTCTCAATCCTGTTTCATAGTAAATTTGGTTCTCCATGTTCTTCTCCTCTATCCTGTATCAGTTTTTTTTTTTTTCTGGATAAATTGGTAGTCCATGTTCTTCTTGATCCTGTATCGTACTTTTTGGCTAAGGCCATGTATGGGTTACAGGACGTGATCAGGTGGAACGTTGCTGAGGATCATGTGTGTTTACCTATCATTTGCAAAGTGAACACAAGACACTTCATATAATCTGTTGACTTTACCGCTCAAAATAAATAGTTTTTTGTTTCTGAAGACTTTATACTTTTTAGATTTTTGGAGCTTTTGGGAAATATTATTAAACTTCTAGGAAAATATTGTTCATAAATTCTAATTTATGGTACTTAGAAAAAACCCCAGTTTATGACCTTACTACTGCACTAGTTGTAGTGTTTTTGGAATGCCAAGACTCGGTGGCCAAATTAGCTGGATATCACTTTTCCTGGTGTGTGGGCATCCTCTGCTTAACCTTGAGGGGGGTTTAATTGGCTCAAAGGCCAGTTCTCTTTTGTCTACTGGTGGTTTTTTTACTCTCTCAGGCTTTTAACGTTGTTGTTGCCCAATGGGACCACAGATATTTTTTTGTAATGAGGCCACCCCTGTTGTAGCAGACTAGTATGGGACCAATCCCGTGTTCTGTGCCTGTCGGTCTCCCTTGACGTTTTGTATTCGGCAATCCGATTTACAAGTATATCGTATAACATCCATAAAAAGAATGCAGAAAGATATATATATATATATATTTTTTTTTATTCCCTCCTTCGTATAGAGAGTCCTCTACTTCCAGATTAGGAAGCCTGGCTGACATTAGCAAATTATGGGCAGATACTGGCACAATACCCTGGTTCACACAAGTAGCCTCTGTTGATGGAGAGGGAGAGCGAGGTTTTTGCTTGCAGTGAGATAAAACTGTTATCAAAAACTACCATCAAAGGGATAAAAGGTTTTATAAAAATCTGTGGTATTTGAAGTACTGCCAACGCATGCAGTGCCTCCATTGTTGTGGCATTTGACTTTCTTTTCCCATTCTTGCTTTGAAGGACGGGCTCGTTCGGATGTTTGCCTACTAACCTGAGGAAATAAATTCGGGTGTTTGATCCTGAACACGTTATTATGTGGAGTTATGAAGAGCTACTGTTCTCTTATCTGTCAGGGGAAGGACGGGAGACGTATCCGAAAAGGATGTGGAATCTGTGCAGTTTGGTCAGATTTTTATACTGAGTGGGGGGAAAAAAATCTTTTTAGGTGCTTTTTGTATTCTTGTGCAGTGTTTTTTCTGGTGTGGGTCTGCCACTAGGTGGCACCGTATCATTGTAGCCTATGGCTGTTTCATAACCCTGGATGCCTGAACACTTTCTGCCAACTTCTGCTGTTTTGTTTTAATATTATTTCTTTCCCTAAATATAGTAATTTAGTTTTCAGAACAGTTTTGTTTTTTTTCACGGATCTCTTCTGTGTATGATATCTTTCTTGCATGGAATTGATGATGGTGGGACAGGACTTGAGCCTTTGTCCTTTTTCTTTGTATTTTTTAGATCTCTTAATTCATGGATTGGATTGTGTAGGCCTTGAGTAATGGGCCTAGAGAATAGGGGGCTGTAAATAAGTGTAAAGTCATTGGTTTGACAAAGTTGCTAGGTTACAGCCTGACTTGGGACAAAACACAGTCCACTAAACTGTCCTGCACCTGCAAATGGGAATGGCCTAGTCCTGCACAGAGGGTCCAGTGTATTCGCTCTGTCCCTACGTTGCCTTTTTCCATTCTTCCTAATCGTATTATGTCACTTTTGGCGACTGTTATGTTTGTATTGGTTTTGTGTGGTAATTGAATTTATTTGGGCCTGCATTAATAGAGGCCTCCAGTAATCTAATTGTCTTGGTCTCAGCTGTAGGCTCTAGGGGGGTGTTTATCGGACCCCTTCAGCAATGATGGAAAGAAAATATCTTATGGTTTTTTTTTTTTTTTTTGTTCTTCCTCCTTTCTGTCCTCACTTTAGACGTTCAGATTGTGGTTTATGCCATAAAAATCTGAGCGACTGCAATGTAGCAAGATATATAAATGAAAGAAATTGTTTAATTGTCATATCAAATATATCGGGAACCCCTCCCTATTTGGCAATGGTTGACTTGCTCGCCTATATTCGTGTCCTGTATGTTTTTCCACACTCCTTTTTTGTTCAAGTCATAAGTGTCTAAAAATGCTCTTAATAAATGTGAATAAAAGCATTTTCAGGCATTTAATGAAGCAATATTTTGATTGGATGGTTTGTAGGAGGGGACCCAAATATCTTGGGCTGCTGCATTGCAAAGCTGCAATAATCTGCGGCTGCCTCAGGCCTTCTGTAAAATCTGTAGGTGTGTTTCTGAATATTACCTAATGATCTAGACTGGCGTTAGGCTAGAACAGGGGTAGGGAACCTATGGCTCGGAAGCCAGATGTGACTCTTGTTGGCTACATCTGGCTCTCAGACAGATCTTTAATAAATAGTGATGGCTGCTGTGCATCTTAGGCTGCATTCACACACATGCATGGGGGACTTGTATACGGCCGACGTATGTAACTTCTATGGGCTCACGGCACACTTGCGGCACTGTACCGCTCGGTAGCCCATAGAAAGATAGGACATCTTTCTACGTGATACAGCGCCGTGCGCTGTATAGTCCTATGGAGAGGTGCAAGGGTGAGCTGCACTCATCCCCTGCTCCTCTTCGCAGCGCCGATCACAGGACACAGGCAGTTATGTTACCGCTGCCTACATACACTGTGACCCAGGTGCCATCGCCGCCATAGTCTAAGCCTGGGTCAAAGAGAAGAGTATGGGAGCGATGAGGAGCTGGCTGCAGGGAGTGCAGTTAGGCAGCCACAGAAAAAAAAAAAAAATTTGCCTATCTAATGGGATAGTGGCTACCTTTTATACCGCTGGTCTTTATAGGAACCCGGAAAGTGGGCAGCGTCAATCAGCAGCTCACTGGCCTTTTAAATCATCGAGTGGCGGCGCACGCGCTGGCCAGCCGGGACGGGAGCCGAAAAGTGGTGGGTCAAGTGAGCTCAGAAAGGGGCGCCGCCATGGAGAGTGGCACGGGTGTGCCTGCAATCCAAGACCTAGATCGCAGGGGCACCCGTAACACTGGGACTACCTATCTACTGAGGGGCATGGGCATGTGGTACGGCTCTTACGGAATAACATTTTAAACTATGTGGCGTTCATGGCTCTCAGCCAAAAAGTTTCCTGACCCCTGGGCTAGAAGATGCCCTCAGATCCACTGACTGGTTTCCATGGGCAACTACTCCAGTTTGTAGGAATTTTTTTTTTCAGCAACCTCGAACAGGCCTGCAAAACAATAGTAGGCCTCGTGTGAAGAAACTCGGCACTGTCCCTATTTTCTTTAGTAACTAGTCTAATTTTGCATACCATATCAGATCGGTCGCTATGGATGAATATGGCAACTCCATTGATTTTTGTCAAACTGTAATTGCTTTTTATAATTTTACACTAGAAACTTCCTCTTGATTACATATATAAAATAGTTTTTATCCTATAGGGAGGATGATGGGCCATTTTATTATTTTTATCTCCTCTGCCTGTATTTTATCATTTACTGAAGCCTTTTATCTAACAAGGAAGCGGCTTCTTTTAATGTTTTCCTCATTCCTTATCACACTGAGCATTTGCTTTCATGAGATAGTCGCTACTTAATAGCTGAATCCTCGTATTCTTGGACCAGCGTTGTCTGTGGTAATCCAGATCCCTTATAAATAATCTCTCCCAATCTGTGGGATGCTGTAGTTTAAAGCCTACTTGTAGTATTTCAATACCAAATTCTGTATATACCATGGACAAATTTTTGATTTATAAAATGCATTAAATTGTGTTTTTTAGATCTTCTTTTTGCTTTTAGTGTTTAGATTTAGTTTTTTTTGCATAGGCTTGTAATACATCACCTATAAAACACTGGTGAATTGTACAAGCATTCCACAGCCGCCTCCAGTTTACATTGAGAATTGATGTGATAAAACCTTTTGACCTTTCCCAGTTGGACAGATAAGAAAGTACTAGTAGATGTGAAGGATACAAAAATCACAATCTCTGGGGCCCTGTGGGACTTAGACTACAGTGATAATGAAGTATTTTAGAGGCTTGAAAAGGTTTGTTTCCAAAATGGTGCCTCAGAGGCCTACAGGTTGTGTTTGGTATTGCAGTTCTGGTAAAGCAGCTATGAGCAGGATTTCTCAGACTGAACCGAACTCCAGATTTCAGTTTGGCAGTCCTCAAATGGGTCAGGTGAATCCTTTATGGGCATGGAGCTAGGTGGTTGGTACAAACTCCCTTGTGGACAACGGGCTTAAAGCTCCTTCAAAGATTCTTTATACTGGTGGTTAAATTTGATAAAAGTAGAGTCCTCAATAGTTGTTACCTTTTTATTGGCCAACAAAAAAGGATGATGATGGTTGCAAGTTTTCGAGACTACTTGGGTCTCTTCATCAAACCTGATGAAGAAACCAAAGTAGTCACAAAAGCTTGCAACTATCATCACTGGCCAACTAAAAAGGATATCAACAAAAACTATACCGGTCATCAGATTACGTTTTTAGATTTGTTGTATGTGAATCCAGTCCATGGTTAATGTGAACCGATCTCATTACTTTATGATTTTCAGCCAGATAATGGAGTCAATCAGGTAGAAAGACACCGCCATTGCCGAGTGAAGTAATGATGTAGATAAGATAATGGGCAATTGTAGTGGGTAAATGATGGGTAAAAGGTCAACCGTCTCCAGAGCTGCTACTCATAGCAGAGCCCTTAATATCCACAGGGTGAGAAATTATTTCGTAAAAATTGGAGGCCCTACCATGTTCAAAGTCCGTCCACCAGCTCAACCCAGTTTCTGCACTTCGGGTAAATGAGTAGAAAGGGCTCTTGTTCCTGCCTGCTGTGTGTGAACCTGACTGTTGTGCTTGGCTGGCCAGCAGGTATTCTATCTATTAACCTTGCCACCCTTTTGTAACTAGTGCATATAATTATCGGTGGGATTCTTTAAGATGTTGGGTTAATGTCAAACATTGGGTAAGGAATTTATGACCACAATGAAATTCTATCTATGGGGTCAATGGGGAATTTTCCCTTTTATAGTCTCTCGGAAGTGTATTTTTGGGTCGTATCCATCGCGTATCTGATGTTTGGACGGATTTCCATTGTTCAATGTATTCAAACATCGGCCCTTGTAACAAAAAATAGTAATTTTTTGGTGTACGGTAAATGTTTCAGATGCTTTAAAATTTGCCACGGGTAAGGTTGTCATTGTGCAGTACATTGCACCAAAACTTTTGGCATTCATTAATGATCCAGTCCGGAGGTATGACGTTATAACGCCGAATTCTTATAACGCAAGAGATAATATGGTGCCATATTTTTAGATTATATGCAAAGCTCATAATTTTTGTTGCAGAGATGATGTATGAGATATGAATAGAACTTTTTGGAAATCTATACTCTTTCCACTGCTTTTTTTCCCCCTTGTATCCAGTGAAGTGCCAAGGGAATGTTTTCACCTAAAAATTGCATCTTTCACCAGGAAATTTTGGTTTTTACATGTATGTTCATAATATATATGACCAGACCCAACACCATTTACCCCATTAACTCTAAATTTACATCTGTACAGATAATACATCAGTAAACGCTAGAAAGATTATTAATCAGATCATTTAAAAAAAAAAAATCCTTTTGCCTTTTTACAATTATTTTTGTACATGCTAGTTTTTGTGATCAGGATACATTGTAGTCTGGCCACCCAGACAGGCGATGACTGCTAATATTAACCAAGAACAATAGTGTGGCCATTCTGACTGCACCGAGGATTACAGAACATAATGGGGGCCCATCCAAAAATAATGCAAATACAGGACAAGCAACAGGAAGCAGCAGTAGACTCAGCAGAGCTCGGCTCCCAGACAAACCGTGGACTTAGTTCACACAATGAGAACTTTAGCACATTATGTATTCACAGGATACTCATTATTCCAGTAGGCTTGCCAGATCAGAGATCAGTGTATTGGATACAACATATGCATAGTTTGGACAGTGGCATTTGTCTGTCCTCCATAACTTGGCAAGACGTTCCCAGCTGTATCGTACAAGTTCAGTAACCGGATTCATGGTTTGTGGCTTTGGCTACTCCGACGCGCTAGAGACAAAAAAAAAAAACTTGGTTAATGAATTTCTATCTTTGCAGTTGTTGTTTGATGTGGTTATAGCCCTATTATTAGTGATGGTGTTTGACTTCTCACCGTGCCCGTCTTATGCCTGCTATCACATATGTTACCCATTAGAGGAGCCCTGTGTTTGATGTATGGTTAGCCGGTGGAAGCTCATGTGTTAGGCGATGAGTAAGCAGCTTTATTTTGCTGCCCCATCAGTAAATATGGGATTGCTCATCACTTTTTGTTTTGTTTTTGGTTCTCTAGGAATTATGTGAAAGCTGGCTTTCCGTCCAGTCAGCAATTTACGGACAAGGCCCGACAAGAGCTTTGTTACCTATTTTGTAAAGCTTTCGAGCCGGGCTCCCTTAGCAGTGACATGATTAGGTGCTTTTTCGTATCTGGTGAAAGCTCTGTTCTTGGCAAAGTATGTGGAAATTGCAACTACATGATACATATACAGACGACGTAGTGTTTAGTGTCTGTTTGTAGGCAAGGCAGCGGCCAGGGCTAGTCTGTCATTATTATACATGTGCAGGCAATGCTGGGAAAATATGCAATTTCAATATGGCTGTTTAAGGCAGTTTCCCTCTATATTTGTTGAAATTTGTCTTCTTTTTCATACATGGGTTTCGATTTAAAAAAAAAAATCTTTAAATAAGGGATAGGGTATATAGGTAGCACTCACATCTGCCCCTGGTTCCCAAGAGAACCCTCTGTCATAGACACTAGGAATTGGGTATGGGTTTAGGCTGTTGAATTTAATTGGCATGCAGACCATGTGCATTGACTGTGGGGAAAACTGCCCTTAAAGGGGTTGTCCCACGTACCAAGTTAGGCCCCATCCACAGGATAGGGCCTGATGAGGGGGGTCTCAGTGATGATCTCTGGGAAACCAGGATCGTAACCATAATACAAGTTACTTTGATTCTGTACATGATCATGCTGTTTTTATCTAGAAGGGCCTATTTGTTTTTGTTATTTTTAGCAATGACATTGGTATTTGTAGTTTGTCGGACTTGAGTTACGTAGAACCACCAGGTAAAATCATGCCCTTATAAATAGTCCCTCAAATTGGGTAAACTACTGCTGGATTTCTGGGTTTTCATTATTGGGTTAGAGCCTGGGGTCAACTAAGGATCCACAGGGTGGAAATTTTTAATACCTAAATGCCAACTTCACATCGTAACTCCATGAATGCACTTCCACCAAACACAATCCATTGACAATGGGTGTTGCTGTTACAGCCATGTTTTTTTTTACCTTTATGGATTCTTGTATGACCTTTTAATATTTTACGATCAAGAATGATTTAATATTAGTCTAGATCTTTGAATTTGATATCTGATTCAGAGTTAGAAATTGTTAGAGATGCTTTTGGTTATTATAAGATTATTAATTACCTCGAGGGTTGTAGCATTAAGTGTCTACATTGGAGACCTCTGCGTGGCTTGTAAGGTCTCTACTCTAGTCTTATTCCTGGAGGGGAATATTTTTTGGCTCTGGGTCAGACCTCTAGTGGCTAATTAAGTGTGACATTATCAGTACACAGCTGATCTTTGACACTGAGCGGATCTCTCATTTGAATACGTTGACTGTGTGCAGTTTTATTATTTGGGTTGGATGTATATTTATCAGAGGTCATCTATGGTCATGGGAACATTAAAACCTGCTGGTTGCCTTCATTCCAGAGATGTTCAGTAAACCTGAATGCAGCAGGGTGGATGTGAGTGTTCATTCACCCATTATTAAACCAACAGTTCCCTTCATAGTTGTGAATGAGCTTTTCTCTCTCCCTCTCTCTCTCGCTTGCTCTCGTTTTTGTTTGGTATTATGCTGTGCCGTATACTCGGGTTCAGGTACGATGTTAAAGCTGGGATATCATTTATCTAGTGATTGTCAAAAGTAGCATTGGTATAGCTGTTTATCAGTAAATACAATCCTAATGGAATCTCCATAATGATTTGTGGAATGTTATTGGGGGGGGGGGTGTCTCTGACATCTTTAGCAACAACAATAATTTTAAGAACATCTGATGGCTTTCTTGCCTGTTTGATACTTGGCAGATTTATTAGCCACACTGTTTTTCTTTCGCTGCTTTCAACCAGTCTAAGATCACTTTGAAAACTCAAAGATTGACTGTGGTCCTGTGGCCCCCAACATAGCCAATGTGAAAGACAGCCGATTAAGTAGAGGTTAACTGACATTTTGGGCTATAACTTCCTTACATTCAGAGGCCCCTCTCTACAGTGGTTGTTTGTAAGAATTCAGCAAAAATGAACCAATGTTTTTGGGACTTTTTTATTTTCCGTGGGAATCCATTGCTACCTATTAGTTTTCTTTTGGGAGTAATAACTTGTTTCCCTATAAGATTAGCAGAAGGATTTCGTAGACGACTTGTGAGAGTGCACAGGAATTTTCTGGGGTGAAAAATTGAGTTTGACCTAGAGATTCACACATCGAGGCTGGCAGATGTGGAGTGAGAGTGGCGCCCGATTGGATCTCCAGTTAGTAATTAGTTATCCATTTTGGCACTAGCATCCGTTTGGCATTCCAGCCTTGGCAGATATAAATAATTGGCCCACTGCTCTGTGCATTGTTCAAAAACAAATGGGTGTATGGAGAGGGTTGTCTGAAATATTAACGGGGGTTGGTAATTATCAGCGGGTACTCATTGACACAATGTGATTCATTTATAAAGACTGTCGCCTAAAAATCTCCTGCTCTGTCAGTTACAACTTTGGTTGCACAGAAGTCGTTTTTGAAGTACGATACACATTCTGGACCTAGAGTTCAGTTACAACGTGTTAACATTTTTGTTATGCTAATTGTACCCAGTACTATGAAGTGAAATGGAGAGAGATGAAAATTTTTAAAAAAATCTCCATCCCACTCAAGAATGAAGGTGCGGCAATAATGCAACAAGCATTTCGTACAAGTCGAATAAAAGCCCATAAAACCTTAATGTGTAAATAGTTGGGGTAATATAGCTTCTTAACCTTGTAAATGGTCCTGGTGGTGGCCTTTGGAGGCTACGTACATGTCCATACATGTCCCAGGTTTTCTTTCTCGTCTATTAAATTTTCCCACAGTTATCTGTGAAGAAAATGGAATCCTGTTCTTTGACTATGAATCCTATTTAGGCAGTATTCCAAGTGGAGCCTCACAAAGAAGGGCTTTCCTTCAAAGACGGCATGCTCGGTCAAGTTATTAGAAGTAGCTTTATGCTGACTTTTGAAGTTATCTTTATGCCTACACCTTCAAGGTGTTTACCTTTTTCTCTATAAATGCTATATGCGCTTCTGGTTTGTCTTCTGTGTAATTACCACATTCCATTTGTTTCCAAATGGTTTGGGATCTTCAGCTACTACCATGGCTGAGCCAAGTAATTTTCAGTTTAGTTCCTGTCTTGCTGGGCACCAGCTCTAACTTGCTCGCATCAGAAAACTGCAGAGGATTTAGCCACTTCTAGTCTCCTTAAAGACGTGTTTTAAAGTGGTCCCATTGTACCTCAACCTCGTCAAAGCCTTAAGCCTTTGCTGAGCGGAGTTAGAGAGAGAGAGAGAGAGAGAGAGAGAGCGCTTCTGCCGCTCCGGCTCGCTTCTGGGGAGTAGAGATAAAAGGTGGCTGTATACAATGGCTGGCAACCATCCAGAGCTAAGGAGTCAGTTTAAGCAGTAGATGCTTATGATTATTACAGGAATGTATGAGATCTCCTGGTCAGATTAGTGCGCCTATAAATGTGACACATACTTGTGCCCTAAAGGTTTTGAATGCTTAGGTCCTAGGCTTTGTATTAAAGAACCTTTTCCTCTCTGTAACCTCACTAAAATTCATCAGTTCTTTTTCTCGTTACCTGATACTTGTGGGAGCAGTGATGGTCTATAGCAGACAAAGCTTTCAAAGAGGTGCTGAAAAGCAAAAACTCCCAGGAGACTTCACTTCAGATGCTCAGTGACTTAGTGTTTGCAGAAGACTTTACGAATATGCACATGTGTCTTTCTTTTCCTTTGCATCTTTTATTTTTGTTTTATTTAAATTTTTTATTTTTTTTTGCAAACAGTGTTTATTGGTTCTTTGGAGTCAAATGTATAAATCTCATTAGTGTTGACAACGATGAGTAATTTAAGGTGAAAGGTCTCTGCTGAATCCGTGTGGATAGGTTTTAGCTTAGAAGGGGAAAGAGGATCATGTTTGATTTACAAGTAATCTGTTGCTTTTTTTTTTTTGCTATCAATTGGCAAAAGGCTAACGTGGTGAATTTATTTATTTATTTTTTTATATTTTGTGTCTACGTGTTTTTGTACCAACAATTTTTATTTATTTATTTTTTTTCTTTGCAGAGATCGTACACCTTGGTGGTTGAAGCATGGGATCACAATAATGAGACCAATGGTTAGTATTCATGATAAATATTCCAAGTAGTATGTAAGGCTTTACAAACGTGTGGTGCTACAATATGGGTAGCTGCCTTTAAAATTAACAGTGTAGTACCTGTCTGGGAAGAAGACTACGTCTAAGATGCCAGCATTGATGAGTATAGCGATACTCCATCGCAAGCAAAGATGATTCCCGGTCCCATTAAAGAGACTTGTTGAAGCTTTAAGGTCACATAAGTTCTTGTGCCATCTTATGCAAAGTTTCGGACAAGGTGAAGGTCTACAACCATCAAACTCTAGGTGGTTGGCTGGTCCTGCTTGAAGCCTGTTGCCCACAACGAGTTCGGTCCGAGAAACTTGCAGGATTTCCTGGACTGAACTGTGAACTTCTGTTCTAAACTTAGTCCGTTTTTTTAGTTCAGTGATTCTATTATCAGTTCTGGAAACTCCGCAATTGAGTTTCTTCATCCAAACTCGCTCATGTGCAACTTAAGTCACCGATAGTATTCCTGAGACATTAAATATTTCAGATATTGCTGTGTAGTTTGCACAACCGGAAGATCTTTGCTGACCACTTTGAGCTTCAAACAAACTTCTAAACGATTACACCTTCTAGGCGCGATGGTCAACTCTTTAGAAACGTGCTCACGGGTTAAGACCTAGTTTCTGCTCTTTTCTTCCTTCGCCACATTTTTCACGGCACAAAAAAATAAACAGAGGAACAGCAACAGTTCATTCCCATCATGAGGCCACAGTGGGACTCATTTTTGACCTTCAAGTCAAACAGCTAGGCTTTAGTGATAGAAGTTTGTTTTTATTTCTCCTTTTCCTGCATGCTAATGGTATTCCCATAGCTAGTCGCTTAAGTGCTGATAGGTTGATCTGAAGAATGACGGCCCCCTCTGTAGATAACCATTATTGGTTATGAAAATGTTTTTAAAATGTATGATGACGGAGGCAGGTGCAAGCCAAGGTTGCTGTGATCTGGCTTTACTGTCCCCTCTAGGGGTTATGTATATTTTTGTTTTCCGCAGATCTTACCATTTGTTTTATACTATATACAAAATCAGATTCCAGAGACTGTATAATATCAGTGTTGGAATAAAAAAATGTAGTGTAATGTACCAAAAATGTGCACAGAGAATTGTCTCAGTAAGTTCTTGAGTTACCTCCCTGAATTTTCCCCCTTCTCTTGTTTGTTATACAGTCCTTTACGATTTCTTGTTTGCTATGCTAAATGGCCTGAACCCTGTGCTTTTCTTTCCACTGTGTGCAGAGTTAATTTAATGTTTTATGATAATTCTTCACTTTGCAGTCAAAGCAGAGCTTGCTGCAGGTCGTAAGACAGTGTCAGATCGTTTAAGTCATAAGGCCCAAGGTACAGAGTGAAATACCACAGATATATTCAATATTCCGGGCTACTGTGAAATAATATTTCGGGTTATAATGTTAAGCAGATGCATGTTTTGAAAGGACATGTTGTCTCGTGTGTCTTTGGCGTATTCCTTGAACTCCAGGAAGGTTTTATTGGCAAGATCTTTGTAAATCTTATTTCCTAATGTGAATGATCCTATTATAGATTAAAAGTATTAATTTTATTTTTTTTTTTTTTAAAGAGCGTGATGATATCATCGACAAAGCCACCTACTCCGGTATGATCAACCCTAGCCGCCAATGGCAAACCCTCAAGCAAAATGCTGGCATGGCCCATTTCGAGTACCAGATCCGAGTAACTTGTGGGGAACATTACTACGGTTTTGGCTGCAATAAATTTTGCCGTCCAAGAGATGATTTCTTTGGACATTACACCTGTGACCTGAATGGCAACAAAACCTGCTTGGAAGGCTGGACTGGACCCGAATGTAACAAAGGTATCTAGTTTTATCAAGACTTGGTGATATTGGCATCATGCCTTGGAGTTTGGCTACCGGCCTTTCCGATCTATAAATCTAGTAATTGCTAGTCCGCTTAATACAGATGCTCCTCTTGAAGAGACCAGTTTCCGACATGATATTCTGGTTATTATAGTCTTGGAAGACCACTTTTCAAAGGCCATCTAAAAAAAAAAAAAAGACCTTGATGTTCATTTATAGTCCTACTTGAGATCTTCTCCATCCCTGGAGAGTATATCTATAGTTTTTGTTCCACACCTTAATCTGTGCTATATATTTATGAGATAAAATGACTAACCTTTACCCCATATCATTTTTTTCTTTTAAGCAATATGCAGTCAAGGCTGTAGCCCCAAGCATGGCACCTGCAAGGTTCCTGGAGAATGCAGGTAAAGAACATCGCAACTCGTTTTTCAAAACTTTACTATACAAAGTATATAAATCCCTGAACGAAATTCCTGTACACTGTTGTGACCCTGTATCCTTGTATGGGAGCTATAATGGGATCCTTGCCAGTGTAATTCTTAGCTCAGTGTCATTACAGGGGTTAACACTTTGTTCTATCCATCCCCCACATCAAGTCTATCAATAGGCAAAAAGTGAGGCATTCTTTAGAATGGGATTAGTAAAATCTCTGGGTCCCTCAGCTCTTGTGAGCCAGGGACTGAGTGCTGAGAGGTTAATGGCTGAGATGGAATCTTGTCAGTAGACACTGTTTGTTGCTAAGCTTTGAAGTTGTCTGTGCTCTGGCTTTCATACAATGGAAAGCAGGTTTTTATACATACCCAGACAATTTAATAATTAAAATATTGCAATGGCTTGGAATTACGGATCATCTTTCATCTTCATCTTTTATGGCATTGCTAAGCTTTGGCGATATCGTAGGGAGCGTAAAACTTCAAATGTAAATTATTAATAATGACCTGTGTGTTCACGGACCCATTCTGTAGATCTGCAGGGCAGGTTCTGGGTGATCAAATATTCTGGGTTGATGATTAAAACAAATCTTCGTTTAAAAAATAAAATAAATAAAAACATGCTCTTGGCAATTGGCATGGGTGTAACTGGTATCGTAAAGTAAATGCTGCGAGCATTGTATAAGGTACCTCGGATCATGAGGCTGATGATCTGAGCACTTGTCACTTAAATAGGGCTTGATGTGTCCCTACAAGAACAACAGGCTTTGTTTCCAGATTTTGGACCTTTCTCTTTCTATGTCTCACCTCCCACTCGATGCTCAGACATGCACTGCTGCTCATACACTATTTGTTTAAGGTGCAACTTTCCCACACAAGTTATTTGCATATAGTCTTGTCTGAGAGAAGCCCGAACAGTATATAAAGGGTGTCATTGGCTGGGATAGTTCCAAAAAAGCATGACTGATCATGGAGACAAACCAAGGTGGCCGATCTCACCCATGAACCAAGGATTGTGTTCCCAACAAGTTGTATGTTATAAGAGTGCATTTGTAGCATCCACATTACACCCTAAATTTTCCCTGCTGTTCTACTGAGGACTACAGAATGCCTTTAAGAATATTTGTACGGGATACATGCACTGCAGATTTACCATCTCTGTTGGTATCGTTACAATTCCAGCAAAAATTACACTGATAAATTGTGTTAAAATTTTCAGATTTTTTTTCTTTTTTCCTTTAAGATGTCTGCCTTGTGTGGACATAAGAGATAAGGGAATCATCCAAAATGTGCTGATATAAATTTCTCTAAAGATTTGGGAATCTATTTGGCTTGAACCACTGTTGCCCTCACTTTTCCAAAAATTGGTCTAATCTAAAACTCAGATTTTCCATAAAAGCTTCTATCTGGTTTCGTTAATTTTGTGCAATCATTTAAATTTTCGCAAGCCCATCTCTAAACTCTAGGACGAATTACCTTTTATTAGCCATATTTTATAAGATTTTTAAGATTCTGAAGTTAAGCAGAAAATATTTTGTCTTCTGTACCTGAAAAAAGTCAGATTTCTGGCGAATCTACAGATAGATTTGCTCATCTCTAGTAGACACGCACACTAATTTCGCAGCATAAATTTTGCAAAAAGTTCACACAAACACATGCCCTTGCACAATCATCATGGATTTTTCAGCAGGATTTGGGGAAAATCCACTGCTTATGGCTTCTAAAATGCATCGAAATTACTGTAGCCAATTATTCGGTAGCACTTCCTTAAATAGTGAGGCTCTATTGTGGCAAAGTTTGCAGTGAATGCGCTACCAAGACCGGAGATTGCAGGAATATATAGAATAATGTATTTTGTGTATGATCTAAACGGTAGAGCTGAGGGTTAATTTGACTCCCTATTCCGATCTCTCCCCCTTCTTCAGAGCGCACTAGCTTTCCCATGATACGGATTTGCTATTGCAGACTTGTATTTGAAGTCTGAGTGACCTCTATCTAATGGTTTATTTTTACAAATTTAAAGAGCGCTTTGGGGGGAGTTTTGGTCTTGGGTATTGAAAGGAGTGTTTAGCTTTGGATTCCTTGATGTAATATTGAAGACCCCACTAGCCTTTTATGACTCGGCACGTCTGTTTCCTATCTTCGCTGCTTCATGTGGTTATGATTTCCAAATGGCGGCTTCCCCCTTTTTTTAGTTTTTAGCGGATATCATTAATTTTTCTAAACATGGATCACAGAAGATGAGAATGGCTGTTTATACAGCGTGTGTGTGAGTGTGCCTTTCTAGAAATGTATAGAATACACAAACGGAGCAGGAAAAAGTCGGCAGGCAGGAAAGCGGCGTTTCCATTGTTCTCTGGGATCTTTTTCTCTTACACGCAATTGATTGTCCACTCTGACATTGCCTAGAGATTGATTTGTAGGGAGCACCCACCCTCCCTGTCTCATTTGAATGACCTGAGAATAGGGTATTATTGTGTGCGGTGGCACCATGCAGGGTCTCCCAGAACAGTTATTCTTTTGTAAAAAAAAAAAAAAATTTGGCTTACAGACCTTGGCAAATCGACTAGTAGGTTTGTGTACGAGAGAGCCCCAAATACACACTGTAGGAATGCAGTACGTTTCCATGCACGGGGAAAGGATTCCTGTTCCCGAAATGCAAATTGTATAAACCTTTTATCTTTTTTTTTTCTCCCCAATGTAGATGCCAATATGGATGGCAAGGACAGTACTGTGACAAGTGCATTCCTCACCCAGGATGTGTCCATGGCACTTGCATTGAACCATGGCAGTGTCTGTGTGAAACGAATTGGGGTGGTCAGCTCTGTAACAAAGGTATGCTAATCATACAGCAAACTCCGCATTCCCCCAGTGAAGCCTTTTATTTTTTGCTTTTTATGCAAGTTGTATGTGTGTGTGTTTTCTGGTAAATTAAATTCCGACCTTGAGGGAACAGCTGCAGAGCCAGTATGTATTAATATTAGCCTTTCGAGTGTGTGAACAAATCTTTGTCTGGCGTCAAAGTACCTTTTGATGGCGCTCTGACATTATTCATCCATCACCCATGTGTGCCATCTTTATCGGCAGATTTAAACTCCTGCGGGACGTACCAACCTTGTCTGAATGGAGGCACTTGCAGCAATACCGGGCCGGACAAATACGAGTGTTCCTGTCCAGAGGGTTATTCGGGACGCAACTGTGAAATTGGTAAAATTTTATTTTGTAGTTGTAGTGCAGATATATTTTCTGCTCCTGGAGAACTCCTTTTGAGCTTCTAATAATTATTATTATTATTTTTTTTTTTTTCTTCTGTTCGTGTGACAATACATTTGCTGAGGCTATGGGAATCTGTTCTAGTCTTGGTTCAGGCTCAACTGATTTAAGCTATGGCACATTGATCAGATCAGCTTAGCATGAAAGATTATTTCCTTCTTGTTTGAAGTTGTGTTAAACCAAGCACTGTTAATGAGAATAAGATATAGTGGTATTAGTTCTGTTCTCATCTCGCAGGCCAAGGTGGTCTGCGTCCATGGTTAAATTTGATTAAAAAATAAATAATAATAATTTTGTTCCCTATATTTTTAGTCTTAGAAATAACTGTACATTCTTATTACAGCCGAACATGCCTGCCTCTCCGATCCTTGCCACAATGGTGGAAGCTGTTTGGAGACTGTTGGGGGATTCGAGTGTAACTGTGCTCCCGGTTGGACTGGGCCTACATGTTCCATTAGTATGTATTGCCTATTATGATCTTTTAACCCTAAAAATCCATATCTTGCCGTAAATAATTTCATGACAATCTGTACATCTTTTATTGTAGACATAGATGATTGTGCCCCGAATCCATGTGGGCATGGTGGAACCTGCCAAGATCTAGTAGATGGGTTTAAGTGTGTTTGCCCTTCCCAGTGGACTGGAAAAACCTGCCAAATAGGTAATTATTTAATTTTTTTTGTTTAAATAAAATGTAAGCTATCTTTTTATATTTTATATCTAATATTTGGTATTCATGTTGAGGAACCTGAGGCTCTAATAGATAAAGCAGAGAGGATTTTATAGTTCAATGTTTTGATGTCCTGGAGGCAATAAGTGATATTAGTGGAACTGTCATTGGGAGGGAGCTTTTATAATTTTCCTGGATGTTCCATGGTAGTTTTATACCACTTATTTTTTCATAAGTTGTGTCCAGATGTAGCCAATTAAATGGATGATATCGAACTTGCTGTAGCTAGTCTAGGCTAGCATAGGAAGGAAATTGATACCTCCTACAACAATGGTTTCTCTAGTTGGCCATGCACTTGGATTAATGTTGGCCAATCCTGCCAGTTTTTGTTCAGATCAGACAATCGCATAAGGTGTATAGTGGCATCCTGGCTCTCCAGGACCAGCAGATATTGTGGAAAAGATGAATGGGGCAGTTATATTTCAACATGTCTGATCCTCTGTTTTCGAAAGATGGACACCACAGCCAGTGGAGGCTTTCTTGGAAGATTCTTGTTCATGTGTATGGGGACGAAACCTGACGGCAAACTTTAAAATCCATTCTTAGGTTTCCCAAATCCTAGAAACCTCTGTAGATGTAAATCTGTTTTCTACAGTTAACTTTTCAGCTCTTTTTTTACGACTCCATTAGATGACTAGCAATGCATGTTTGTTTATTGGACGGCTTCCTGGGCAGAAGTTCTCCATGTTCTAGTTAAGTGAGCACTGTCAGGACTGTAAAGGCTAGGTTACAGCATTAACCATAAATAAATGAGTCTCCTTCAACTAAGTGGTGAACTTTGGAAAAGCATTTAACTTGAGCCTACGTTCTCCCCTGCTTGGTCCTGTGGGAAAGTTGCTGTATCTTTTCAGCCGTGTCAACTCCCACAGACCCAGGACTTTTACAGCTGGGTTCCAAAATGTGGATGATCTCATGAAGAATGAGTTGTCTACGTTCTCTTTATGAATCTCTCTAATCTGCCTGACAATAGTGAAGGGAGCCCCCCCCCCCCCTCTTCCCTTCTGAAATGGTCAATTACTTCTTGCGTTCTTAATGAGCAATTGGGCAAATACCATTAAATTAAAGGAGTTTTTTTTGTGTACAAATCTCACCTTAAAGGCAAATGTGCTAGACGGCTTTATCTGGGGAATTCTGGTAGAAAGATGGGTCAAAGGTTGTTTTTGTATATATTTATGGGAAATTTAGGAGAGAGGAACTTTAATAAGCTGGTAGGATTACTAGAGTCTCTCTATATATGGACACATCTGGGAAAATAAACCACCAAAGCATTTCCTTTCATTAATTTTGTGTATATTGTATACCGTAATGGAAAAAATGCAGAATTTTGTTCTGGTCTCTATTATCCGTAAAGGAAGTTGTGGGTCATTTTATCATCAACCTATAAGAGGATGTAATGGAAGGCCAATGGATTTGGATAAGTTTAGATTATGAACTTATTGGGAGAACTTCTGATGGAGGCCATTAGATTGTCCTGCTCATCGAAGACCATGGAGTGCCAGGTGCTTCTGCCATCTAGACTAACTGGTTTTCCGTTGCCTTTTTAAGACGCCAATGAATGTGAAGTTAAACCCTGTGTGAATGCCAATTCCTGCAAAAACCTGATCGGTAGTTACTACTGCGACTGTATCCCCGGCTGGATGGGTCAGAACTGTGATATAAGTAAGTAGACCATGAAATGTCCTCCTCTTCCTGTCTCCTTGGAGACTGAGTAACCTCCACCTATTTTTGAACCCTGGATGAAAATATACATAGTCTCATATAATTTAAGGAAAAAGGGAGTTGTCGGCCTGGAAAGAAAATATACAATTTTATCAAAACGTATTAGTCTGTAGTATGGTCATATTCTGATAACGTGGCTAAAACAATGATGTGAAGTTTAGAAAGCTGGTGGAAGAATTGCTTCAAGGTCCCACCCTTAAGAATAACCTTATCTAAAGGAAAGGATGCAGGAAACTCCACAAAAGCTCTATCTAACTCCAGTAATTCAGATTTGCATTCTGCCGCCATGGGCTGAAGTGTGTATAGAGAGCCTTCAGTTCAAGGACCATTGTGTAATAATTTTTTTTTCTTTCCTATTTAGACATCAATGACTGTATTGACCAGTGTCATAATGGAGGAACGTGCAGGGTACGTCTTTACTTCATCAGTGTTTTTCTACTTTTTATTGGCTGTTAATGTTGTACTCTATGTAACCTACATAGTTAATTTGGAAGGGGGGGATTTAAAATGAATATATGAAAGTAATAATAAAAACCCTAATCACTTTGGGTCAAATTCTGGAATTGGTCTAAGGCTAATTTGAATCTTTAAGGGGAAATTCTACTTGATCACAGATTATCGCCAAGACCCAAAAAGTGACCTTTTATGTTATAAAGTTTCTGCCAAAGTCACAAATGTTATTGTGCTGCGTTACTATTAAACTGACAAACCGGGTAGGTGGGGCTTAGCTGGAGGGGGCAAGGCTTCCTGCCAACAGATTACGGTAACCGTTGTAAGTTTTTTAAATGAAAATCTAAAACAACTCCTATAAACATAGGTTTGGAAATAGGTGTGGTAAATTAAATTTTTTAAAAAAATCCAGAACTGGCCTATGCACCCGCAATTCCTCCATAATTACTATGCAGTGTGAACCAGACAGGACCCTCATTTCAATAGGGGGGGAGAATCTGTGCACATCCGGGCCAGAGCTCATTGTGCCAATATGCCCCTGTTTGTTTTTATTGTAGGACTCTAGTTCGTGTTTTCTTTATGAAGGGAAAACCTAATATACTACCTTCATTTAGGGATTTTTTTTTTGTGTCTGGGAGGAGGATTTTTCTTTTGGAACAAGTGTTATTGTTGGACCTAAGTAAACAGCGTTCCTTTTGTTTTCATTCTCTGTCAATTGCAGGACTTGGTTAATGGATTTCGCTGTATCTGTCCGCCCGGCTATGTAGGGGAGCGCTGTGAGAAAGACATCAATGAATGTGCCAGCAACCCTTGCCTGAATGGGGGTCACTGCCAGGATGAAATCAATGGATTTCAATGTCTGTGTCCTGCTGGTTTCTCTGGAAACCTCTGTCAGGTGAGCACCGGTGAAATGCAAACCTTAAAGAATTGTTCGAGGCCAACTTTTTTTTTTTTTTTTTTTTCTTCCCCTCTCCTCCTCCTCCTTTTTCTAATGATTTGTACACTAAATACCTTCTGTTCAGCCAGGCTTGCTATATAGTCATACTCCTTACAGCTGTCTGCCAATAAAGTGTTGGTTGGGGGGTGGGGGTGGAATGAGTAAGAGAAATCGGATCCATTCAGTTAAACAGATCGCAAATGTTTTGCGTGTTAAAAGTTTTTTGTTGTATGTTCGCTGCTTGGCCTTTGGTGACTGTTTTATATCCTGAATCTGTCTGCTCGCATCTAGGCAAAACCAGGGCTGTACATTCTGCTTTAAGTAAAATTAATGGAGGCAGCTAGATGAAAAGGTCAGATTCCAGAGTGTCTGCTCCCTTTAGCATTGGAAGGGGTAATAATAAAACCTTTGTTTTTGCTTCCCCCTTCAACATTTTACAGTTGGACATAGATTACTGCGAGCCCAACCCATGTCAGAATGGAGCCCAGTGCTTTAATCTTGCCACGGATTACTTCTGCAACTGCTCCGAGGACTACGAGGGAAAGAACTGCTCCCAGTTAAAGGATCACTGCCGCACGACTCCCTGTGAAGGTATGCGTGCCGCCCATTGTTGTATCATGGGCTCCCACCAACAGCTCCATCACTTGTGTGTGTGTGCGTGCAACGACCGCGTAAATGGTCATGACCCTCACAGCGTGATGATAAAATCCAGCTGTGCCTTAGGGGGTTACATCCTTGCTACGTTGCTCTGTGGATCAATTAAGTAGTTTGACACATAGGGGTATGATTTTTTTTTTAATTTTTTTACATTTTTGTAAATAAACTTTACTAGGAACTATTAGACTTTAATGGGGTTCATTCCCATTGATTTATGTTTGCATCCGGATTGGACATTCTATCCCATTCTCTTCCGATTTGAGGGAAATCTGATAAGAAGCGGGGGGGGGGGGGGGGGGTTTGATGAAATTCAAGGGAAATTTTTGGGCTCTGAGCCGTCGGGGAAATGTTGTCTGTGTGATGATGATATTTTGTGGACTGATCGTGGTTAATGTCTGATCGATTTAGGATTCCATAGACTGCCTGTAGGTCTGTATTCACAAACTTTTATTTAAATACAGGATTTAGAGCACTGGTACTTGCAGAACCCTAGATCGCTGTGTTGCAGCAATTTCCGTTCTTACAGACCACGTTCAGCCCTGGAAATGAAATGTCACATTGGTATGAACTGGGCCCAAGAGTGACAGATGGCGGCAAGAGTGATTCAGTGTCTGGGCTTTCAGTTACACTTTCTGTTTCAGGAACGGTGTAACTAAACGGTAGACCAACCGGACTTTAACCTACCTTCCATTATACTATTATTTGTAACTGATAACAAAAAAGACGTGGATGGGTGTGCTAATTTTTTGTTGTGTTACAGTACCAGCAAAATGGAGGTGTGAATTTGGCCTAAACCAATGACTCCAGTCTTCATGTTGCCCCTTTTTGTCTTGCAGTGATTGACAGCTGCACAGTGGCGGTGGCTTCCAACAGCACCCCAGAAGGAGTCCGCTACATCTCATCCAATGTTTGTGGACCACACGGCAAATGCAAGAGTCAGGCTGGTGGCAAATTCACCTGCGAATGTAACAAGGGCTTCACGGGCACATATTGCCATGAAAGTAAGTGAACCCTCATAGTGAGGAAATACTGCTTTATAGGAATGTCCATATTGGTGTAATTCGGTAATATGTGTATATTTAATATAATCTTTGTTGCAGATATCAATGATTGTGAAAGCAACCCTTGTAAAAACAGTGGGACCTGCATTGATGGGGTGAACTCTTACCAATGTATATGTAGTGAAGGATGGGAAGGAACCTACTGCGAAATAAGTGAGTATATTATTCCATTGATCATATGTTTTAAAGGGGTCTTCCAGGTATAATATCTGATAAATGGCGGTCCGACACTCTGGACTGTCACACTGCTCTTACGCCAGATTCAACTCCTATAGAGGAGCCAAAAGGGCTCCATTCTCTGTGCAGTGGCCAGTCCAGGTAACTGCAGCTGCCCCCATTCAAGTAATTGGCAAATCTTGTGTATTTTTTTAACCATGTGCTATCTGTCGTTCTTGTTTTTTAGACATAAATAACTGCAGTAAAAATTCTTGCCACAATGGAGGTACTTGTCGAGACTTGGTTAATGATTTCTACTGTGAATGCAAGAATGGGTGGAAGGGAAAGACGTGCCACTCCCGTAAGTGTGTTTCTAATTGAGGATAAATGTTGATCTTTTCAAGTGCTGAATCTAAAACTTTACTCTTGTTACCATTTACAGAAGACAGCCAGTGTGATGGCTCCACCTGTAACAATGGCGGGACCTGCTATGACGAGGGCGACACATTCAAATGCATATGTACACCTGGATGGGAGGGAACGACTTGTAATATTGGTAGGTTCATCAGGAGGACAGATCGTTTTGGATATATCAGAATTGTAATATTGCTTAAGTAGACTCAATTATTAGAGAGGAAGACCGTTATAGTTATGGGTGGAGCTGCAGGACAACCATGAATCCTGCTGCTACTCTCAATAATATGGAAGTGTTGGAAATTGATGAGCACGTTGCTCGTGTAGCTTTGGCACTCGCCTAGACACGTGTCCTGCCACTCCACCCGTTCATGAGATGAGGCCCACTATTCTCCAGATTGCTGGGTTACGCGCTCTTGTGATCAGTGGGGGTCTGTCTTTGGTTGGAAAATAGATCGGCAGTCAACTGCACAATGAAAGTAACGTTACCCCGTCCAATGGAACTAGAAGCCTTTTGTCCTTTAATATCCAAAATCTCCTTTAACATACCAGATCCTTTTTGTTCTAACCAGTCAAAGTGGACGCAACTCGCCTCTTCCGAAGGTGCAATGGCTGCCTTCCAAATGAGTATATAGCGCATAACTACCTAAAGTATGTGGTGGGCTTAAAGTCTTGCAGATATGACAAATGCTTAGATGCTGCCAGGAGTATAATTACTGGTCCTAGTTCCGCCTGTAATGGTCATTTCTGTTTTCCGGAAATTAATAACCGGAAAGAAAAGTGGAATTCTGACCTCCTGAGAGAAAGTAGTTGTTTCACTAGTAGTAGGTCTTGGTTGCTATTGAGTTGGGACTTGGTTAGGGTCGCAGGCATGTGGGCTCCGCAGATGGCGGCATTTGTAATTTGCTATGCGGGGAGAATATCTAAAAGGGAAACATCCTGTTTGCTCTTCAGACCTCTCGGTTTCATGCTCACTTTGCACTGTTTTCCTCGTAGCAAGAAACAGCAGCTGTTTGCCAAATCCTTGCTTCAATGGTGGAACTTGCGTAGTCCGCGGGGACTCTTTCACTTGTGTTTGCAAAGAAGGCTGGGAAGGTCCGACGTGCTCTCAAAGTAAGTTTGTTCTTAATACTTTGCTACGCTGGGAGGGGGAGGGGGTATCCACACAGAGAGCTTTTAGCTCATCCCGTCACCCCTTGTACCTAAAATTGAATCCAGGAGTGGGAAGCCCTTGATGTGGACTGTAGAATCACCTTAATGGTGGCTGGACCTAGGCATGAGAAAAGTTGTCTGAGATAACCAGAGACAGATGTTTCCCCTCAGTCTTTCCTCCTTACATGGAAGGGTCTCTTCCTTTGTCTGCAGGGCTTTATTGTAATACATATAATTACACCATGATTGATTTTTGTTTATAGTGAATTATAGTTTTCTGTTAGTGTTTTTTTTTGTTTAATTTCAACTTTTTTTTTTTTTTTTTTTTTTTTTTTAGATACCAACGACTGCAGCCCACATCCATGGTAAGTGCAAATGAAAACAAATGCACGTAGACAATCCACCCACAATGCTCTGTTTCCTAGACTTCTTCACAAGAATTGGTGTTTTTATGTATTATGTGCATTGTCTTAATAGTTCACCCTGTAACCACCCACCATATGGAGGGTGTGGGGGTATTGCCTGTTTGCCCTTTTGACCTATGACACCTGTGAAAGGGGCAGGCAATGTATTTTGAAGAAGACCTTTCACCTCTTCCACCAACTCCAACGCTTTGCATCCATTAATAGATGTCATTCCACTGATTCCAGCTCAACTGGAATTTTTTTTTTCACTTTGTTCAGCACCCGATATGCTTTCTACAGTCAGGTGGGTGGTGTCTGACTCAACAGCTTAGGCCCGCCCACCTGACAAATGGCATATTTAGTGCTGAAACTAAAAGCACTTAGAGTTCTAGAATACGATTCCAAAATTCCGCCAGAATTGGTTCGTTGAATGGTGCAAATGGTAGTGCTGGTCCCCTTTTTAAGAGGGTAAATGCTTTTTTTTATTGAGGTTACCACTCTGCGGATGTGTCAGATACGCGGGCTGTAGTAACCATATACTGCATAAAGCTCATGGTAGCTGGTGATGCGTATATATAAAAATATACTAGACCTTAATGGGATCCCACTTTCCCGCCTGTTCGCCTGCATATGATAATGATTTTGGAGAGGGAAGCCGGAGTCATAAAAAAAAAAAAACTTTTTTTAATAAATCTATAAAATGTACAAAAGACTGAAATGTTCCCTGTGTTTTTTTCTGTAAAAATGAACCTCTGTTCTGACGCAAAAAATTGTTGATGCTTTATTGTTAACGCTTGTGGTGTTTTTTCTTTTCAGCTACAACAGTGGAACTTGTGTGGATGGAGACAACTGGTACCGGTGTGAATGCGCTCCTGGGTTTGCTGGTCCTGACTGTAGAATAAGTGAGTATTCAATATTAAAGTTCTGTTTTATGAAAACTTGGCATCTGTTAGATTATAGGCCTATAGGATTTGGTGCTCTATAGAATTTATACTAAAGGTGTTGAATACCTCAGTGCTGTTTAAAGGGAGCCCAACAGCAGCTCTGACCACACAAAGCCTCACTCAGAGTTTAAAAATTGGCTCTAGGATATCTGTGTAACAGATGTGGGGTGGTAGCAGCAGGACTGTGAAATTGTATTTATATTCCAGGATTGTAGCTAGACTTGCAGCACTGGGGGGAGTCTCCTCACACTGCTGTGCTCTTGGCTTTCTCTATTAAGCTGCACCAGCAGTGGTGGATTAAGACTGCCATTGGCCCTGGCCTGTATGAATATTATAGACCCTACAAGTCTGGAATTCATCGCTTCCTACATATGGTACTAGAATCCGCTTCTCGAAGAATGTAAGATACGTCCTTTCGGCCTGATTGTTACAGGACCTTTGGAGAACAATCAAAGGTCTCTTGTTTATTGAGATCAGGAACAGATGTACGAGGATTTTGTGGGTGAAGGTCCTTCTCAGTATTACATTTATTGGGTGGTTTGGGTGGCCTTTTCCTCAGGCTTATATGATCCACTGCTCCAGTCTATTACCTCTGCTCTGTCACTTGGAGAAGATGGTTAGTGGATTTTGGAGCAATGTAATGCTGAGTGCAGAACGGTGAGGATACCCCTGCACCCGGACAAGCTACAATCCTGGAATACTATATACTGTGTTTTTCGGACTATCAAAAAATCCTTGATTTTCTCAGGTGTGCCATATAGTCCAGTGCGCCTTATATATGAACCATACTTACAGACAACAGCTGCCTTGAACGGTGCACAGGTCTGCCACCTGCTGGTCATTCATCCTTATAATTAGATGCGCCTTATAATCTGGTGCGCCTTTATATATGAACCTAGACATTTAAGCAGGCATTTCTGGATGGTATAATCCGAGTCCTACAAGTACTGCTACACTACAAACCTATGTGTAAAAAGCTCTTCAGCCCTGATTGTAGGCATACATGGTAAGCGTTGCTGGCAGACTCCCTGTGTAGACTGTATTGTACATCCATTCTTACCTCTAACCCTGTAGTGTTCAGATTGCGATAAACATTATATCTTTACTGCTTATGTTTGGGGAAACAAGAGATGACGCTATGGGTTCTATCCATACCTTGGGATGGCACAGACCATGACTTCCATCCAGCCCAGCATTCTCCAGTCTCTATTTTAAATGTCACAAATGTTCACCCTGTAGATTTCACACCAGATTCCAGATAGAAAGCCATAGCAGTGATAATACAGCTGGGAACCTTTCACACACCCATTTATGAATAGGCTTGCTCAGATTTGGGTGGCAGCCAAGCAGGGTCTAGTTGGCGTATGGATAACTAGCTCCCTCCCTGCTTGTTAGAAGCTCGGGCCAGCGTGCTGAGTGCAGGTTTTTGCAGGCAGGGAAGATCTTTTGTGTTTATGCATCAGAGGAAGAGATTGGACTTCTAAGGGAAAGATGATGATGGGGAGGAGGGAGACGGCTAGCCCCGACATCTTTGTAAGCTGGCTACAATTTATTACTGTGGGACAATATTCTAGATGTGAAGCGGAGGACTGAAATTTTTTTCTAATTATCGCTCCTGCTTTGTTAAATTCACTAAATTTCTATTTATTTCTCTAGTTTTTTTATCCAAATGTGCCATATTTGGGTCAACACCTGGAGAAATAAATAGAAATTTGATGAACTTAAGAAAGCAGGAGCGATAATTAGAAAAAAAATTTCAGTCCCATGTCTGTGTCTGGTATTGCAGTTTATTCTAATTGGCTAAAATGGGAGTGATGTGAAATACCAGACACAAACCTTGGGGTCTAGAACCAGCATTGTTTCTGGAAAATCTATGTAGGATTATATCTGCATTTTGAGAACCCTTAAATGGTTCTTGCGATGACGGCACGCAGCCAAAACCATGTGATTGGTGCCCTCACAGCTGTCATGGCGGTCTCACTCAGCTTTTTCGTACCTACCTGTAGTGATACTTTTATCAACTGTTAAGCGACCAGAGTAGCAGTCACCAGACTTTCCATATTTGGGCAGCTTCATTTACGACACCATTAAGCTCCTTAATCCAGTTAATGTGTCTTATTGCAGTAACTCTGTTTAGTTCCTGGAAGCCTTGGGCACGGGCTGAGCTTTACCTTTGCCCTTAAACTCTTAACTATATCTTGAATTTCGTCACTTTTTTTTTTTTTTTCCAACGTTCTACGAGTTGTATACATTGTTCTGCTTTATTGCTGTTACAAAGGTTACTTGATGCCATTAGCAGAGAAACGGCCAAGTAACTCCAGAGAGATTATTTTGTTGCACAAATCATCAGTGAATGCAAATCTAATAAAAATGTTTTTTTTGTCTTTTTATAGATATCAATGAGTGTCAGTCGTCTCCTTGTGCCTTCGGAGCTACGTGCGTTGATGAGATCAATAGTTATCGTTGTATCTGTCCACCTGGTCGCAGTGGTCCAAAGTGTAAAGAAGGTGTGTGTGCTATGTCTTCCTCTCTTGTATGTTCTACTTAATGGAAGCCATTCATATGACGCTTGTAGAATCTACCAGATCAGATGATCGGGGACTGTCCATTAACGCATTCTATATTGTGGGGTAGGGAGATGACCAATAGGAACCACCTGCTCACCAACCTCAGATAATTGTAGTCACTTGGTCATGTAGCATGTTCTCTAAGCCGACCATTTTACTTCTGCAGTTACAGGACGGCCTTGTATTATCAACGACCATGTTATGCCAGATGGATCCAAATGGAACGAAGAGTGCAACACTTGTCAGTGTCAGAACGGAAGAGTTTCCTGCTCCAGGGTAAGACGATGGTGACCCAGAGGCTTATGTTTCCTAAAGATACTCATAGACTTGCAGGCATAGACTGTTTTAGGATTTTTTGCCAAACACTTCAGTTCTAAAGAATAAAGCTCATGATAATATCGTGTAACGGCAACTTACGCCCACGATGATGAGGCCGCATGGTTGCCTGTTCTTAAAGACACGCTGTGCTTTATTTTCATCCTTGGAAGTGATGCGTTAAGGCTCTTTGGATGTTCTCTCGCTTCACAGAACGTAGATTTTACAACTTGTGTAATGTTCATCCTGTTCAGATTTTATCTGTAATAGACTCATTCTCACCCCCCCTCCTTCTAGAATAGTCTATCACTGAGCGCTTGTGGGTTCATCAAGTTGTCAGGTTTTTGGGCAATCCTAAAAACCCATGTACTGTTGACGTATAATGGTGGAGAGTTTTTAGTCTTCACCTCTTGCCGTGTGAAATTCCACATTATATTCTAATTTTGTCTTTCTGAATTAGCGAAAACAAGGAAATTCAGTACATCTATGATATTGTATATTAAGGTTATCCTTTCTACTTGTAGGTATGGTGTGGCCCTCAGCGTTGCGATTTACATAGTAAAGGACATGGCGAGTGTCCGGCTGGCCAGTCTTGTGTTCCGATTAAAGATGACAACTGCTTTGTGCCTCCGTGTACTGGAGCTGGGGAATGTTGGCCCTCAAATCAGCCAACGGTGAAGACCAAGTGTAACGCCAATGCAAGTTATCAGGACAACAGCTGCGTGAATATCACTTTTACCTTTAACAAGGATCTTATGTCCCCGGTGAGTGAGGTCACGTAGAGTATAGATGTATCCTAAGATCACATGACCACATTGTAGCGATATGCCGCAACTCGGTGCTTACATTTTCTATATTGGTTATCGCTCTCTTTTATGTCTTCCTGACATGACTTGTTTTCAGTGTTACTAACTTGTTGTGTTTTGCATGATCAGGGCCTCACGACAGAAAGCATTTGCAATGAACTGAGGAATCTTAACTTCTTGAAGAATGCTTCAGCTAAATATTCCATTTTCGTTACCTGCGAGCCATCTCCTTTGGCAAACAATGAGATCCAGGTTGCTATAGTAAGTAGGATATGTGCCGTTTTGCATAAGCTTGTATATATAGAACTGCATTGTGGGATCAAGCAATAGAATAATGACTAATATAATCCTGGGATTGTTGTAGTCCTGCATCCAACTTTGTGTGTCTTTAGACCACAGTCATCCATGTAGACTCTGAAGTGTGCACCTTGTAGATGGAAAGTGATCAATGATTACATTTTCTAAATGAATATATTGTCTTTCTATACAGTCGGCTGACGAAACAAGAGATGGCAAGAGCACAATTCAGGATATCACGGAAAAGATCATCGACCTTGTGAGCAAAAGAGATGGAAACAACACCTTAATTTCATCCGTGGTAGAAGTCAGAGTGCAAACACCCACCGAAAACAGGACAGGTGAGTGATGGCCAAGTAACAGAAGTAGAAGTTCTGAGTGCTGAGCTTCTTTTGGTTGGGAAGATGGGATTACTAGTGCATGGACTCTCTGGATCCATAGAAGGCAAGCTCCACTCCTCCAAGAATCATCCAAGCAAAGCTGTTCAAGCTTAAAGGATCTCGCTTACAACATTTTTGTTTGCAAATGTTGGAGGTCCTTTTTTACACATAAAACAATTTGACTTTACTTGAATGATGTAGTCTGAAGTCATAAACTTAGCTTAAGGAAATGATTCCATTTTGGCCTAGAAATTATGTGGATTACTGGGTGAACTATGTGGTCAACTTGAAGTGACGATTGTGGCAAATTGTAGTAATGCCAAAACTATGAAGTTACCTTTAGGTGTTAAATTTTTTTTTTTTTTTTTGTTAGAGGAAAACGGGTCATTTGGAATTGCTTTTAAATTGCCCATAGGCAAACCGTGACTGTGTCCATTAGCAATTTGAGTTTACCACAGATTGTTGGGGGTGGTGCTGCTATGGGGCCTTATCCAGTCAGACATGTAAAGACAGGTCATAACTTGCTGAACCTGAGAATGAGGTCTACCAACTTAATAGTAACATATGCTCATTTTATTACTTATGGAACTAATTGAGATGGTGGAGTACGGCGGTGGGACCTTGGCTGATTGGAAAGTCCTGGCCAATCCTGTGCATATTTTCGAACCCTTCTTTCATGGCATGGCTCTTGTTGAAGGCAGTGATTGACTGTGTGTTTGATGAGGACATGTACTAACTTCTCTTTATCTTCTCTCCAGACTTCCTTGTGCCCTTACTGAGCTCCATTCTCACCGTGGCCTGGATTTGTTGCCTGATCACCGCCTTTTACTGGTGCATCTGGAAACGTAGAAAGCCAAGCAGCCAGAGTCACACGGCCTCTGACGACAACACCACCAACAACGTCAGGGAGCAACTGAACCAGATAAAAAACCCCATCGAAAAGCACGCAGCCAACAGCGTGCCCATCAAAGACTACGAAAACAAAAAAATTAATGCCAAAATAAGGACACACAACTCCGAAGTGGAGGAGGACGACATGGATAAACACCAGCAGAAGAGCCGATACGCCAAGCAGCCAGCTTACACGTTGGTAGATAGAGATGAAAAACCGCCTAATGGCACTCCCACAAAACAGCCAAACTGGACAAATAAACAGGACAACAGAGACTTAGAAACAGCACAAAGTTTAAACCGAATGGAGTACATCGTATAGCGGACAGGGGCGCTGCCATGCAGAGCTGGTGTCTGCTGTTAAGGGCTCGGGAGTCTCTAGTTCTTAAACTGTTGTGTAATATTTGAGTCTAAGGCTATTATTTACTTAGAATCCCTATGTTAATTTAAGTTTTGACAAGCTGGCTTACACTGGCAAAGATAGTTGCTGTGGTTGGCTGGAATACCAAGTGCTGCATTTCACATCTATGCAAAACTAGTGAAAAGTGCCCTAATGTAAATTCAGCCGCAGCTGAAACATCCCAGAAGATCATCCATTGCCTTTACAGTTGGCTATTTTTATTTTTTTTATTTTATCTTAGTTTTTTCTCCCTCCTCTCAACCCTTTTTTCACTTTTTTTTTATTTTTTTTTATTTGACTGGTGTCCAAAATAATACAGTCCTTAGAATAATACCTTTTTTTTAATTTATATTTATTATGTATATTTTTTTTTTACTTTGTATATTGGTTTTTATAGTAATGTTACTAGTTCTGTATTTTGAAAGTGCCTTCGTAGCTCAGAACCACAGCAACTATCGAAATTTAAGTTTATTATTTATTTTTTTTATTGTATTTTGTGTTGGGAATCGGGAGGGGGGCGTCGGGCGAGACTGTCAGCTGTTGCTGGTAAAATGAAGAATTGTTCAGTAGAAATTTTGTATAGACTTGTAAATATTTCTTTTTTTTTTTTAATTTTTTTTTTTTTTTTAATTAATCACTGTGTATATTTGATTTATTAACTTAATAATCAAGAGCCTTAAATATCATTCCTTTTTTATTTATATGTACTTGTTTAGAGTTGAAGGTTTTTGATAGCTTTGTAAGCTCATGGCTTCAGTTTTTTTTTTTTTTTCTTGAAATTTCATTTCTCGTTACTTGTTAACTATATGCCAAAATTTACGGTGTTCTAAAATAGTTTTATTTTTTATGAATAGGACAGGCGCACCTGCCTCAATGCTGTTTTTTGTACATTTTGTCAGATGTTAAATACCTTTATAAAGCATCACTTAAAAGAAACTTTTTGTAACTCAAGAATAAAACCGTTTTCAGAGGTAGAGTTTAGAAAAAAAACAAACAATCTTTTTGCTGCTTTGGCTTTGATATGAAAAAGAAAAAAAAATTAAGGAAAAAAAAAAAAGTGTGACTGTCAGATATTCTGCTACAAGGCAGTTTAAGGAACTATCCACTTACAAGGAATGTCAGCGTTCGTGTTAGGAAAAAAAAAAAAGGAATTTTGAAAAAAATTCAAATTGTGTGAAGTTTGAAACTCCACAATATTGTATTTTGTAAATTTTTCTTTTTTCATTATTCCATTTTCTTCCATCTTGATAATGTAATTAAAGAACCACTTGTAGATATTTTTTATTTTTATTTTTTTGTAATCTACTGATACTCGAGAGTATTCTATTAAGCTAGGTTTTGAATACTTGTACAGTAGAAGCCACGGTTTTTCCACCGTATCATTCCAGGGTGTTTAAGGAGAAACCCCCCCCCCCCTTTCAAATGACGACACGAAGGCACGATAAAGATGGTGGTTAATACTCGTGTAACAAATGAAAAGGCAAAATTTGACTGTCGTGTTGAATGTTGCGATGTTCTTTTGTTGTCAAAGGATCATATTTTTTCCAAAAATACATTCCTGATTCTACAAAAACTTCCGGTAATCCATGATGCCGTTTGGTCACCACTCATCGGAAAAGGTTTTGCCTGTGTGTCCCCCAACATATGTAGACACCAGTATTACTGGAGGGGTTTGTATTTCGCTCTACTACAAGCCCGTGGTTAGTAACTATGAATCCATCAACGTTAAAGGTTGACGTACGATCGTTGACCACAGAGATCCTGAAGATTCCCTGTATTGTGATATTAGTGTTATATAAACCCTGCCTCTTTGATGTGTTGTTCAAGGCTACAAGTTTTTGGAAAGTAATATTTATTAAATTTTTTTTGTATGAAAACCTGTGACCTTGGGTTTCATGTTTGTTCATCACTTTGCTTGTTATCATCTGTCCATTATTATCCACTTGTGTATTAAATGCACCAGCACCTACCACCTGCACATTACTCTGGCATCCATTTTGT
Organism: Engystomops pustulosus; assembly: GCA_019512145.1. Taxonomy (NCBI): domain Eukaryota; kingdom Metazoa; phylum Chordata; class Amphibia; order Anura; family Leptodactylidae; genus Engystomops; species Engystomops pustulosus. The sequence goes on along the minus strand of CM033643.1, from coordinate 197,314,736 downwards.
GAACATGCCGTTGGGTTCTTTTGGAAACTGGTCAACCATTTTTGCCTATAAAATGGCTTCCTTTGTGGGAATCTATATTTGCATTTCACTTTTAATTTTACGAGACCCTTGGGGAGATTTATCAGAGATGTCTTAGGTTAAACTGTTCAAGATGCCCATGGTTACCAATAAAATTTTGGTTTTTTTTTTAATTTTCCCCACAACTGTTTATTAAATTAAACCTGAGCTCTGATTGGTTGGCATGGGCAGCTAAAACTGTTTCAGACAGTTCTGATAGATATTTCTATTATATCATGATTATGAATTGAAGTATTGATGGATAAGGGTTCAACAGAGGTTAAATGCGTAATCTATGTGCTAGCACTGGTGAATAGTTTCAGCATTTTAGGGAACGCTGCCAACACGGTCTGTCAATATAATTACAGTGCTTGGTTATATGGTTGCAGGGCATCATATCTATAGCAACCAATTTGTTTTTGGCTGCTCAACCGAAGGGCAGTTTTGCACTATGATTGGCCCATAATCCTGGAGTCCTGTGACTCGTTTGTAGTGCTGCTGTTCAGAAGGGAAGCGTATATCGAAATGATGAAAGGAATCCTACCCCCAGCAGTGTGGTTAGCCTGTGACATAGGACTCTGCTAGCTCAGTGATCACAAGTATAAGGACTCGAGGAAACTGAAATGGATGTATAAGAAGTGTGAACAGTGTCCAAATTTGTAACTGTGGTACTAAATTCGGATGTAAGATTACAGTATCTTGGGGTATATAGATGTGGTCACCTTAGTGAAGATGGACAGTAGTCTATAATAAGTGTAGCTTCAAACCCTGGAGACTGTGTTGTCATCAGCCAGTATCCAGACACACTAGGAGGCAGCCTGAGGATCCTGCAAGTGGGAAAAAAAAATGCTCAAGGGGAGAGAGCACAACGTCAGGGATATCGGTAATTACTTGCTGGTAATTGTATTTGCTGGAACCATGACCGCACCATCACTGGAGAGAGGGGTCCGCCCCCAGGGACAGGAAACCCTTAAAGCTCCATGCCTCAGTGGATTTCGGAGACTGTACGAGACTTAACATTTAAGTACCGCACATATACAGTATACAACTATTTACATTATATCTCTATTACTTTTTTGCTACACCCATAAAAGAGTAAGGTGAGTCTAGAGGAGGAAATCTTTATCAGAAGAAGGAAGGGTAATCCTACGGTAAAGTCGTGGTTCCAGGAAATACAATTGCCCATTCCCCCCTTCACCACGACAGTAATATCACCGGAGACCATAACAGAGAAGAACTAGGAAGGGGTTACTGAAGAAAGCACCCGGCGACCAAAGGTAAACTCATGTGCACCTGCCACCTCTAACCTATAGTGCCTGACTCAGACGCCTCTTTAAATTCAGTCCCGGATGAGGATACTGCTCTGGTGCAGTGAGCTTTCAGACTTTCTGGTATCGGCAGGCCAACCAGCTTATATGCTGATGTAATGGCCATCTTGATCGACCTGGAAAAACCATTTTACCTCTATTCTATCCTCCATAGAGAACAAATAGGTTATCTGATTTCCTCCACTCTGCTGTCTTCTCTAAGTATACTATAATAATCCATCTAACATTTAATGTATGGAACTTCTTCTCCCTGTCTGGGACTGGATCCACACAAAAGGAGGGCAACCTGATTTCCTGGGGTCTATGAAATTTTGTTATTTCTTTCTGAAAAAAGGCAGGATCAGTAAGTAACACTATCCTACCATCCAGGATCTAAATGTAGGGGTCCTTACATGTAGTTCTGCCATCTCTAGGATCTTGTATGTCAGATCCATCAGTGACTGGTTCCCCCCTGCCGGTTTATGATTGCTACTGCTGATACATTGTCCAAAAGAATCTTTAGATCCGCCCCCTGGACCAGAGTTAAGGATGGTTTCAGGCAAATAAAAGAGCGGAAAATGCGGCACTCAACGAAATGATGTTAAAAACACTTCTTTTTATTGTAGTAGAGGTGACAGGACAGAGTGAGGAGCTGCCTCGCCAAAGCGACGGGCCAGTTTGCGTGTATACGCGCTTTCTCAAGCCTTCAGGGCTGGTTTCAGGGCTTCTCGAATAGCACACAGCTCCCTAAAATTTGAGGATCTGTCTACTATCCATGGGTCCCAACGGCCTTGGAACACTTGACTTCCAAGATGTGCCCCCCAACCTCAATGACTGGCGCCTGTCACTAATAATATTCTCTTCTGTGGTCTCCATGGAACTCCTCTGAGGAGATTTGCATCCTGCAGCCACCAGTGAAGGGAGTTCCAAACCCCCTGAGGAAGACATAACTCTTGCTCCAGGCTGGAGTCCCAGACATCCCAATTCTTTAGCAGGAATTGCTGCAGGGGCCGAGTGTGAAGCTGAGCACAAGGAACTGCTGGGATAGCCGAAGAAAACAGACCAATCAATGTCATTACTTTCCTTATGGACAGGGACTGTTCTGACAGTAAAGAACGAACTGATTTCTGAAGCTTGTTTATCTTTGCCTGTCAAAGATCCTTGTTACCGGAAGAAGAGTCTAGCCAGATCCTTCACTTTGCTGGTGTTAGGGATGACTTACAGGCATTTACTAGTAAATCTAGAAGTTCCAACGTCTCTTGAACTTGGATTAATTGTAACTTTACCGCTTCTTCCGACTTCCCTATCAACAGGAAGTCATTGAGATATGGAACAAAAGCCCCTTGTAAAAACTCTTGGGGCTACTGCAACCCCAATCGGCAAGGCCCGGAACTGGAGAAGGACTAGGGCTCCTTTTATTCAAAGGGCTACTCTCAGATACACTTGAGATTCTGGGTGGATCAGGACGTGGTAATAGGCTTCCAAGACGTCTATCGATGCCATGTAGCAATCCATATAAAGTAGATTTTTAATAGTTTTGAGGGATTCCATCTTAAATTTCGCTATGAGAGGTTTTAAATGTATTATTGTTCTTAGGGAACCACCCAGTTTCCTTATATGAAACAGGGTTGAGTAAAGCCTTCTTACCATGGGGGAACTACCCTTAGTACCTTCTTGGCCAATAGAGACTCTATTTCCTGGGCTACCTTTCCTAAGCCTGTAGTGATCTTTAATCTTTATGGGAGAACAAACTTGAAGATCAGTTTGTGGCCCTCCCTGATGATACTTTGGGGCTCATCTGCTTCCCGACATCTTCTCCCATTCTTTTATGAATCCTGAAAGCCTTCCCCCCACCGGACTTCTGGTGTCATTTCTGTCCTGACTTTTTGTCCGTCCCCATGGAGCAACTGAACAAAACCTCTGGTTCTCTTATTACCTCTCCAATCAGAATCTTTTTTTACCCCTGAACCTCTATGAGTCGGGTTGAACCTACGGGAGGGCCAATAAAACTTCTCTTGGGAGCTGGTACTGGAAATTTTTTTTAAGGTCTGTGGCCATCTCAAGGATCTTGTCCAGGGTGGTTAGAAACAAGAATTGACCTTTGCAGGGAATGTTACAGGTGATTCTTTGAGGCCAAGTATCCACCCCAACCCTTGAGCCTCAGTGCCCTTCTAGGTGAGTTGGAGAGAGCTGATGACCTGGCCAACAATCTGAGAGCACCCATTGATGCATCTGCCACCAACGCTGAGGCTTTTTTTGGGAGACGAGAGATTTTCATGTACCAGGGTCACCTTTCTTCTTTTTTCCCCTAATCCCTCGAACATGATATCCTGAAGTGATCTCTATTCTATTTCCTCTTCCAGTTCCATAGTGGCCCTTACAATCTTGATCAAGTGCTCCACGTCTTCTGCAGGGAAGAGGGGTCTTTCTGACTGATCTTCTTCTTCTGCGATTCCAGATTCAGTCTCTGAGCAATTAGTTTTTTTGGAAGTAGACCGGGAGTCCATGATCCTGTACCCCTTGATGCATGATTCACATGTCGGTTTAGTGTAAGCGAAAGGTAGGCTCTCCCCACAGACTCTACATTCTTCCTAGTCGCTTTCTTACAAGGGGGCTCCCTCTAAAAAACAACCAACACATAGAATTATCAGACCAGTTAAGGCCTGGTTGAGGCCGTACTCGCCACCACAAGGACCAACCCGTATCCTACCGAGGAGTTGTCCTTAGCAGTTCCCAATATATTTCTCCTTTGGTCTGAACTCATGACCAAAGAGGGAGCATAGGCAACGAAATCACCTTCGCACGCTGAATGCCGAACTAGCAGGAAAAGCAACAATCTTTACTGCAGGCAGAAAGGTGGTTAGACAAAATCCTGTGGCCGGCTGGGAGTGTAGAACACACAGGGACTACTGTGTTAGGTCCTCTTTTTGAATATAGCACCATCCTGTGTCCTCCATCATGTCGGACGCCCAGGGACGCTCCACTTCCGGTTTCCACCCGAGGTGGGGTAAGTTGCGATGTCCAGACTGCGATGAAGCCTGACGCCCGGCTCCTGGACCTACTCTACCCTCCAGACTTGCTCTGCTCCTGGTATGTGGTACTCCCTGCAGTAAACATTGTATGTAACATCAAAATTTTTTATGATTCCATAGATTTCGATCGGACTTCCCGAACCGCAAAACACGGTCCGGAATGGGACCTGTGTTGCGTTTTCTACAGCCACCCGCAATAGTTCACGAGAGCCACATTCATGTGTATGGATCCATTGATATTAATGTGTCAGCTAGTCGCAGCAGAAGAAAGTGTCAGACAACAGAAGGATGAGAACAACGTCCATGTGGCCTAAAGCAGAATTTCCTTTGAACTATAAAAAGTCCAGAGACTTGAGATAATCTTTTCAATATTGACCTGATTTTTCTAAAAATACATTTGCACCACAATGTGAGATCAGGTATCCTTTGAATATAGATTTTTATGTGAGCTTCTGAAAAAGAATTAAGGATGACGTAAAGAAGATTTCTGAAACAGTTTTAAAGAGAATAAAAACCTTTGTCTCCTATCACATCCAATCACACCCTTGTTTTTCACAAATATTCTTTGAAAATGAAAGCTGTGTGGTTGCTATAGGAGATGAAGGCTGTTTTCATTCATCTTCCCTCAAAGTTGTCTACCTTATATCTGAGAAATTAGAAAAGCATTTAGAAGCAGCCGATGCAGGAATGAGTTAAACGTCCTACAGTGAGGTCTGGTGACCATAGGGATGGGTTTGGTTATTTGATCACATTGCTTTCTATACAAGGATGGGTGACATTGTTTTGGAAATGTCAACACCATAAGGCTGCTACAATGTATGTGAGTGCTGTGTGTGAGAAAAAAAAATCTGAAGAACGGAGTGAAAAGATTTTTATATGTAAAGAAAAGGTTCATGGCAGGTAATCCGGAGTTACTGTAAATTGGGAAAACTGAGAATTCCTGAAAATGAGGTGTCCAACACTTATTTTTTTCTTGAATCCTATACACCTTGCAGTCTATGGGGTGGGGGGATTTATCATATGATTGAACCCTGACACCCGCTAGATCTATCCGTAAGCTCCGGCCTTCTGATAGATCCGACTGGGGTGACGCTGTCGTGCAGTTCCTGGTGCAGGCTATAGGTAGTGTGGAGAGATTGGGCCGAAACGCCACACTCCCGCTTCACATGTAAAATAGGTGGGTGCCAGGAAATACGCCTATTTCAGGGCTTGTACTCCAGAAAACTCTCATACAAGCCATGAAAATTTTATATATATATGTGTGTGTATATTTACTCTTCATGCATAGTGATGTCCCTAAAAAAGGACTACCATATTATACCAGGCTAGGTGCTTTCATCTCTGACATATAGATTGAATCTCCAAATGGGAGACCTTATAAGACAGTGGTGGCGAACCTATGGCACGGGTGCCAGAGGTGGCACTCGGAGCCCTTTCTGTGGGCACTCAGGTCATCACCAGAGATGACTCCAGGTATCTTTCTGCAGTCCCATACAGCCCAGGACTTGCTGTGCACAGAGATATTTTAAAGTGACAGCTCTACCTGGGACTACTGGAGGAGTGGGAAGGTGTGGACAGATCTGGATTATCATTGTAGCTCCTGCTCCGGCCCTGACAATTCTTCCTGTTTATGGGACCCTGGAGGGAAGGTACAATGATCATCCAAATTTCTTCTATTTTCTGCTTTATTGGTGTCCTCAGGATGCGATTATGAATGAAAGCTGCGACAGAAAAGGGAGTATAAATCACAAATTAAATTTCTGTGTTGGCACTTTGCGATAAATAAGTGTGTCTTGGCTGTAATTTGGGCACTCCGTCTCTGAAAGGTTCGCCATCACTGCTATAAGATGTCCATATGCTCTAAAAGAAGTATAAATGGAGCTGAACTCTCCAAAGGTTTCTAGAATTGGTGGAGACGGCGGAGCTCAATATTCATCTATGTTCATCAGGTTTCCTGCACACGAATGTGCACGCTTCACAGGACGCAGACACGACATTCCCATAGTACATTATTTGTGGCCTGTGTGTCATTGTTGTGTGAGCTTCTATCATGAGTCGATCACAAAGGAAGAGACTTGACCAAGCAAGAAACACGGGCTGGAATAGGTCCTGAGGAGTCGTGGAAACTGCATCCTTCTCTGCGAGTCCATTTAAATACTTGGGACCAAATTCTAGTTGGTGAAGCAATGGCTTACACCCCCCCGAAATTTACATTTGTGTGTATGTAGCCTCAGTACTGTAGACGTTGCATAGAGCGCCAGCTCACACGCTCAACCACCGCTCCCTTCAATCTTCTTCTCACGGTAGTTGGGCCCAGAACCTACATTCTAGTGATCTGTGGGGCCCCTAGCTATGGATAAGCAGTACATTTTTATTGTGGGAAAAAAAAGTTTTAACTTATTTCAATCATGTACACAAGATTTATGTATGAGAACCAATGTAGCACTCAAGTTCACCGGCCTATTCCTGGTGAAGGTAAGTGCAAGTCCTGCGACCCTTTTTTTTAAAAATGCGGCGGTTTTTCCGAACCCGTCGGGTTTTCGTTCGGCCACGCCCCCCATTTTCGTTGCGTGCATGCCAGCGCCGATGCGCCAAATCCGACCGTGTGCCCCAAAATCCCAGGGCAATACAGGGAAAACCGGCGCAAATCGGAAATATTTGGGTAACTTGTTGGGAAAACGCAAATCGGCCCTTAGTAAATGACCCCCATTGTCTAATTCACTGCTATTAATACAGCATTTCACAGACAGAATTCCAACCTGACTCAATCACTCCTGGTGTTTACAATTTTGGTCATTCCTGGATCCTAATGTAAATGTTCTGACTATGGTCTGATTCTTCTCATGAATAGCTTTTCTGATCTGTCTCCTCTTTCATTCTCTATGTTTGAGACACTAGTAGAATGTTAAGAAGCTAAATAAAAGTGTAGATAAACCCTATACCCTGATAATCTAACCACAATGTCAGCACACAGCATCTCATAGCACAAAGGGATCATGAAATATCTGCAAAGAGAGTTCCCGTCCACACTCTTACACTGATAGTAGCTAAGACAGCAATACAACTAAGTAAAACTGTAAGGTAAATGGGTTGAAAATGATCTTTCTGTGTAGACATCAATAGGGGATCAAAATTTAAGAACTTTTGTTCATGGGCAAACACTTTTAAATGGTCAAAGATAACTAAAAGTTTAATAATTTACACCAATAAATATCTATTTGTACATATGTTTCTTGGATAGGATATAACTTAATCAGTAATGATCTATACAAAAGGCATGCCTGTTATTGACTGGACTGGACATGTCCAGACGCCAATACACATAGCAGATAGAGTTAGGGAAAGCTTGCTACTCTTCATAGGGTTAGTCACCTAAGTAGGGACATGTGAAACAGCAGCAATTGTTCTGACCACGGCACTTAGGTGTATAGGGACAGGTAGAAATCTGAAATAATTGATATAAGGACACTGTAAAGAATTGCATCAGTGCAGGGATAGTCTTACAGATTATAAAGGATTATACAGCAATAGCTGAAAAGACCACACAGCAACAGCTGGAAGTATTAAGGCACAGAAATATCAAAAATCATCCTCAATCATACAAAGTTGCTCCTGTCAGATAACTTTGCTCTTTAATATGTGGTTCAAAAAAGTGTTGTCAGAGAATATAGCGCTTTAATATGTGGTTCAGAAAAGGCTTTTCAGAGAATATCACCCTTTAATATGTCACTCAGAAGTGTTTTAAAGGAAACCTACCACTTGAAGTGGCAGGTTTCAGATGGAAATACCGAGCACCAGCTCAGGGTGAGCTGGTGCCGGAGCTTATTTTTGTTAGGCTACATTCACACGACCGTATGATTTCTCCAGTCCCGTATTTACGGGCCGTATGAGCCCGTATATACGGACCGTTTTTCATCCGTATGTGCACGTATGTCACCCGTATCCGTACCGTGTCCGTATAAAATACGGTGGGCTGGCAAATTATGAAAAATGATGACAAAATGATGACAAAATGATGACAAAGGCTTGTCCAACCCCAAATTTGATCACCTGACCGGCCCAGACTCCATTTTGCCATTTCTGAGAGCGAGGTTAGACTCCATTGCTTCTTTTGGCTGTGGTTTCTGGCGTTTTTAGCTCCAGCGATGTCATACAATCCCACTGAACTTATTTCAATCATGTACACAAGATTTATGTATGAGAACCAATGTATTGTAATGTGGGATAGCCGGATTTGTCACCTCTGGTCATGACTAAAAACTGCCTTATAGTTCCTTATACATATGCATTCTTGAAACAAGTCACATGAATGCTACACATTGCACAACGTAAGATTCTTTTCTTTTAAAAGAGCCAACAAAATTATACAGTTAAAAAAATAAAAAAAAATTGGTAATAAATTTATTGCTGTGATTTTTCCCTCCATATGTTTTCAACTTTATGGCCCACATTTATTAAAGTGTTTGCGCCAGTTTTCTGTCTTTAGGCTCATTTGCATAATTGTAAAAAATTGATTTTAGAAGGGAGGATACCATGGATAACAAATATAAGAATATTACCACAGATATCCGTGTGAAGTCCTTAGCTACTTCCATCAGTGGCATAGACAGTGAATGGAGCAGCAGTGTGCACATGTGATGTGTGATTCCCTGCTGGAACCTCCACCTAACAGCACATTATTCCCTATCCTGTGCATAGAGGATGACTTGTTGAGGCTGGGATAACCCTCCATGTCCCAAATAGGACAATCTAGTTTGTATTCTTGTGTTAATTTTATTATTGAAATTATCCATAGGTAAGATGACCAAAAAAAGTACGGTACGGTATGTGATGATAAATTTGCATTCTAGATTCTTTTTTTTTCTTAAGTCTCTGAATACACTGTAATTACACTTAAGCTCAGTACTACTACTCCTATCCAGCTTCATAAATGGACACAGTACACTACCATCACTCTTATCTTGTATATAGG